>PVLA01001155.1:209518-396273 GCA_004027455.1 Hydrochoerus hydrochaeris | reverse complement strand
GAGATAAAATTCATGGCCTTGCACTTGCCAGGCAGGCGCTTGTGCTGAGCTACATTCCCCAGCCCTACACTGTTTTGGACAGACTCCTAAGAGCTGTAACTAGCTGGACATGGTGGCTCATGCCTGTAATTCCAGCACTCAGGAGGCTGAGGCAGGAGGATCACTGAGTTTGAGACCAGCCTAGGCTACAAAGTGAGCTCACGGACAGGCTGAACTGCATAGTGAGACCCTGTGTCAAAAAAAAAAAAAAAAAACTGTAACTAATAGTTTGTAGTTTTGATGAGCTGTGAATTTGAATTTGATGTTCTTGCCATTAGGTGAATGCTGACTTAATGTGAATTGCTACTTTACTGTGTTTCCTTGACAATTAAGCAGTCAGTTTTTTATTGGGGACACACATCAGTCTCACTAGTGGAGGTTTTGGCACCCTTGTGTGGCCATTCCAAATCAGAATCTGTAGTGATGGGTCCTAGCTGTCTACATCTTTAATATTTTCCATTTGATTCTGCTGTGCTTCTTCTTTTTTTTTTTTTTTTTTTTTTTTTTTTTTTTTTTTTTTTTTTTTTTTTTTTTTTTTTTTTTTTTGGTACCTGGGATTGAACTCACGACCTCGCACTTGCCAGGCAGGCGCTTATGCTGCTAAGCTAAATCCCCAGCCCCTCTGTTGTGCTTCTATGATTAAGAACTGCTGCAAAAATTTTTGAGTTGGGGCTTTACTAAAGTCTCAATATCACATGTAATGTTAAGATATGGTGGTGAACTGCAGAGAGGAATTTGTGTGGAGGCTCAGCTTTCTGAATAGTGGGGAAACACCAAAAGACAGTAAAATGTGGAATAATAGATTTTGGCCTGAAATGCATGAATTACAATCTGATCTATTAGGATTACAACTTTAGGCAAGTCTCATAACTCTGACCTTGACTGTTACTTTTGATAGGGAGATGTTAGGCATTTTAACCTAGAAAAAGTGTACAAAAACCCTGTAGCTGACATTTTACTAGCTGTTTAGTGAAAGTAAAATAATTACACACTGACTTGTAAGGAAGTTTGATTTCTAATAAATTTGGATACTTAAGAAATAAATCACTGGGCCGGGGATTTAGCTCAGCGGCATAAATGCCTGCCTGGCAAGTGCAAGTTTGTGAATTCGATCCCCAGTACCAAAAAAAAAAAAAAAAAAGGAAACAAATCATTATGTTTGGCCTGTTCAAATTCAAATTCATGTTCTTTTCCTCTCCTTCTGTCTGCCCTTATTCTTGCAGCTTCTAGATCTCCCAGGTATCATTGAAGGTGCCAAGGATGGGAAGGGTAGAGGTCGTCAAGTCATTGCAGGTAAGTAACCCAGGGCCACTATCCTGTGATAGCATCCTTCACCTGTGAGGGTTAGAGGTGGAGGTGGTGGTTCTTCTTCGTTGTCGTCGTCGTCGTCGTCTTCTTCTTCTTCGTCTTCGTCTTCTTCCTCTTCCTCTTCTTCTTCCTTTTCCTTTTTTCCTTTCTTTGTTTCTTTCTGTACTGGGAATTGAGTCCAGGACCTTCACACTGAGTTACATCCTAAGCTCTTTAATACTTAAGAGTACTGAAATGTCAAACTTTTTTTTTTTTTTTTTTGCGGTACCAGGGATTGAACTCATGACCTCATGCTTGCCAGGCAGGCGCTTATGCCACTGAGCTAAATCCCCAGCTCCAAAATGTCAAAATTTCAAGAGACCTCCAGCAGTCATAGTCCAGACCCCCTTTTTAAGTGAAAAACTTAAGGACAGAAAAAAAAAATACTGGACTTTTCTTTTTTAACAGTAGCAAAGTTTTATTAAAGTTAGGAAAAGAAACAGGCTCTTCAGCGCAAGTTTGAGCCAAGTAAAAGTAGGAAAAGAAATATACTTTACAAGGTGAGAGTGAACCACTGTGCAAGAGAGAACACAGTGGCAAAAACTCTTTTATCACTCACTCAGGCTGACATCAGGTCTAGGCCATCCTAAAAACCTGCTCAAATTCTTAGGGGAGGTCCATGTGCTGGACTTTGGGAACCACTGTGTACATGTATCTTAACAGGTCATGTCTGCTTCCTCAGACAGCTTTGCCACACTCTAATCTCTGAGTCTGATTTCCCTCTGAGACACGAATCTACATGATTCTTAATGGGGCGTTGAGGGAGGGGAGGTCTTTGTCTTCTGTAGCTTCCAGTTGGAAGGGGATGTAGACCCTACCTAATGGGGGTTATGTGCTTTCCAGCTACCTTGGGGTATTGTGGTCACTATCTGGGTTGAAGAAAAGAAACCTATCAGAAGACAATGAGAAAAGAGTTAGTGACTATTGAGCTGTCTATTAGATGGAAGAAAGAGAGTAAGTTAACTGTTATGTTAGGGAGGTAGAATCCAAATATGAAGAGTAGGTCAGATATCCATGCTTCTTGTGGAGGACAAAGTATGACCAAGAGGGAGATTAAATAAATTACTGAGAGCCATACTAGGCTATAGCTATAGATCTGGAGAAGGGTTTTTCAGAGATGGAAGTCAAAACCAAATGAAGTAATTGAATTGGCTTATAACATCCAGGGTTCCTCACAGGAAATAGTAATGTCCATGGACAATGCATTATAGGTTCCCTTGGGCCTTTTCAGAGCAAGGTATGGGGGTTTTGCTGGTGTAGCCCCTCTCAGAGCAGGGACAGTCAAACCTCAAGTGCCATGAGTCAGGCACATTGGGTGTCTCACAGTTGGAGAAGACTCAGAAAGGTACAGGCAGAGGTTTAGTGCAATTTTGTCTTGCACTTGAAACAAAAATTCTTTTCTTGATTATCTTTAGATTTTTCCCCAGACAAACTGAGTGAATTTGAACATTTGAACTGCATTGTGAAATTCTGCACAAAGAGATGATAACATAAGAGAGCCAAACATACTTGTCACTCTGGTACTTGAGAGGAAAGCAGGAGGATTGCAAGTTCAAGGCCAGCTAGTACTACATAGCAAGACCTTGACTTTTTAAAAAAAGGTAGTCTTCTGTGCCTGAATTTTTAATTTTTGAAATACTCAACCATGTTGTATAGATATCATTGATACAGTTCTTCTTATAAGTGAAAAGTACTTCATTTTACAGATATACTACCATTTGTGTATCTACCAATTATTTACCTACTGAAAGATAACCTGAATTGGTTATAGGTTTGGGTAATTAGGTATAAATTTGCTGTGAACATTCACAAATATCTTTCTGTAGGAATATGTTTCACTTCTGGTTAAATACCAGTGTAATTGTTGGTAGGTACATCATAGGTAGGTTATTAGAAAATGCTAAACAGTTATCTAGGGATTTGTATAATTTTATATTCCAATAAGAATTCCAACAGCTATACATCCTTACCAACACTTGGTATGCAATTCTTTTTAACTTTATCCATTCTAACCAGAATTTAATCTCATTATGGTTGCGTTTCTCTGATGACTAATGATATTGAGTCATCTTTTCATGTCCTTATGGCAGTCTTGCCTCAGCCTCCCAAGTGCTCTGATTACAGGTATGCACCATCATGCCTGGACTTTATGTGGTTCCATTTACATGAAATTCTAAAAAGTGCAAGCTAGTTGTGGTAACAGAAAGCAGGTCAATGGTTGGTTAGGAATAGAGAAAAAGATTGAGGAAGGCACAAAAGCCCTTTTTGGAGAAGTGAATCTTCTGTATCTGTTTTTTGTTTTGTTTTGTTTTGTTTTTTTGAGACAGGGTCTCGCTATGCAGTTCAGGCTAGCCTTGAGCTCACTTTGTAGCCTAGGCTGGTCTTGAACTTGCAGTGATCCTCCTGCCTCAGCCTCCCGAGTTCTGGGATTACAGATGTGAGCCACCATGCCGGTTAGAATCTTTTGTATCTTGATTGCTGTGGTGGTAACACAGGTATACACATTTGTCATCAAATCATGTGCTTAGTATTGGTGCAATTTATTTTTTGTAAATTGTACCTCAGAGTTGATTAAAAGCATGCTAATTAGATGCTCTTTTACAGCTCTTCCTGTTTTAACTCTTCATAAGTTTTTTTGAAGTTTAGGTTATTGCTTGGTTTGGATCTTCTTTTTTCCTTTTTTTTTTTTTTTTTTTGAGATAGGGTCTCACTGTGTAGCTATGTAGCTCAGGCTCCCCTTGAACTCATGGCAGTCCTCCTGCTGTAACCTCCCGGGTGCTGAGACTATATGTGTGTGCCACCATGTCATTTTGACTTTTTTTTTTTTTTAACTAGTATATGTAGAAGTTGTGTCAACTTTTGGGTGAATATATAAAGACGTTGAGATATATGCTATAAATCGATCTCTGGTATGAATCTTTGTCAGTTTAATAGCTTTATATGTGTCCATATTTGTAAAATCATCTTTTTTAAGTATATAGAGAAAATCTTTATTTGAGTTAGTTAAGCCTTACTGATCTTTGGCTATAATACCTCCCTCCCCCTAACAGTGGCCCGAACATGTAATTTGATCCTGATCGTTCTGGATGTCTTGAAACCCTTGGGACACAAGAAGATAATTGAAAATGAGCTGGAAGGCTTTGGTATTCGTTTGAATAGCAAACCTCCCAACATTGGCTTTAAGAAGAAAGATAAGGGAGGCATCAATCTCACAGCGACTGTAAGTAGGGAAGATGACATGAGACAGGCTACTGAAGAAACTAAGAGTAGAGAGTAGATCATGGTGCATGGATATTGAATTTGGAAATTTCCTTGCTTTCCCCTGCCCTAGTTGAGGTAATACAATGATGTAGTAATGACTGACAAAAACTTTAAGGTTAGACAGACTTACATTGGCAATTTCATATCCACCTTTGGATTTTCTGTTTGGGGTAGTGTGGGAGTGTAGATCAATCTTACTGTTGTATAAAGTGATTGGTTGCCAGTATCCTGTGTTTTCATTCACTTAACACATTTATAGAGACCAAGCATTATTTTTTGGTATGGGCAGTGATGGTGGTAATGGGAGAGCAGAAGTGGTAACAAGGTAAAAATTCCTACTTTTGAGTATAGTAGCAAACAGAATTACTTAGTAGAATACAGGGCATAAGATAATGTTAAATCTTTTTTTTTTTTTTTTTCTTTTTGTCTTTTTGAAACAGGGTCTCCACTGTGCAGTTCAGGCTGGCCTTTAGCTCACTTTATAGCCCAGGCTGGTCTTGAACTTGAAAAGATCTTCCTGTCTTAGCCTCCTAAGTGCTGGGATTCCAAGCATGTGCCACCACACCCTGCGACAGTGATAAATTTAACAACAGAAGTAAACTAGAAGAGGATAGTGGTGTGGCAGCTGTATTTTTAAATGCATTGGTCAGAGAAGCCTTTGCTTAGATATATAAAAGTGCAATTTAAGTGCAGGTCCCTGAAGTAGAGCACACTATATGGTTGAGGAACAAGAGAGTGAGTAGAAGAGTAGGTAGAGATGAAGTCATAGCATAAGGCTATATAAGCTTTTGCTTTAGAGGTGATGGTTAACTGTTGCTTGAGTTTTGAACCATGGAGTAGTATGACTTGACTTAGGTTCCCCCCCCAATCCATTTTATTTTAAGAAGAAAAAAGAAAAAAAGGAAAGAAATGACTTAGGTTTTAATGGGATCATAATAGCTGTTTTGTTGAGAAATAGATTGAACTGGCTAAGGCAGAAGCAGGAGGATCACTGCAAGTTGAGGTCAGTCTGGGCTACAGTCAATTAGTCAATTCAAGACCAACCTGAATTATATAGTAGGATCTTGCTTCAAAAACAAAAGAAGCTGGGCTTGGTGGCTCATGCCTGTAATCCCAGCAAGAGGATCACTGCAAGTTTGAGGCCAGAGTGGGCTGCAAAATGAGTTCAAGGGCAACCTGAACTACATAGTGAGATCTGTCTCCAAAAAAAAAAAAAAGAAAGAAAACCAAAATAGTAACAAAACACAGAATTCATGCATACTCTTGTCACAATAATTCAGTTGAGAAGTGATGGTTTCTTATTCTTAACCCAGTGTTGGAACAGTGACGGGAAAGAGAAGTGGTGAATTGTGGGAAAACTTTGAAAGTAGTCTATTGGGCATTTTACTTGGGTTAGTTTATGGCTTATGGAGAAAGATTCAGAGGTGACAGATTTTTGTATTGAACTAGAAAAATGAATTATTGCTAAAATTGTAGGACTTTGAGTATAATTAGTTTGGAGGTGAGAGGATGCTCAGAAGGTTAGGTTTGAGATGCCAGCTAGATACAAAAGTGTTTCTGTTATAAAGGCATGTGAAAGAACATATCTGGAGATACATTTGGGTATTATCAAACTTAAAATCCAGAAGCCTACCTGAGATTACTAAGAAACTGAGGATAAATAGAACAAACAAGATGTTTAAGGACATAAGATTTTTCAGACAAAACCAGAAAAGTTTAGAATCTTGGAAACCAAGTAAATTGTTTCTAACTTACGCTATTCTGCCCAAAAGATCTTTCTGTTATACTATCATAATGTTTAAATTTAACCATTTGGGTTGTTGTTGCTGTTGTCCTTACTGTGGTAAGAAACACATCACATAGAACTGGTATGTGGCTGAGTGAAGGAGCCTTTACCTAGGGGCCACCAGAGCAAAATACTTAGAGCATCTTTACCATTTTAAGTATACAGGTCAGTGGTATTTGGCACTTAGGACCTGGGGACTCTGACTCCAGAGACAGAAGAGGATTAGCTATAAAGGGTTTTGCCTGAGGCAAGGTGGAGGCTGAGGGACCTGCCTGAGCAGATGTGGATGGGGTCTGCAGGGCTGCTTCCCTCACATACTAAGGCCACTCCTCTCGGTTTGGAGTCTAACCCAAATCAAAGAAAACAAACAAGCAAACAAGCCAGTGTGCCATGTGGGGCATGGTGGCACACAAGCCTATAATCCCAGTCCTGGGGAAGCTTTAAAAATGCAGGAGGATCGTCACTAGATTGAGGCCAGCCTAGATTACATAATGAGAGCCTGGACTGACTATGTGTCAAGAACCCCCCCCCCCGCCCCAAAAGTAGATTTGAGGGGTAGGGATATAGCTCAGCAGCACAAGCGCCTGCCTAGCAAGCGTAAGGTGAGTTTGATCCCTGGTACCCACCCCCCCAAAAAAAAAGGTAGATTTGAGCATTCAAGACTGTGTTAGCTAGGGCTGCTATAATGAAGTACTACAATAGATGATTTAAACAGTATAAATTAATTTTCATAATTCTAGAGGTCCAAAATCAAAGTGCTGGTAATACAGGTTTTAGATTAGGACCCCACTCTAATGACCTCACTCTAATTCTCTTCAAAGCCCCTCTCTCCAAATGTAGTTGCATTCTAAGGTGCTGAAGGTAGAACTCCAACATTCAAATTATGAGGGACTAAGGTTGGGGGAATGGTAGAGGGGGTAGAAACAGACATATGTTTCAGCCCATTAATACCTTCGAGTTTGGAAAAATATTTAGTGTTTAATTATTTCCTACTAAAACTGACTGCTGTCATCTAAGGTATTAATTTTAATAATGACTTTGCACTTTAGCTAGAGTTATCCTGGTAAGTACATAAGTAACTTCCCCACCCACTGACTAGTCATTGTTTCCTATACCTATTCAGTGCCCTCAGAGTGAGCTGGATGCTGAAACTGTGAAGAGCATTCTGGCTGAATACAAAATTCATAATGCTGATGTAACTTTGCGTAGTGATGCCACGGCTGATGACCTCATTGATGTGGTGGAAGGAAACAGGTACTGACTAAGCACTGTCTGATTTTGAATATAAACTATTGTGATGCAAACCAGGCATAATGGCATTCTCTTGTAAGGCAGCACTCAGAAGGCTGAGGTAAGAGCATTGCCATAAGTTTGAGGCTAGCCTGGGCTATATAGTGAGACCCTGGCTCAAACACAGAAACAAAACAAAAAATTTTAAAAACCCATTGTGGTGGAAACAGTGTTGAATCATGAATTTGACAGATGTGGATTCTAACTCCAGTTGTGCTTTTATCTTAAATGATGATTAGTCTAAATTCCTAACATTTGTCTTTGCTCTGCAGTTTGATATTTTTTTGATATATTTTTTTTTGGCAGTTTGATTTTTCATGGTTAATTTTTCCATTTCAGTTATTTGCTATGAATGAGGTTGTCGTCTAAACTTTTCAAGTGATGACTGAAAAAGAGGAGTGTGCTCTTCCAGAATTAATCCATGTGAAAAATCTTATAAGCTGGTCTACAGAAGTGAAAAGAGGCCAGGCTGTGTCTGTTCTTTCCAATCTAAGAGTGTGTTGCTGAAACTGTATTCCATGAAACATTACTATTATTAACACTTCAATAATTTAAACCACTATTAAAAGTTACTCTTAGTGTTTAAATATAATGGTTTCTTTTGACTTGTTTGATTTCGATTCTCATCTCAAAGCTGAAACCCACTGTTTTGAGTTCATCATTTTACAAATGAGGCAGTTCAAGCCTGAGAAGTTAGGGCTTGACCCCATGTGGCACCACATACCTGTAATCCCAGCACTCAGGAGGCTGAGGCAGGAGGATTGCTGCAAGTTCAAGGCCAGCCTGGGCTACAAAGTGAGTTCAAGGCTAGCCTGAAAACCCTGTCTCAAAAAAAGACATAAATAAATAATTTTGGCTTGCCTAATTATTAGGAATCTTAGCTACCATATTAATTGGACATTAGAATTATATTACATATTATGCTTTAAAATCTTTTATTGTTTAAAAATTAGGGAATACATTAAAGAATCTATATTAACAAAAAATTGTGAAATATGTTGTTAGAAATTGTACATACTTTTTGTTTGTTTTTTCAGTACTGGATATTTAACCTAGGGCTTCCTGCTTGCTAGGCAGGCATTCTACCATTTAGCTACATCCTGAACCCTATAGTACTTGGATTTAGCTTTGTAGGGAACCATTCTCAAGTAGCTGTATTCATACATGGGACTAGGGCCTGAGTTTTGTAACTTCTCAACCTACAGTTCAGTCTTTGTGCTTTCTATTTATTTTAGTAGGAAACTGTTTTTGTTCCTTTGTTTTGTAATTGTTTATTTTCTCTGGATCTAGGTATGTATGGGGCTACTGGTAGTTGGATTGATGGTTTTGTTAACTTCATTCTTCCTGTACTTCTGTAGAGTATATATCCCTTGTATCTATGTGTTAAACAAGATCGATCAGATCTCCATTGAGGAATTGGACATCATCTATAAGGTGCCACACTGTGTACCCATCTCTGCCCATCACCGCTGGAATTTTGATGACTTGTTGGAGAAGATCTGGGACTATCTGAAACTAGTGAGAATGTAAGTCCTTATGTGATTGAGGTAATGTTGCTGTAGGAATTAATTAAACCAGGCTGTCCTAAAATGATAGACTTTGGGACTCATTCACAAAATGGAGATAAAATAAATTGGTTCCTTTCCTGTATAGGTCATAACAAGGCATTTTTCTTCTCAAATTGGAGGTCATTCTGGTCTTATCTCAGGGGTGATAGAGGATTGATGTGGGTTCAACATATAAAGCAGTCTTAAAGTAGCTACCTATGTGTCTACTCTCTCTATTTTAGCTATACCAAACCCAAAGGGCAGTTACCAGATTACACATCTCCTGTAGTGCTGCCTTACTCCAGGACCACAGTGGAGGATTTCTGCATGAAGATTCATAAAAATCTTATCAAAGAATTTAAATAGTAAGTATTGTGGGCCTGTGGTGCCTCCTTTTCCCTGTAAGATACTAATTTTGCTAACAGTAATTATTAGAATAGGTTTAAATAAACCAGGTAGCAGGCTCTAAAGTGTTCATTTGGCTTGAGCTCCACATATTATCTTAAAATTATATCTGGTTAGAGCAAGACGGGCTTCAGAAGCCTCTTCAGCTTAGCAGGGCTTAACTATAATAAAGGCCCTGACTTGCCTTCATCAGTTCATCTTCCCATTGGCAGTATCTGATATTTCTTCCTTCCAGAATTTTACCAGCCTCTACTGGGAACTTAGTCCCTCTCTAAATTTTAAGCATGGCTGGACACAGTTGTACACACCTGTAATCCCAGCATTTAGGAAGCTGAGATAGGAGGATTGCCATGAAGTTAAAGGCCAGCCTGAACTACATGGTAAGAGCCTGTCTCAAAAAGCAAAAGCAGACTTTTAAGCTCAGGCACAACTCTCCTATTCTTTCTTATAACTTGTACTGCTGATTGAGCCTGCCATTTTTTGGGCGGAGGGTACCGGGGATCAAACTCATGAACTTGCACTTGCCAGGCAAGTGCTTATGCCGATGAGCTAAATCCCTAGCTCAAATATTTTATGTTTTATTTTGAACTAATTTTAGGCTTAAAAGTTTCAAAAGCAGTACAAAGAGTTTCTTTTATCCTTCACTTTTCATAATGCTAACAGCTTACATTTCCTTGGTACAATTATGAGAATAAGAGATTAACTTTAGTAAAATATTAACTAAACTGTAGATCTTATTTGAATTTTTCTTTTTTTCCCTACCAGTGTCTTTTTTGTGTTCCAGGAAACTGCATGACCTCTAGTTTTAGTTTTCCAGTATTCTAGTTTCCCAGTAATATTTCCGTGGACTTTGTCTTTGATGACTTTGATCCTTCTAAATTGTTTACTAGTTACTTTGTCAAACGTTTCTTACCTTGGATTTGTCTGATGTTCATGAGCTTTTTTCTTTTCCCTTTGTTCCCTAGCAGTTGAACCTAGGGCTTCATGTAAGCTAGGCAAACACTTACCATTGAGCTATATCCTCTTTTTCATAAATTTTTGTCTGCAGATCCTAGCATCTATCTGTGGGCTTGTCTGCAACATTTATACTCTTACGTTTGCCAAATGCTGATTATTTTCCTTTTTCATTTTATATTTATTTACTGGAACTCCACTGTGACCTACAGATGTCACTTCTCTTTAATCCATAATTTATATAAATATGAGAAGTTAGATATGTAATTTATTCTGTAAGCTATAATCCAGTATTACCTTTATTTTGTTGCTCAAATTTTTCAAGCTTTGACCTTTAGGAACTCTTTCCTGTTGAGTTCTGTGTTCATTTCATAAGCTGCCATCTTTCATATTTTCCCAAGTATTGGAACTACTAGATGTTCATGATGGATTTTGATTATTGCCTGCTCTAATAGCTTCTCCAAGGAGCCCTGGTTTTTAAGATCTGGGTACTAGCCGGGTGTGGTGGTGCATGCCTGTAATCCCAGCACTCAGGAGGCTGAGGCAGGAGGGTCATTGTGAGTTCAAGACCAGCCTGGATTTCAAAGTCCACTCAAGGCCAGCCTGAACTGCACAGCAGTCTCAAAAAGACCCCCCCCCAAAAAAAAAAAATCTGGGTGCTGGGTGTACTCACTGGTAGTAGGCTATCATTGCTTGTAGGCCCTCTCAGCTGTAACGCTTGGAAATATATACAAGGATACTAAGCCACAATTGTATGCACATCTATATATTTATACCAGTCTTACCCTTCCTCTTTCTTTTTCTTTCTCCCTCTTCTCTCCCTGTCTCTCCTCTCAAAAACTGTGTTTATGTTCTTATCTTATGCCAGGTCAGTACCATAGGGTTTTAGTCTTCCTCCATTTATTTTTCACCTTTTTTCCCCACAAATGAATGAGCCAGCTGCCATCTATAAACTACTTACTTTTAAAATTCTACTGTATATTTTTTCTTTTCAAATCCATTTTATTGAAGGATAAAAGGGAAAAAAGAAAGAAAAAAAATTTTAGTATATAATGAGACCTCTGTGGATTCTGTGTCTATTGATTTAAGCAACTGTAGACTGAAAATAACTGGAAAAACAATTGTGTGTACAGAGCATATACAGGCTTTTTCCTTCTTCATAGCATAACAAGTATTTACATATAATTTACATTTGGTTAAGTATTATACATAATCTGGAAATGATTTAAAATATGGAGCTATATGTGTACAGGTTCTGTGTAAATATTATGCCATGTTATATGAGACTTACTTACAAATTTTCTTATGGGAAGAGGGCCAGAGCTAGTGCTTCTTAGATGCAGAGGGATAAATACATGTATTAGTTCTACCCTTATAATCCTGAGAGAAATAATTTAATCAAACTTTATAGTATAGACATCAAAATTTAGTTTCTTTTGTCTATTTTTTGCGGTACTGGGGATCAAACTCATACCTCGCACTTGCCAGGCAGGCGCTTATGTCACTGAGCTAAATCCCCGGCCTTTTTTTTTTTTTTTTTTGTCTTTTTGAGACAGGGACTTGCTATGCAGTTTGGGCTGGCCTTAAGCTCACTTTGTAGCCCCAGTTTGGTCTCAAATTTGCAACAGTCTTCCTGCCTTAGCCTCCCGAGTGCTGGAATTAACAGGCGTGTGCCACCACACCTGGCAAAAATTTCAAAATTTAGAACAACAAAAAATACAAAAATAATTACAGAAAATCAGAACAGTATAGAAATAAGAAATATTTAAAATGTTTTTTTTTTTGGGAGGGGGTAGATGTGTAGTTCAGTGGTCCTGGGTTCAATCTCCAGCATCAAAAGCTAAAAATTTCAAGAATATTAAGAATGTCTTTATTAACTTAGTAATCTTTTATTCTAAAAAAATTATATTCTATACTCAAACCATTGACTCTTGGCAATTACTTGAATCAGTAAAGTTGAATCTTGGTAAAAAGATACTATTCTTTTTCCTTTTTTTTCTCTTTTTTTTTTTTTTCTGTAGGATAGCTCCTTCAACAATATTTTTTATTTGGTACCGAAAGTCTAGCTCACAACCTTGAGCTTGTCAGGCAGGCTCTGTGCTGCTGAGCTGTATAGCCCTGGCCCCAAAGGCTTGTATCAGTTTTGATTTTTGTACTAAGAATCAAATTCAACCTTGCACTTGCCAGGCAAGCACTTGTGCCACTGAGCTATAGCCCCAGCATTATAACATTTTTTTTCTTATGGTATTAAGGATTGAATCCATGACCTTGCACTTGCCAGGCAGGTGCTTGTGCCACTGAGGTACCTCCAGCCCCTCGATTTCTATATCATTTCTTGCATGGTGGCAAAACTCTGTTCAAAGCCTTACTACTATAAATTTACTGGTGAATTAATGCTGAGGGGGAAAATAGTTTAGAAAAGAGATACATCAAAGTAAGTAGAATTTTATTTACTCACTGTCTTCCTATTTTTTATTTAATTTCATATGTAGCATTTTAGCTGTTAATCACAGAAATATTTCAGTTGCAGCCCTAATAATTTTAACATTCCTTTTTTATTTCCTTTAGCTCTTTGGCTCCATGCATACATCCCTTGATTATTTATACACACATGATGTGATAAAAATATAGTGAATATTAAATTTTTAAAAATTAGTACAGAGGGCCAGGGATATAACTCAGTGACATAATGCCTGCCTGGCAAGTGCAAGGTTGTTGAGTTTGATTGCCAGTACCAAAAACAAATTAAAATAAAATAAAATAAAAATTACAGTAAAGGACACAATGCCATTAATTCCCCTCAAAATACTTCCCATTTTGAGCACATGCATTCTTATCATTTTTGCCACTTGCTGAAGCTGTTGTGAAGTCCTATTTTGTAGCTTTAATTAGATTGTCATGGTTGCTTCAAGGCAGAATTGATTCAGACATTTATCTTTCATAGTTTTTTAATGATGAGTTAGAAGGCACAGGGGGCCTTGAACTCACTTTGTAGCCCAGGTTGGTTTGCAGTGATCCTCATGCCTCAGCCTTCAAAGTGCTGGAATTACAGGCATGAGCCACCATGCCCAGCTTATAGCAATGTACTTTTAATGTATTTTTAAACTTTAAATACTGTATTATTTGATCAGCCCACATATGTATATATGTGTATATATCTTATACCTTTATTTTATATATAGGTCTCCTGGTGGTTTTGGGGATTGAACCCAAGGGTGCTCTACCACTGAGCTACATCCTTACCCTATTCTATTTTTTATTTTGAGAAAGGTTCTTGCCAGGTTACCCAGGTTGGTCTTGAACCTGGAATCCCACCTCAGCCTCCTGAGAGCTGGAATTACAAATATGTGTCCACCATGGTTGGCCTATATATATATATGTCATTTTTATAACCATATTATGTTTTGGTTTTTGTTAGTTTAGTTTTCTGGTCTTCATTCAGACCTTTCTCTTTTAATTTCTGTCATCTACAAGTAGGATTAATAATTTTAAGAATTTCTTGTTTAGTGACCTACGTAGTTAAATATTATTCAGCCTTAGACCCACTACTTGGATTTAAGAGTTATCCTTTTTTTTCCTTTTCTTAAAAGTAGGAAAATGTATTGGGGAATAGGAATAGCTCCTGAGAGACAGAATTAGTCCCAAATGGGTGGCTGTTTTTTTGTTTTTGTTTTTGAGACAGGGTTTTGCTATGTAGTTCAGGCTAGCTCTGAACTCATTAGGTAGCCCAGGCTGGCCTCAAATTCCTGGCAGTCTTCTGCTTCAGCCTCCCAAGCAATGAAATTACAGGCATGTGCCATCACACCCAGCTTACTGTCTTTTCTTTCTGTACAGTGTCTTTTTTGGGTACAGTACATCTTGTTTATACAGTATAGTAATTTTTGCTGATTGTACTATATAGTACAATACTATACTTTTATGTTCTATTATATATATAAGAATTATACAAATAAAAGCAAATTACCAACTGAGTTTCCTTTGATCTATTCTTTGTTATGAATATTGTATATACTGATACACAATTACTAATCTAGCAACCAGTTCAGTTACCTAGTTGCAGGAAGGTAATTCAGTCTTTAAACAAGGAATGTCTGTGTATGGGTTTTGGTGTTTTACAATATTGCTTTCCAGAAGGGCTGAACTTTTTACACTGCTAGCAACAAAGTAGGGGTCATTGATTTTACTTTAGGCAAAGAAAGTGGTAGTTAAAAACTAGTTTTCAGGGCTGGGGATTTAGCTCAGCAGCATAAGCGCCTGCTTTGCAAGCACGCAGTCGTGAGTACGATCCCTGGTACCGATTTAAAAAAAAAAAAAAAAAGACAAAAACTAGTTTTCTGGGGCCAGGGACTTAGCTCAGCGGCATAAGCGCCTGCCTTGCAAGCATGTGGTCGAGAGTTCTATCCCTGGTAACAAAACAACCCCAAAAAACTAGTTTTCTAGTTTAAGATTATAAAATAGTCACTCTGCATTTACCTGTATTATTTATTAGTGCATTTGAAAAATTTGTGTATATAGTTGAGTGTGGTACTGCACACCTGTAATCCTAGCCCTTGGGAAGCTGAGACAAGAAGATTGCCATGAGTTAAAGGCAAGTCTAAACTACATAGCAAGACCCTATCTTAAAATAAAAATTTGTGTGTGTATAAAAATACTCATTTTACTAAATCTGTGATACCTGATACATATTAATCCTTTTTCAGTCTGAGGATAGACCCCGAGGGCTCATGCATGCTAGGCAAATAGTACCACTGAGTCCTACACCCAGGCCTGTTTGTTTTTAACTAGTATCATGTTTAGTAGTTTCTTTTTGAAATATGTATAGCTTTTTAAAGTAGTTTTTCTGGTGCCTTGACAATATCAATTTTGGAGCCTCTTGATATCTTTTACCTGGGTATATTCCAGAAAGTTAGGAAAGGACAAAAAACAAGTTTCTTGCTTGATAGAGGAGAAAAAACTTTTTTAGCCTGGCTGAAGGATACACTAATTTCTTGTTAGTGCCCAGTGTTTCAGTAGACTTGATTAAATACAGGTGTTCTCCAGCAGTTTATAGCTGATATTGCATCTATAAGAATCAATCTGTGGTCTGAATTTTTCAGTATCTTTCTCTATATTTTTTTTTTTTTAAAGGCGGGTTTCCCTATGTAGTTCAGTCGAGACTTGAGCTCACTTTGTAGCCCAAAGTGGCCTCAAACTCACAGTGATCCTCCTGCCTCAACCTCCTGAGTACTGAGACTATAAGCTTCAGGATCTTTCTCTTTAACAGGTCATACTTTGGACTTTTGAAATCCTTTTAATTTGAAGCCATAGTTTCTCTACACTACTACTCACTCATGGTTTTTTTGTCTTTGACATTCTTAAACTGACTCTGGAACAAGAAGACTGACATAGCTTCTATGCTCTTTTCTGTGTGAAGGTTCAGTGCATCACAGTGCTGGGGAAGATAAAACCTTTAGCTTCAAGTATGATCCTTGACTTGGGGAAGGGCCTGGCTATTTTAAGTCTGCAGCTTTCAATGGGGTGTGAAAACTGAAAATGTTAGCATCCAAGAAAATAGGGCAGAAGGTAGGTTATTATGTACACTGACTGTTTTTTTTCCCTCCTATACAGTGCTCTGGTCTGGGGTCTGTCTGTGAAACACAATCCTCAGAAAGTGGGTAAAGATCATACACTGGAGGACGAGGATGTCATTCAGATTGTGAAGAAGTGAAACCTTCCTCTTCCCCCGTCTGCTGGGCCAACCACAACAGCTTTCCCCATGACCAAGCACCCTACTCATTTCTTTCTGGTTTTGGCAGCCACTGGATCAGGATACAGGGGTGGGAAATGGAGACACCCAAACTGGAACTTCATTTATCTTACTGTGGTGTCTCCTTCTGTGTTGAACTGCTAAAAGACCCAGTACGCCTGTTCTCTATGTGCAGTTCATGTGTCCTTGTCAGATTTGTTTTGGGATGGGCTGAATGAACAGTGTACAGTGAAGCAGCTACAGAAAGAGTACTTGGTAGCTTGGTTTTGAATGTGAAATAGATAACATTGTGACATGTAACATTTGATGCTTTGTGATGGGAAACCCAATTGCATGTGGCCTTCAGTCCTTTCAGATGATCTATTTCACATGATAGTGGAGAGACAAAGGACTTGATATAGAGTATTATTCCCTACAAGGATTCCATTCTGGGAGATGGTATAGTGTAGCAGGAGGCTGGAATCAGGACTACATTAGAGGGTACTAAGGGTATAATCAAAGTTGTAGAAGTTGGAAAAAAGAGAATTTAAAGGAATAGCTGATTATGTGAAGCCGGTTGGCAGTAATCTTAGTGTGGTAGGTTAGTGAAAATATGGGTAGAGGGTAGGTATGGGCACACAGATAGAGGAAGGATCTAAACTTGGAAATGATGGTGTTTTCTGAAAGAACTTAAAATATTCAATTCCATGAGAAAAATCAGAAAAGTGAAGATTTATAGGAAGATAGCATTTGATGGTCTTCAAGTGAGATGAACCAGAGCTTTTAGTAGGTTGTGAGGGATGAGCAGGTAGGATTATCCATGTACTCAGCTTTTGTCCAGCAGCTTTTTCTTTTTGTTGTCCTAGAGATACTCTTGCTGGACTTTGCACTGTCCACAGACCCAGGAGATAAACCCCTCATGCCTCAGAGCCTAGTCATTTTTCAGGATATAGACCTTGGTATCTTGGGCACATTAATGATAGAGGCCATGACCCAGAGCCTTCCCCACCTTTGTAGGGAAACATGAAAATACTAGCTGTCTTTGCTATGGAGTTTCCAACAAGGTTTGCTCACCAGCCGGAGCATAGTGGGTTTTTGGGGAATCCTCAGGCCAAAATTCATTTTGAGCAAAGTGAAACTAAAGTCAGGCTTAAGTGTTGTGGCATTGACACTTAGGTTTGCTGTCTTTCACTAGTGAAAACACAAAACCTCGGTCTCTTTCTGAGACTGAGGAATTAACATTAAAAAGGAATGCTATTGCAGGGTAGAGGTTAACTAGTTTGATGGGAAAGTATCAGCAAGGGATTGACCTCATGCTCAGTCTACAAGCCAGTTGTTAAAAGGTGACCTACATTTAACACTTGGGAGCAACAAGTTGTTTTATCCTTGCACTCAAAACCCAACTACTTGCCCCTCATCTTTTTTTTTTTTTTTTTTTTTTTTGGAGACAGGGTCTCACTATATAGTTGAGTTGGTTTTGAACTCACTTGGTAGCTGAGGCTGGCCTAGATCTACCTGACTTTGCTTCCTAGGTTCCAGGGTTACAGGCATGCATCACCATGCTTGGCTTGCCCTTTATCTTTGAATTAGAAAATGGCTTCATTATTCCATCCTTTAGCATAGAGTCAAAGTAGTTTTTATAGCCCTAAATGGGTATGTAGGACTCAGGCAAATTAACTCAAGCTTGAGAAATGTCAAGTCAAATCAATAGGACTGAAAAATCCTTTAGTCAGGAAAGGGGATTCAAGACCCCATAGTATTCTGTAGAATCCTTTTCTTTTGATGCTGTGTAGATAGTGAGGTTGTGAGTTAATAAAACATGATGAGGTATGCTATACAAGGAGTTAACATAAGCAATGTCTTGAAAGTTCCAAAGAGAAATTAGCCTTTAATGGATTTGAGTCACAGCTGAGCTGGATAAACAGGATGGCTCTGTATGTGTGATTTGTTTGGGAGAAACTACCATATACATGATTTCTAAATAAGCAAATTTCTTTTATTAGGTGAATTTTAAAAACTGTATACTGTTGTGTAATGATACTCTGGTATTAGCTACAAGGCTACTTCCATCCAACTCGGCCTAAACTGCCATAGTGGGGTTCCAAGGGTCAATAGAAGACCAAAGCTGCTTCATCCTAAATCAGGATAAACAGTTCAATTGTATAAATTTTAAAGAAAAATTAGAACTTCAGATCATGTTCCACAAAGAACCTCCTTGAGCCTCTCTGCTCAGCTCTTAGCAATAAGAGAGGAAAGAAACAATGCCATTCACTTCATTCACACATTTAGCATCTGCAACTTTAATTGACAAAAAGAAAAAAAAAAGTCCCAAATGTACAAGTGAAAAAAATCCAAACTGTTGACACAGGTTTAACTAATATCAGCTACTTTTATGTACAGCTGTATAAGTTCAAAAAATCTATCCTATATGTATGTACAAAAGTTGTTTATACATAGTTCTGTACATAAGGGTCTATACATTTCCTCAGAACCCTTAGGTGCCACCTCTTGGTGAAGACACCAACACTTCATTCACATATTTTACAAAAAAGAAAAGACTGTTCCAGGATTGACAAAACTCTGGATTCTGCACTCAGACCATGTAGGTTCCACTCTATTGGTTAAGATCCTTGTGTCACAACGCAGGCCATGCCAAGTGCACATGTCCCCTTAAGAGCTTTACCCAGAATGCTCCAAAGTAAAAAGCTGGTAAACCAACCCGAGATGAGGCAGCAGAGTCCTGACCAGGGTGCCACCATAGGTCCAGGCATTGATGAGCCTGCCTGCTCTGCTCACTGTCGGTATTCCAATTCATCTACACTGATGACTTTGGCAGGCATGGAGGGGAGGGGCTGCTGCAGCACATCTGAGCCAAACCATTTGGCAAGGCCCACAGGGGAGCTGCTCCTTTGGCTGGGGCGATGCTCCAGCTGGGAGTGCATGTGGGGCAGGCCTGGGCGACTGGGCACAGTCTGAGGAGTCGTCTGAACACTGACAGCTGCTGCTTGGGACCCAGAGCCTGGAGGATGCAGAACTATGGAGATAAGAAGGATTATCATTCTAAGTGTATGTGTGGGGGGAAGCAGTACTTTGTTAGATCCTGCTTCCAACTGATGCATAAAACTCCCCCCCCCCAATATCAGAGGATTATTGGGCTTTAAAAAACTGCAAAATGTCAGTTAATACTGAAGATCCACCAGGACAAATGCCTATTTCCCATAGCGAGCAACCCATTACAGAAGCACATGAGCTGGTGAAGCAGCATCTAGCCCAGGCAGGCCCTGCAACGAACCTCTACTCTACCTTCTCACCTAAGAGGATAAAGAAAGCCTAAAGCACACTGGGCTATTCTACTTTCTTTACAGAAACAATAATCCCAAATGCCACAGAGGTCAGTTTACTTCATCTTATTCCCTAGTTACTCCTTTATCCTAGTCTTGCTAAGACTAGAAATGAAGTGTGTTAATTCATCTCTCACTGGAAATTGGTCCTGAAGCTTCAAGCCTACTCGGCTCACCCCAAGTTCACCTGCCATATTCCTGAACCTACCTGAGCGCTGGAGCTGCTGCTGCATCATTGCGAGATGCAGAGGTGTCCCAGGACGAGGGTTTAGGAGAGGGTGACTAGCAGCAGGTAAAGGGTAAAAGGGTTGACCCAGGATTGGGCCTGATATCCCTTGTAAATGAGTCAGGTCCATCCCAGGAGGAAGTACACCTATTGGGCACACAGAAAAAAACTGCTGAGTATCTGGGTATGATGATGCATAGATGTAATCCTAATACTTGGGAGGCTGAAGCAGGATTGCTGTGAGTTTGAGGACAGCCTAGTGAGTTCATTGCCAGGCTGAACTAAAAAAATCAAAACAAAAAAATCTGCTAAATAGTAGTCATATCTGGAAAGTTTTAAGTTTATACAGTTTTGCTGAGAAATTGCTCAAGCCTGGTTCGTAATCTTAAAATGGACTAAGTGATAGACTGGATTGGACTCACTGTCTATCAGAGTTAGATGAAAGAAGCATAACATCCTTTTAGGGCTGAAAACCTCCCACAGGCTAGCACTTCATCAGTGCTAGTGAATGTCATGACGGGTCAGAAACTTACCAGCTTGGAGCAAACTTGGAAGATGCTGTGGATGTACTCCCTGGGCCAGCATCCTCTGGACCAACCCTGGGTGAAGTTGGTGAGCAGGCCGAACAATAGGGACATGGGGAACCAGAGGAACCTGGTGGACAGGGCGGAGGAAAGGGGTTCCTGGAACGGGGGATGCCAAGGTGGGAGTTTTCCTTCCAGTTGCTTTAGGTCGGTAATCTTGTTCTTTGGTGTAACGGTTGGTCTGGGATAGTGGGGTAGAACATGAAGATCGCTGTAACGTTGGAAGTTTGGGATTTGTTGTAGAAGAGTCTCGTTCAGCACTGGGTATGGAGTTGGATGATAGTAGGTTCTCTGTAAGGATCCAGTGAGAATATATTTTGGCATTGGTAAACATTTCTTAAATACTTCGGCTTCCTAATGGCTCCATAAATTTTTTTCCCCAGAACTGGGGAATGAATTCAGAGAGAACTAAGCTACAACCCTAGCCTTTAAAAAGTTTTAAAGTTCTGAGACAATGTCTCAAGTTGCCCAGATTGGCCTTGAACCTCAATTCACCTGCCTTAGCCTCCCACATAGCTGGGATTACAGGGTTGCACCAACACCAGTTTCTCATTTCTTAAAATGGTCATGATTCTTACTTGATGTTTTCAACACGTTTAGATGACTGCAGGATAGGGACTATCACTTGCCTTATAGACAGGCCCACAATATGAACTGTAAGGTCACAGGAGTAGTTAGACACAGAGCTGGTACTAGACCACAAGGCTTATGGTTTACTGAAATAGAGGGTTTTTTTTGTTTTGTTTTTGACAGTAGTGGCATCAAACCCAGGATCTCACAAGCTAGGCAAGCACTCTACCACTGAGCCACACCCTCTACCCACAAAGAATTTTAATATCTAACCAAAGGCTGAAGTTACAAATGATACATCTCTTAAAGGGCCCACATCTCTTTTTATATTCCTCCTCACACAAGAATAGCTAATGGGAAATGCCTGGCATAGCAGGCTTGGTGGTCTAACTAGCTGGGCATTCTGTTTTACCGAAATGGCTGGGCTCTTCACCTACATGGGGCCTAGCTCCATCAGCAGCAGCTGCTTGGGATTAACATGCTTGTTAGCAGAAGAGGGGAAAAAAAAAAAAGCAAGTATAAAATTATGTCAGTCTATAACAAGAAATTTAAATAGCAATTACAGTCTAGTCAAAAAATCTGAACTACCTAGTAAGGACTAATAAGACCTCCATTTTATTACTTCTCCCACCAAGTCTCCTCAGAGGCAAGAGCTTTTGGAATCTATGTCACCATATCTTTACTGTGCCTTTTAAATTTTCCCTCAAAACTGGGAAGTGAACTTGGAGAGAACTGAGCTACAACCCTAGTCTTTAAAATGTTTTTAAATCCTGAGACAAGGTCTTAAGTTGTTCAGATTGGCCTTGAATCTTGAAGGGTTCTAGTACATATTTGGCACAGGTTTTATTAGACACCTAACTCTCCACACACGAGAGAGAACCTTTCAGAAGTAAAACTATATTACTATGTCAAGGCTGGGTGTAGTGACACATGCCTATAATCCCAGCATTTGGACGGGTAAGGCAGAAAGATCACAGTAAGTTCAAGGCTAGCCTAAGAGGCTAGCCTCATCTATATAGCAAGCCCTGTCTCAACAAAGCACAAGTCAAATGTACTAATCATTCATCTTTGAAGATTACTAAGAATGCTAAACTAAAGGCTATTCTTTCAAACCAACACTGACACCATTCTTAGGTACATCAGAATTTCAAACAACTAAATAAATGTGACACAGGACTGATCTGGAGCAGTGAGAGTTTGGGCCCAGGGCTCTGGAGAAAATCAGCTCAGGTAAGGCTGGTCACACTCACAGTCAGTTTCTCTAGCACATATTCTTGAGCGGTACAAGTTTCAATACTTCTATATTACCTTCACTGGCCTTCTGACTATCTTCTTTACTGTCACAAGGAACTGCTTTTCCAGATGCTGGGTCCTCCTTGCTTTTCTCCTTGCTCTCATACATCTTCCGGATTACTGAGGTAGGGGTGAAGGAAGGAGAAAGCTGCAAAGAAAAACATTTGGCATCAATCAGCATGCTCTATGTGCCTTAACTTCAAGTTAGGCTGAACTGGCCATGCTACTCAACAAGGTAAAAAGTATTGCTTACAAGGTGGCAAAGGCCAGCTTCAAAGTTTTGATCTGTAGCTACTGAAGGAAAAGAAATACAAAAGAAACAGGTAGTATTCCAAGAACTTCATCCCTTGAATCTGCCTCTGTCATAGTTTCCCACCCTAGGATCAGTCTGGGAAGAGCATGGCCAAAAGATCTGTATACCAAAGCACTAGCTCTACTTTTTATCTGACAAAAGGACGCTTCAAGACAACTTCAGAACCATGTTCCTAATGTTTCTCTTCCTAACTTGGCTACCAGAAAGTTTGTAATTATTTTACTAGCCTCCTTAGCCACTAGGATTTATCACTTAGGATTACTTATTCCCTATCTCTCTCTCTTTTTTTTTTTTTGTCTTTTTGAGACAGGGTCTCACTATATAACAGTTCAGACTGGCCTTGAGCTCACTTTGTAGCCCAGGCTAGCCTCAGACTCAGAACACTCCTCCTGCCTCAGCCTCCTGAGTGCTGGGATTACAGGCATGTGTCACCATACTCAGCTTATTGCCCATTTCTTTTTTTTTTTGGTACAGGGGATCGAACTCACAATTGTGCGCTTGCAAGGCAGGCGCTTTATTCCACTGAGCTAAATCCCCAGCCCTATTCCCATTTCTTTTCTATTTCTACTTTGATGATTTTATTAAGTGCCCTTTCCAATTGAACTATTCCAAACAACTGATGGCAGGAGACAGGGTATAATAATGAAGAGAAAGCTCTTTCTAGACCTTGCTTTCATGATGTTTGGTTCAAAGATCCACACGGCATCCTGAAGCAATAGTTTCTTCCCCTTGTCTATCAGAAGGGGTGGAGGGTGAGAGTGGTACTGGGGACTGAACCTAGGGCCTTCATCCCTAGCATTTTTTTTTTTTGAGACAGAGTCTTGCTAAATTACTAAATTGAACAGATACAATCTTAGCCTCTCACAGGGATGGGATTACAGGTGTTTAACACCAAATATGGCTTGTCTATCAGCTCTCACTAAGCTATAAGGGAATGAAACATTTAAAAATTAATGCTAGTCAGTTGTAAAACTAGCCTTGTCACCAAAAGAGAACTAAGCCTTTATCCAGCATGAGTTTGTTATCACTGAGAGTTGAACAATTTGTGAATCCCCAGCATGTTTAATGGATCTCCCATGATGTGATTTGTCATCCCTGTGTGCCCTACTTCCCGTCTCTCATTTGTTTGAACATATTGTGTCAACTATGTGCCCTGGCCCATGCTTATCTGCTGGAATACACTTTCCCCAGATTAGAGACCTCACTGAGTTAGACTGTAGGTATCAAAAGAAGACCTAATTAATAGGCAGGTGTGAAAGATTATTAGATCAGGATTTCTGTGGAAGGCACTCAAAGAAAGGGTACACTGTGCACAACATAGGCACAACCAGAGACATCTTAAAGTCATACACAGTCATTAAGGGTCACTGACCATGCTTGTGATGGAGGCACCAGGAGCTGGGGAAGAAGAATTCCCTCGATGCATAGGTGCCGGTGACTTGGTCACTCGCTGTGGCCTGTGAACAAAGCAGTTATCAATGTGAGCCCTAAACCGCTTAAACTCCAAGACTAGTCCAGATATTTAACATTCCTTCCCCTTAACCAATTTCCCAAGCGTTTAGTTTTTGTGTAATATATACAAAAGCAAATAATAAACTCCGAGGGAAGACAAAAGCCTAAGAAAACATTGCTGTGGTTTTGAAGGAGCTCTCAGTCTAGTGCAAGAGTCCATAACCTAGAGTAAATCAAGGCATGCAGGTATTAGACACCAGAAAGGAACAGTGAGAAAAATGCAGCAAGAGAAAGAATGACAGGAGACTTCAAGGACTCTGGGGGAGTTTCTCAAATTAACTCCAAAGAGCCAGTGAAAACAAAGATGGGAAAATAGTGGTTCAGGTAGAAGGAACAAGTGCAGATGTGGGAAGAGTAGGAAAGATATCTAGAGGTGTACAGTTTATTTGTAGCCTATACCAGTGAGATAGTTAGGAAGGCCTTCATTCTTTGGGCTGACTGGTCTCCAGAGGGTAGGAAGCAATACCACTATCATAGTACCTGGCAAAATGATGCTCGGTGAATCAGTGGTTCAAATGAAATACAGAATCAAGAGTTTCAAATATTTTAGGACCCAGTTACATGTAGCATGCCCCACCACTCCTAGTTAATACCCAGGTCTCCCAATTGAAGGAAAAAGAAGAGACTTCCTGTCTATCCCCAGCCATTCTGTTCATTCTCCCTTAGCTTTGAAGAATAGCAGTTGTGTAAACAGGTTAAGAAAAGAAAAAATTATATGAGTGTCACTACATTTTAGCCACGTCAAACCTTGTGGTTGTAAGGTCCAAAGACCAAGAATAGTCACTGATTCTCAAAGTTCTCTGAACTAGAATTCTAAACCCATGGCTTCCTTTGAATCAGTACTAGAATAGCTCTATTGCTGCCATGAGACTCAGTCTGACATGACAGTGTGGGAAGACAGAGCAATGGTATTCTAGGAGATGAAGGTAGGATCCCACATGACCTATCATTTATTCCTTCTGGTAAACAGAGTCAAGTATCTACTGTGTGGACATGGTCAAGGTGTTGAGGGTATAGGAATAAACAAAGGAAAAAATCTCTGGCCCTGTGCAGGTCACATTGTTATATATAGAATAGAGAGATCAGGGAGACAAAAATAGTATGAGGGCTGGGAATGCAGCTCAGTCGTATACTGTTTGCTTAGTATGTGCAAGTCCCTGGCTTAATACCAAACCTCCCCTCAAAAAGGTAGGGGCTGGAGAAGACTATGTATATCAGATGTTCAAGAAGGCCTAGAGCAGTGGTGACAAACCTATGGCATGCATGACACAGCAAACTGTTTGCAACACTGAAAGCTCACTGGCCTGGCGGCTGACATCTGACTCACAAAAATGAAGGCTACATTGACACTACTTGGGTCTACTGACTGGTTTTAAGTAATTCACATTTGAAAAATCCTAGTTTGTATGTAAAACGCAGAACTTTACTCCCATCCTACTTCACAGGGCTGATGTCTGCATCAAATAAAATTTTGTATGTTAAACATGTTTTGAAAATTACAAACCCTGTTAATGAGTATTAGGTAGCCACATTATAGAAAGTTGGAAAATCTCAGCAGACTTAGTCCTGAGGGCCTGTATTTCGCCTGAGACCTACTCTAGCTGAGATGCACTCACACCAGTACTTCCTGGTTACACTGTCTCCTGAAGCAAGACACAGATGTACTGATAACTAAAAATCACATCAAGACAAATTATCCTTCCATACACACATGAGGGACTATACTCAGGGCCTTGAGCATGCATGGCAAGACATGTGGCAGAATTCTAGTACTAAGCTACACCCCAGCCCTTTATTATTTTTGCTAAGTTGTCCAGGGTGGCCTCAAACTTGTCATTCCTTTACTTCAGACTCCTAAGTAGTTGAAATTACAGATGTGCACCACCACATCTACCCTTAAATACTTCTTGACAACTATTCTATAGTCAACAGTAAACAATAATAGTCAGGGATGCACATCTAAAATTAAGGGAGTAATTATTTTCAGAATAGTCACTTCTGAGCAAGAAAAAGGGTACACTTGGCAAAAGGTCTATAGACGGCTTCAGGGTGATTAACAAAGGGTTTTCCTTATCATAAGCTACACATTCGATGAATTTTTGTGTGTTGTTTTGCAATTAAAAAGAATACTTCATTACCAATTCTCCCAAACTTTCACAAATGTTCCATCTAGTAAAGAGGTGAGTAAAGTCAGTAATTATTGTTAACATCTGTGATTAAAAACAAACAAAAATTTCAACTCTAATCAGCAAAACCTAGATGTAATAATTATATATACAGAGAGAGTTAGATAAGACAAACAACCTGTGGGGGAAAGGAAGGGGTTTTTTCATCATCTCAAAAGTATGACTGCTAATAAGATGCTATACTGGTTACATATGTAGAAATGAAACTCTTTAGCCAATATGCTGGTGCACACCTGCAATCCCAGCACTGGGGGTTGACACAGGAGGATCACAAGTTCAAAACCAGCCTGGGCAACTTATTAAGACCCTGTCTCAAAAGTAAAAAATGAGCTTGGGGATGTTGCTCAGTGCACAGAGCCTGGGTTTAATCACCAGTATTAAAAAAAAAAAAAAAAGGATGAGGGAAAAAGCCTTAACTGGTAGAAACACCTACAATTTTAAAGTATATTTACTCATAACAAAATTCAGCACACTGAATCAACAAAAAAAGTACTTTATAAATCAAGAATTAAATAAAACCACAAAGGATAAAAAACCCGATTTCCCTGCAACAGAATTCAATCATATTATTTCCTCCATTGATAACATTTAATTCTTACCTTGTAATATATAACATATCAGCATATGCAATAGAATTATACTGTAGATAAGTAGTTTACTAATTTTAGGAGAACTATTTGCAAATTAGTACCCAAATTTGCATGAGTAGCATTAATAATTTACCTGTTTCTGAATCCATCTCTAGTTCTGTCCACCTGCGGTTTGCCAAAACCAGGCTGGTAGAAGTTTGCTGCCTGTACTGCAAGGTCATGTGGTAGGGCCAGACTGTCCAAAGTTGCCTGCTGCAACTCTAGCTGGTTCATCTGCTGAACAAAAGAGGCAGGCAGGGTCAGTGGAAATAAAGACAGTCAATGCATTTTCTATAAAGATCTCTCAAGGGTGCATTTAAGCAGTAACTGAGAATATTAGTAGAGATGACTAAATTATGCTGCCTATCTACCAAACAGTATTTAAGTATTATTTTACTTCCTGAGCAGTTTTCTAGCCATAACTAAAGTTGAACTATAAAACCAATGCAAACTAAACTAGAAGAGTTCCACTTAGCCAGGCATGGTGGTGCACACTTATAATCCCAGCACTCAGGAGGCTGGAGCAGGAGAATCACTGTGAATTTGAGGTCAACCTGGGCTACACAGTGAGTTCAAGATCAGCCTGAACTACACATACAAAGCAAGACACTGTCTAAGAAAAGAAAAGAAAAAGAAAAAAAGAATTCCACTACTGCAAAAGTACTTTCAAGCATTGTGGCAATTCAATTCTCCATCCCACACACAATATGGATGAAAAATCAAGCAACAGATTGGGTATGAGAAGAGCTCAGCCTAACCTGGGCTGTGACAGGACTCATAGGTTTTCGAATGCCTTGGAATGGATCTCCAAGTAATTGCTGTGGTCCTGGTGTGAAACCTGTCAGGGATGTTACAGAATAAATGAATGTCACGATCATGTTCATGTATCAGAGTAGCATTTTCACTAATACATGCTGCTCCTCACTGAGTTCTCTTCTAGGAAGTACTAACTCTTTGGGCTGATGGACATCCCTCTTCCTTGTCCTTTCACACGGGAGCTATGTGGACCTCCACTGAAGGATGTAACTGCCTAAATTGCTGGTCTACCCATTTTCCCCACTATGCTGTCGCCTTTACCTCTTTCAGAGCTAATATCTCTTTGGGAGAGAACTTTTCTAGCCAGCCATTTGGCCATACTCACTAAGCCACCTGGTATCAAAGTAGAGCTTGGTACACTTGAGGATCACACTATTTCCAGAGAATTCTATCTCCCTGAATGTGGAAAGATCATTTCAAAAGCTGCTTCTCAAGGTATAACAAGGTGAGTGGGCAGCAACCTACAGTGGTTCCAGACTGACAGAAACAATGACACTGCTAGGACAACTTTCTGAAAGTGCTTAAGTCACATTCTGAATTAACTGCAAGACTTTACAGCTCATTGTCTCTCAACCTTAACAACTTGGTAGACAGTCACTATCCCAACTTTTTTATCAAGGAAAAAATCTAAGAAACTACATTAACATTGTAGGATTGAACTCCCCAAATAAGAAGATTAAAGAGCTGTCCCAATTTAGATTTTTGAAGAAAAAAATACAGCATGAACATACCAGGAAGGATAGCTGAATAAGCTATCTTCCACATTTACCCCATACTTCCAACCTAAAAGTACAATAAATTTACATATTTCTGTTAAAACTCAAACTATCTGTTCTAGAGGATACAAATTAGGTACGTGTAAGGGAAAGCAGACATCTGTGCTTGACAGTAGTTATCAGGCCGGGAATGTAGCTTAGGGATAGAGTGCTTGCCTAGCATGTGTAAGACCCTGGGTTCTGTCTCAGCACTGTAAAAAAAAAATTATCTAGTTACCAATTGGTGATGGTATTCTTGGACGAAGGTAGTCTGCTGAGGCTGCTCGAGTTTGAAACACCTGTGACACAGGAGGAGAGGATGCTCTTTGGCCCAATAAAGATGCAGTAGGCTCCAAGCTCCCCATAAGGCCACTCAAAAGACTGGAAGAAGCAGGTCTTTGAACTGGTTGACCCAGAAGTTCCTATAGCCAAAAAAGACCAAAAACAAACAAACAAACAAACAAACAAAAAAACCAAACAAATTTCTTGTGAGTAAACCTAGTTCTTCCTCTTAGTCAGAAACTATGGAATATAGACTAATTTTGAAAGCTGGATGATGAAGTCTCCTGATGCTTTATTGAAGGACCAGGCATAATGTACAAGCAACACATTTCTCTGCATGTTCAACTTGTAATTATTTGCTTTAAAATAGTGGTACAGGGGCCAGGGATTTAGCTCAGCGGTATAAATGCCTGCATGGTGGGCACAAGATTGTAAATTCAATCCCTGGTACCAAAAAAATAAATAAAAATAAAAATAAAATAAATTAGTGGCACAAATAGTGTACCTACATTTAAGTTAGATAGAAATTGCAAACCTTCAAACCAGAAATCAAGGGCTTACTATGTGAGGCAACAACATGACATTCATAATTGCCAGGCAACATAGATCATTATCTAAGGCCAAAAGCTGGACCACTACACAAAACCAGTTCAGGAGACTACTGTTAACGGCTCTAGCGCCCCAGTCTAAGACTGAAACATACCTGCAGGATGTTCTTAGGGACAGGCTGGCCTGTAGTCTCAGCAGGAGACATCAAATGGCTTTCAAGATTTCGCTAAAAAAGTCAAAGAAAAACTGGTTTTAACTTTAACACATGTAGCTTACAGGTTAATTGGACACCACAAGAAAATATTAAACATTCACAGGAGTTAGCTACAGAATGATGCCCAAGTGACAGAAAACTAACTTAGACCAACTTCTTTCTCTCATCACATAGATCCCAAAGACCTGAGAATGGAAAAACACTTTTTCTACTTGAGATTGAACCCAGGACCTTCACACTGATCTATATCCTTAGTCCTATTTCTCCTGTGAGACAAGGTGTTGCTGAGTTACTAAGGTGCCCAGGCTGATCTTGAACTTGCAGAGTGCTAAGATTAAAGGTGTATGTCACCATACCCAGCTCTTTTCTTTTTTAAGACAAGTCTTGCTTCATAGCCAGGCCACACTTGAATTCACTATATAGCCCATGATTGCCTTGAACTCATGCTCTTCCTGCCTCACATTCTGGGATTATAAGCATGTATTATCATGTCTGGCCCAATTCAGTTTCTAATGTTGTGAGCAAAAGAAGGGGAAATAAAATCATGAAACTTGAGCACATTTTTAGTCACAAATAAGAAATTGTAGTAATTTCCAACTTACAAATTTTAATTTTTGAGGTAATCCTTGTTACCCACTATATCTTTTACAAGATTTACCAACCAGAAATATTAAAAACTCAGACATGTAAATTTGGCCAGAATTGTTACATTTCAGTTTGTTTCAGAAAATAAAAATTTTATTAATTTTTAAATAGCTATCAAAATGGGTCCCATACAGGACTAAGTTCAAACCCTCCACTGTTTTTTGTTGTTGTTTTTTTTTGTCTTTTTGAGGCAGGGTCTCTCTATGCAGTTCAGGCTGGCCTTGAGCTCACTTTGTAGTCCAGGCTGGTTTTGAACTTGGAACGATCCTCCTACCTCAGCCTCCCAAGTGCTGGGATTACAAGCGTGAGCCACCATGCCCAGCTCTCTTCCACTGTTTTTAATGCACCATGGGTTATATCTTGCATATTCAACTTGCATTCACACCTATACTTTAGTAAATTCCTATCCCCATTTAGTTTAGCCTTTGAAAAAAATGCTTTTTTCTGGTACAATTGTATCAGAAACTTCCTTTCCAAAACAAAACAAAACAAAAAAAAAACCCCTGCTATTAGGGCTAGGGATTTAGCTCAGTTGGTTAAGCGCCTGCCTGGCAAGTTTGAGTTTGAGAGTTCGATCCCTGGTACCAAAAAAAAAAACAAACCTGCAGAAACATCCCTTCCAGTAGATAGATCTGGCAGGGCCCACAGCAGTACCCTTGGGCATGAAACAGCTCAAAGATACTCAAATGTTTTATTGTTTGCTTTAGAATTGGTACTAAGGGGCATCTGAGGATTTAGCTTAGGGCATAAGCGCCTCCCTTGTAAGCGCATGGTCCTGAGTTCAATCCCTGGTACTGATAAAAAATAAACAGAAATGGTACTAAATACAAATGATTTTAATAAGCAATCTCAAGAGTTATTTGATTCCACCTAAATAATAATAAACAGGCAAGTTTATAACTACATGCCTTACTATATTTAGAGGATAGAATCTAAAATTCCACTTAAAATGGGGTTTAGACTAAATCAACATGTTTTACTTTGAGATAATATGATTGAACTTAAACAGAAGTGTCAAATGAGAGATATATAATACAGAGGTAGTAAAGGCACTGATTTTAAAAATACAGGACCTATATGCAAATCCAGCAATATGGATTATACCTGATATGCTTACTGTATTACTTTCCTTGTTTTCTTTCTTAGGTTAGGTTGATTTTGTATTAGTCATCGCTCAGCTACTTTACTCAACTATTTTCTCAGCAGATGTTTGACGCACAGTCCCTCAGCTCAAACCAGATATACTTCAAAGAACAGAAACCTCAGTATCAAATCAAGTACCCTCACAATGCAGGCTCAGTTGTATTAAAATCCTAGAAACATAGGCCTAAAACTGCTGAATAGCTCTGTCTCCATTTCCTTAGTCTTTCACATTACAAGAAAAAAGATGACTGCAAGATTTGACTGACCCCTGTCAGCACCCAGTCACCAAGACACAAAGATGACAAGAAAGGGTGATACGATAGTCCCAACATTTCAATCTGGCCTTCATTCGAAAGCATTTGTATTTAATAATTACTTGTATACAAATAATTCTAATGTAGTTTATAAGAACATTTTCCTATAACTTACTAATGGCATGATACAAAGAAATTAAGTCTATCTTTCTGAGATGCCTTCTTTCAGAGTCCAAAGATCATCCTACAAACTAAAGCAAGGAATAATGGCACCTCTGTCTGACCCTTTCAAGTTGAAGTCTCACTAGCTGTCAGTCAGATAATAAAGGCTAAAACTTAGTTGCAGTCTCCAGGCACAGGTGTAATAAATCAGATATTCCTCTTCAGACTTTGGCTACTACAATTCTTAGGCAACAAACCAGGAGAAAAGAGGCAAGATGTAACCTGATAAATGTGGTAAAGCTAATAGTTGTTTGTTTTCATTATACAAAACTCCCTTGCTTTCCCATCACTATGTATCATCAGGGGACAGCAACATTTAACACAGAGCCTATCACCAAGAACCACAAAGTACTGATATGACAAAGACCAGTGTATGTTATTCATGTGCATTTTCTGAAATGCAGTCACCTTATAACCTAACCTAATGCCTAGAAGTTGAAAAAAAGTTAGATATTTTTCCAATTAACAGAATACAAATGTCCCAAAATATCTGTCTTAAATAGTTTAACCTAATTTGCATTACTGCCAACTGCCTAATCAGAAAAGCAGGAATTAGAAAATGTGAAAAGATTTTGCTTTAAAAATATGGCAAGTTACATGAACTTACGTAGCTAAATAACAATAAAACTTTCTCTGGAGCTCACCTAAAAACATAGTCCTATACTGTTTTAGCAATACAGGTACTGCTTAAAGTTGAATCTACTGTCATCACACACACACCACACACACACACATACACACTCCTGAACACTCACAGGTTATTCTTTCTAGTAACAAACAGCATATTGATAAAGAACACAAAAGCATCAAGGCCCAAACAACTACTAAAGATGCCCAACTTAGAATACCTTTTTAAAAATCCATTTATTGCAAAACAGAACGAGGGAAAGAGAGAAAAGGTTTGGGTGAGGTTTGTTGTCAAATACTTACGCTGACTTTGGGCTGAGAAGGTAAAGTTCCACTTGCCTTCATGGTGCTCACTAGCTTATTAAATGCAGTCATATCGCCATCTTTCTTGAGTTGTCGATTGCTGCTTACAGTACTCAGGGTCTCCTCTAAGTGTTCGGCCATGAAGGGTGTTGAACTCTTCACTTGTTGGTCCACCTTCAAGCCCTTAAGCCCAGCTTCTACCTCTTCCACTGAAAGCACAACCCCTGAATGTGCTGAAAAGTGAGAAAGTCTTGGTTAAGTCAAGCAGAGATATTGGAATTCTCTTTGGATATCATGTTGGTTAAGACAAAGATAATTTGTTCACAACTGAAGTAAGGCCGACACTGAAAACACTGAAAATCATAGTTACTTAGTGGGAACAAGTTTGTAATTTTGTACTTAGTAAGTAATAGCATAAACTAAAAGGTTTAGATACTAGAAACCAGGACCACAGCCACGAAGTGCTAGGCTTTCAGACTTACAAAGATCCTGCTGTGTGCGGAAGGGATTTTTCTTTTTTTTTTTGATCGGTACCGGGGATAGAACTCACGACCATGCACTTGCAAGGTAGGCGCTTATGCCGCTGAGCTAAATCCCCAGCCCGTGGAAGGGATTGGTTACTAGGCACAGAAATCTCAAGATGTATCAACAGGACTGCTAACTGCACTCTGGTTATTAGAGTAGTAAGTTGCTGTGTTGAGGACTCAGCCTAAACAAGGACATGGCAGATTGAGGCAAAATTGTGAGAACTGAATTCACCCTTCCCATAAGTCAGCAGCAGCCATGCAGGGCCAAGGAGAGAAACAAGAAGGCAATTCACCATTCCATGAGCCAACTGGCACATGGGCTAGGAGATAAGAACAGCTCCCCCCACCCTCCAGCCAGGTAAGTAACCTGCTGATTCAGAGGATCACAGGCTGAGTTGGTGGCAACTGAGGTACAAAAACAACTTATTTCTTGTATTATTTGATTGACTTTGCAGGCCTAAATACAGTAGTCTGAGTATTTATTTAGAGGATAATAATATGCAACATGACAACTATGGGGGATTTCTTTCTATCCTGTTTTTGAAAGCCAATACTGTTCTGTTTTGTCCTGTTTTATTATTTTCATCAATGTTCTGTTTAGATTGGTTTTATTCTGTTTTGTTTATTTTGTCTGGTGGTATGGGCAGCAATTTTGAAGATAACAAAAGGCATTATGGTAACCACTATTGATTTCCTATTATTCTGTTTTGAAGTCTTATATCACTTTCACTGTTTTGTTTTGATTGGCTTTATTCTGTTTTGTTTGGTTTCATTCTGTTTAAAATAAAATAAAATAAAATAAAATTTTATTTTGGTACCAGGGATGGAACTCACCACCTTGCACTTGCCAGGGCTGGCGCTTATGCTGCTAAGCTAAACCCTCGGCCCTAAAATAAAATTTTAAAAGAATTTATGAGAACTGGTAAGATACACTGGAGAGGTTTGAAACATTCATTGTAGTGTTACATATAAGCCAAGGCTAAGAACAACTTAGAGGAAAAGTTCTTACGGTGGGGTTATGACCCACTGACTGTCACATTCTCCCAAAAAGAAGTACTATTTAATAAAATGAGTCCTTTTCAAGACCACTAAATAAAACCTACCATATAGGGGCCAAGGATATAGCTCAGTGGCATAGTGCCTGCCTGACAAGTGCAAGGTCCTGAGTTCGATTCCTGGTACCAAAACAAACACACCATATATCTGACTCAACACATAGCAGTATGTTAGACTTAAGACAATCCAACTTTTTTAGATACCTAAAACACTTACAGCTCTCTTTAAGTTTTTCTTTATTTGCAGAAAGGCTGGAAAGAAGAGGTTTTAAATCCACTTTGGCTTTCTGTAGCATTTCTAAAATATCCACTTTATTTTCAGCATGGTCTTCCAATGGTATAGGAGCAAAATAATTCCCCGAGTTTTGTCCAGGAGAGAGGATAGCTTGCTCCAGACCTGATTATACAAATAAACATATTAATAATTAGCCCCAATAAAGCACAGAAATTTATCTACAGTTTATTTACTTACTTATTTATTTATTTATTTATTTTATTTTGGTACCAGGGATTGAACTCATGACCTCGTGCTTGCCAGGCAGGCACTAAAGCCACTGAGCTAAATCCCCAGCCCTATCTACAGTTTAAAAGGACACAAATTAAAAGCTTTTCATTATTCAGAGATACTATGACACTAATGAACCCATTACAAATGAAGATAAAGCCAGGTGCAGTCGTGCAAGTCTGCCATTCCAGCTACTCAGGAGGCTGACAGAGGATTCAAGTTTGAGACTAGCCTGGGCAACTTACTGAATCCTTGTCTCAAAATAAAAAAGACTACAGATATAACTCAGCATTCCCTGGGTTCAACCTCAGTACCACAGAGAAAATAATAAAAAAGGCTGAGTATGTAGCTAAGTGGTAGTGTTTACCAAGTGGAAGGCCCTGGAACTCTGGAATTAATTACTAATACCTCAAAAATAAAAATAAAAAGGGCCAAGGACACAGCTCAGTGGCACAAGCACTTGCCTGGCAAACACGAGGTCATGAGTTCAATCCCCAATATCCCCCCAAAAAAGTATATATGAAGTAAATAGCAAAGGAAAACTAATTAAAAATAAATAAATAAATAAATAAAAATAAAAAACAAAATAACAACAAAAACAGGCATAATGAAAAGAGAACATCAGAGAGAGCTAAGTCTATTCAAGGCCAGAATTTTTAGTCAATTTACCTGCAAGTCTCTCCAGCTCTTCATGTGGTGTTGACCCAAGGCTGCTGGATCGGCTTCCTGATCGGCTCGGATTAGAGAACCATCTGCTGAACCGACTGGCAGAGACTGACCCTTCTCCCAAAACATCTTCTATCATCTGAAGAGAAAGATGAGTTGAGCTAATAGTTTTTAGGCAAAAAAAGACACAAACGTTCAAATTTTAAGAAAGGGTCACTTACTTTGGAACTTCATTTGATGCTGCTGAACTGAAGGTAAATAGTCTCAGAATAAAAACCTTTAATTTTTCTCCCCCTGGCTAAGTCATTTCTGAGGATCTTAAAATTGGTACAATCAACCATGTACTTTCTTATATATACGGCCAAGCCTCTATACCATACAGTACTTTGGTTTCACATCTTTTGCCTCAGAAAAATCCATGTACTAACAAAATTTCTCAGAGGACTTAATTTCTTTTCTTTACTGAGAAAAGGTCTTGTTATATAGTCCAGGCTGGCCTAGAACTAGGAATCTTCCTGGCTTATCCTCCTGGGTAGTGGAATTATATGCAGGTGCCTATGCACAGACAGAAAACTTAGTGTCTTAGTAGCACTGGCACTACTTTCAACTAAATATCAAGTCTGAAGAGGTGATTCCAAGGTTGTAAAGATCATGAAATTCAATCCTGACAATTTCAAAAGCTAAAAGCTACAAAAGTAGACTCATAAGGATCATAATCCCAAGACAAAATTTAGGAGATAATATTTTAACAGATCTTTAATTTCTATTTGAGTTTAATAGGAAATTTATAGGTACTTGCTTTTTAAAAATCTAACCGCTACTATTTTGGTTTAAGAATAAGGGCAAGTAAATGATGCACTATGATCAGATAGAATTTTTTCAACATTATTTCATAATAGTTATTTATATTGCCAGCTTTTTTAATTTGTTTATTTTTTGGTACCAGCAATTAAATTCATGACCTCATGCTTGCCAGGCCAGTACAGTGCCACTTAGCTATATCCTGGCCCCAGCCAATCTTTTTTAAAAACTAGATTTTGGCATTTTTTAAAAATGAATTTTCAACCCTATCCTAAAGTCCAGTTAAATGTATACATTAATCTTTATTTGAAGTTTAAAACCAAGTTTCCAGTTAATGTTCAACAAGGGAAGAAAGGTTAGACTTACTTTTATGGTTTTTTTTGCAGTCTTGGGGATTGCAGAGGAGTTCTACCATGTAATATTAATCAGCTACAAGCATAGCTCTTTTTTATTCTGAAACAGGGACTCACTAAATTGCCCTGATTGGCCTTAAATTTGTGATCCTCCTGTCTCAGTGTCCCAAGTAGCTAGGATTATAGGCACATGCCATTGCAGCTAGACTAGATTTTCTTTTCATTCTCATTTGGAATAATGTTTCATAATTTATACTCAAACTGAAACAAGTATTTCTCAGGAAATGATTTTTAAATTCAAAACCCTAATTTGATTTTTGTTCCATTTTCAGAATAATTATTAAGACAGTTTTAATAATATTGCACTTGCAGACTCTCATAGGTTAAATATGACTTACAAGGGGCCGGGGATTTAGCTCAGTGGCATATGCACTTGACTGGCAAGCACAAGGTCATGAGTTCAATCCTCAATTAAAAAAAAAAAAAAAGACTTCCAACTGCACTAATTTTGTAATAACTGAAGTGAAACATTATAAATGATGTTTCACAGTGGAAAACCTGAGATAAACAGGAATTACAAAAGCAGCAATGAAAAACTATTCAAAATGTTTCGCTGTTGGAAAAAAACTTCAATTTTTACAAACAGCAAAAATAATGGGTTAAGGACATACTTGTCTGCCTTAGCGCTCAAGTTGCTGGGATTATAGGAGTGTGTCACTGAGCCTAGCAATAAAAGGTTTTAAACACAAAAAGAACAACACAGAGCAAGCTGGGACACTAACAGCAGAAGCTCCTATCTGTGCATTGTATGGGAAATGGAGACCTGGACTCACACCTGATTTCTAGGTCAGGGCATCCCCTCCTATATTCTTATTGAAGAGCCTGGGAACTGTACTCTTGTGTTTCACCTATCCTTAGACATGTAACAGCAATTTTAAGGTCACCTATATGACTATTAATCTGGTCCTTCAAACACAGTTCATTTAGAGAAGTCATACCCCTTAAAGTGCCACCATGCCCAAATTTCTGAGCATACTTTTGGTTTTATTACTAGGTGTTTCTGTGTCATTAAATCATTCTAAAGTTTAGGATTTCCATTTTGATTTACATTTTCTTTTCTCTTTGATAGTGAAGGTTAAACCCCCTAACACATTAGTTAACATACTCAAGCATTCATTGTCACCACTATGGTAATTTATGAGTTGGATCCATGCCAAGCATGGTAGCACAAGCCTGTAATGCCAGCACTTGGAAGGCTGAGGCAGGAGGATCATTGCAAGTTCAAGGCCAGCCTAGACTATACAGCAAGTTTAAGGCCACCCTGAACAACACTGCCAGACTCTGCATCAAAACAACAAAACAAAGTTGTAGCCTATCTTAAACTTAAGTTTCAATTATTTACAAATGTGATCCAGATTTTCACTTTGTATACATTCTAAACTTCTCAGTTTCTAAAGGTACTGCAATGCCAGTAACAGCCTACAAATATATGCACATGTATGTGTGAGTCTATCTATAATACATAATATATATATCCTATCTTATCCTTCCTATCTGTTTCTTATTGTCTATTTCCTTTGCCAGAATGTAAGTTGTATAAGGACAGGGTCTTCATTGTGCTTACTACCATAACTTTGGTTCCTAGGAACAGTGTGCAGAACCTAGAGTTCCTTAATAAACGTTTTTCTGAATGAAGCTAATTAATTCACTATTTGAAATTTCCTTGGTAGTATAATATGTGGTCAAGTTATACAAAAGAAAGTACATTCTCAGTTTTGTTATAAAGGTCTATTTATAATTAGTAACCTCAATTTTGTGGAATTTACTAAGTGTCAGGTATAATTTTAAGCACTTTACACATACATCACATTTGTGACAGCTGTCAATTGATACGCAAATCCTTTATAGTTTTACTTACTTTTCCAACTTGGTCATTTTTTGAGCATTGTGTATTAAAAGTTCAGTTTGTTATACAGAACAATCAGAGCCTGTTTTTAACTGACACATTATAGTTTAAGTGAATTTATTACAGACTATATGCCATAACAATCAGAACCTCTATGAAAAAATTGTGAGACAGACTTCTTGGTGTAGTGTTGCTCAGCAATAGCTAAATTTTGTCTGGGAGTGAAAGCCAAAGGACAAGTGGCTGCCAAGTCCCTAATCTTGTATTTTATTTTTTTAGAGGCAGTATAGTCGTGGGAAGCAAGAGTAAAAACTACATACATTACAGTTCAGTCCACCACTAAACAGCTATATCCTTTGGGCAAGTTTTCTAAATTTTGTGCCATTTTGCTCATCTGTAAAATGGAAAGTTACACTAATTTATAAGGGACTTGTGAAGATAAAGTGATTATTGTACATAAAGCTGTAAACAATTAGTAGTGTATGAATGTTACCTGTTATTAAAAGTTTAGGCTTCATTAGCACTTTGTTTCTATAAAAGAGTGAATTCTTTCTCTGCCTAGCCACGCAGGTGAGTTTTGCAGCTGCTACATTTGGAGCAAGTACAGGTGTCTAAAATTTGACTTTTTTTTTTTAATCGATACCAGGGATCAAACTCATGATGGCGCACTTGCAAGGCAGACACTTATGCCACTGAGCTAAACCCCCAAGCCCCCTTTTTAAAATTTCTTTATTTTTTTTAATTTGACATTTGTTTTGAAAATTTTCAACAATAAAATTCCATCTGTCGTCTATGAGAATGTTAAAAAAAAAAAAAGGTCACAAAACAGTTCACATAAAAATGATACTGTAGGAGCCAAGGATTTAGCCAGCGGTATTAGTACCTGCTTGGCAAGCACAAGGTCATAAATTAGATTAAAAAAAAAAAAAAAAGATACTGTACTCTTAGAAGTTCAGAATTTAGAGGACCACTAAGTTTTGTATCAAACTAATAATATACTTGATCTGGATGCGATCCTTGCATTTGGGTGAACCAAAGAACTACTGGTTAGAAGGCTGTAAATGAGGTATCTGACTAGGATACTTACAATTAAAATTGCTATTCAACAAGTTTAGGAACAATATCATGCAGATAGTTATCACAGTTAATTTAAAGCCACATTTCACATGCTCCTGAAAAATGCTATAGACAAATGTGGTCGTGGACCATACTGGTCTACACTGAGATAAGTTCATAAAGAATAAACCAGGTATGGAAGGTACACACCTGTAATCCCAGCACTGTGGGAGGCCAAGATAGGAGGATCAAAAATTTGATTTTTGCTTGGGCAACTTAGTGAAGAGTATCTCAAAAAACAAAAACAAAAACAACAACAACAAAAGGTAGTTGTGGTGCATGCCTGTAATCTCAGCACTCAGGAGGCTGAGGCAGGATTGCAAATTGGAGCCTTGCCTTTCCATTTTACTGACCTAGTAAGATAGTCCTGTCCCACTCCCAAAAGAGAAGTGATGATATAGCTCAATATGAAAGCCTTGGATTCAATTTCCAACACCACATTGAAAAGAAAAATGCTGAGCAGGCTGGCATATGCCTGTAATCCTAGCAAGAAAGATACTGAAGCAATAGTAGTACTGCAGCTAAGGTCAGTCTGGGCTACATAGTGACCTGAAGGCCAGCCTTAACTACATAGTGAGACCCTGTCTCAAATAACAAACAACAACAACAAAAAAAGAAGTATTTCCCTACAATTCATATATAGCCCTGAACCTATCATCAGTGCTATACAGTGCTGGCTCACTTATTCTAGGTGGCTGCCTTTCAGGTGTAGAAGAGTAGGCAAATATCTTTTATACTGTTTTTTTTTTTTTTTTTTTCGGTACCAGGGATCAAACTTGCAACCTCGTGCTTGCCAGGCAGGCGCTCATGCCTCTGAGCTAAATTCCCCAGCCCTTTTGAGAGTAGGCAAATAAAAAAGGAGACAGGATAATCTTAACTGCTCTGTTGTGCGCTATTTATCCACAAATAACAGTAATTAAACAAGGACTAGTTATAGTTTTAAGTAGTCATTTAAATTAAATTCCATGAATCACCAATTTTTTTTTTTTTGAATCACCAATTATTAAGAACTGATCAACTCATGCATTTAGCATTGCAAATGGGATATCTAGAATATACAGATTTTGGTAAACTTGTAAAAAATTATATTTTAATGTAGTTCTATGCATTCTTTCAGCAATCACACACACAAAAATGTCATTTTGTGTACATAGTCCATAATTATTTAGTGAGGGCTTTGGTTTCAAATTTAGAAGTCAAGAAGGAGACCTCAATAGTTTAACAACAATGATAAGTATCCTTGGTTCCTTTTCACTAAAGGCTTTTGGAACCATCACATTGTAACATTCTAAAAGGCACCACCTAATCAAGTAGATTCTCCTGAGGAATGCAGGTCAGTGCGACACTAGTCACGAGTTATTTTTAAAAAGGTACTTCACAGTAAGTCTTTATAACAAATAGTTAAAAACAAAAGAAGCCAGGTGCAGTGGTATATGCTGGTAGCCCCAGCTATTTGGGAGGGTAAACAGAAGGACTGAAAGTTTGAGGTCAGTATGGGCAACTTACTGAGACCCTGGGCAACTTAGCAAGACCCTGTCTCAAAATAAAAAGGGGATATAGCTCAACAGTAGAGCACTTGCCTAGCATCTTTGAGGCCCTGGTTCAATCCTGAGTAGCAGTTTAAAAAAAAGAAAAAAAAAAGAGACAGCTGGGTGTAGTAGCATGTGCCTGTGGTCCCAGCTACTCAGGAGGCTGAGGCAGGAGGATCACTTGAGTCCAAGAGTATGAGGCCATCCTGGGCAACACTGCAAGATTCTGGCTCAAAAAAAGAAAAAAGTAAATAAGTAAATAAAAGGAGACAATGTTCTTAAACATCTGAAGGATTTTAGTCCAATGTTAACAGGCTAGAAGAAGTGTTAACTGGTACAGAATTTTCATTTAATCATTTCTGTTAAGCCTCTTGAAGCAAAATTCAAATTTGAGAATAAAAGCCAAAAACCCAATAGCATCTAACAAGCAATACTTTAAGTAGGAGGCCTAAAGTATTGAGGCCTTCTCTGGGTAACAGTGAGACCCTGTCTCAAAATAAATACATAAGTACATAAAAAACAAAACAGTATTATGTATACTCAGGACAAATTCAACTTTACAGTTTGCTCCATCCACATTTGTAAATGTCCCCCTATACTCACCGAAGCTAAGCATGGAACTTTCTCAAGGTTAAAGAACTCATTAAAGTCAAATTCTCCTGGGGATTGTTCAGGTAAGACAGCTTCCCGTGGCACTTCCTGATCAGCAGTAGGCTTCTGGGAGAGGATGACCTCCACTTCGTCCTCTTCAGCCACACCTCCATTGCACTCAACTATGCCTGAGAACAAAACAGGGAAAAATACAGTGCAATGAAGAGAACTGCTCACTTCAGTCTCACTCATGCAGAATAACCTTAGAAGACTTTAAAACTTCTTTGGCAGGGACCAAACTTCTTACAGTAAGACATTCAGTGCCCCTCTTCTGGAAGCTGTAAGAAGAAAAAAGGTTTCAATAACTGGTCAGACCACCATCACCACCAATGGGAAAAAATTACGGCTTCCTCCTCCTAAGCACTTCAAGTTTCCTACAACAGAGTAAGGCACTTTGAAATGAAAAGTATTTGCAGGTCTCTTACTGGCCTCACACATGTATGTATCCCATCAATTTCCAGGTTGAACAACTTAAGGTATTACAGGCAATTTTCATTTGCTTACCGGTGGGTAGTAACTTTATCTTCCAAAGTAAAACTCAAAATGTTACCTCCTCTAGGAAGACTGCCTTACTCTTTTTGCTCCACCCCCCAAAATTAATGAATTATAACTCATGCATTATCTCAGACTATTTATCACATTGCATTACAGTAACTCTCTAGTTAGACTGAGACCTCTATCCTGCTCTAATCAGTTTGGTTTTACTCCACAGTACCAGTTGTACCTAAACCTCAGTAATGTTCTATTATTTTTAGGACTCTGAATTTACCAGGTAATGATTTTTAAAACATCTAATGTCTTTAGTTTTAGTCAAAGCATGGGCAAAAAGCTAAATCCTGAGAGGTTAAAAAAAAAAAATACACACACACACACCCACCTACACACACACAGACATCCTTAACAAAAAACACCCAACACCAAATGAGCTCATGAAACATACTAGGATACTAGGTACTGAATGTATTTGAAGAACAGAATCCCCAAAGCCACCCTCAAAAAGCACCTATTAAGAAGAGCTGCACGTAGTTTCAAAGTTGTGGCTGACACCAAGCCTCATAGGAAAGAAAAAAATTTTAAAATGCTAAACCCAAGGCTCATCCCTTCTCGAAAGTCCCCAACAACTATGGCAGTCTTGTTATTAGCCACGATATTCTAGACCAGCAGATAAAATGCTAGCTTCTGCTTTCTTCCTAGTAATGCTCAAAAAATCTAGAAAGAGAAGCAGGGAAGTACAACAACTGAAAGGAGTTCTGTACCTAGTGTTTTAATACCAGCAAGTAGCCAAAGGTTCAATCGAAGGATTGCTACTTTAGCTTTTCCATACCACACCATGTGTAAGGTTACACTGTTCATCCATTGGGATGTCTGCCTTTAAGAACCCTATGCCTGCAGGGAGCCTATGGTAACTATTAAGGGTATATGTTTGTGAGCCATGAACAAGTCACTGGGCAATGTCTATAGTGGCTGTTATAGCCAGAGAGCAGTGGCAAATGTTTTCATTAGGCATTTAGACTAAAATGAATGCTTTGGTGGAAGAATTATCCCAACTTTACAAAGAAATTGAGCCATAGCAAAAGTAAACAACTCAATAGCCTAGTCAGTGCTAAGTTTATGTACTTTTCCATTACAGCAATTCTTCTCCCTAGTCTATTTTATCCATCAGATTCTGCCTGCCCACTTGACAACAAGTAACAGATGATTTGTTGAAATTCTATTTCCCAGGTTAAGGATGGGGATCAGAAGAGGTGGTACTCTGCTCATCCACTTGCAAAAGAATCTTTAATGTTTCTCCAATTCATCTTTATGTTGAGATACAATATTTATTTCTTATGTATCTGTGTTTTTTTTTTTTTTTTGGAGACAGGGTCTCACTCTGTAGCCCAGGCTGACCTCGAACTCAGAGACCTTTCTGCCTCAGCCTCCTGAGGGCTGGGATTACAGGCATGTGCCATGTCAGGCAAAATACATTTCTTTTTCAAGCAGCAAGGGTGCTCCCCAGCTGAGTATGGTAGCACACATCTGTTATCCCAGGTCTTGGGAGGCTGAGGCAGAAGATAAAAGTCTGAGGCCAGCCTGGACTACACACTACAAACAGACCAAAAAAGAAAAAGAAAAGAAAAAGAAATACCTTAGAGAGCAGACTAGGCCTGACACATGAGACTGGGCACTAGAGCATAGGAACATGCACTAGCAGACAGATAAGATAGCTGGTCATGGCCTGGGGATTTGGCTCAGTGGCACAAGTGCCTGCCTGGCAAGTGTGAGGTTGTGACTTCAATCTCCAGTTACCGCCCCCCCAAAAAAAGACAAGACAGCTGGTCATTTATTCTGACTTCAAAGCAGGGGACCAGGTAAAGATAATGAGAAAGTTTTATTATACTGTAAAATAGGCACTTTTTTTTGAGAGTTTTTTTTTTTTTTAAATCAATGGAGGTTTTAACCATTTTTCCTCTCTGCATTTTTTTTTCCTAGTCATAAACAATACATACCTAATGTTTTTTACTGATCATTGTATGTACCTTGCCTAGCACTGGGCACTGTAAAGTGAGTGCTCAATGGGTTATTAATTCATGCACACAGACACTGTATCGTTTGCTCACTGCTGTCCTTCCAGCATTACTGTGAACCCAGCCGAGATGCTACACAGAAAGCTCAAGCAAAAAGCTGGAATATACACACAAAAATGGACTGAAGGCCTTCATAATACCTGCTCCCCAGTGATGAACATCAACTGTTAAAGTTTGTGTATCACCTTTCACTCTTCCAGGCAAAATACAAAGTACTTATTTATGTTACACAGTAGCTAGGACAGGTAGGTACTTTTGGTAAATAGTGGGATGAGTCTAAAATTCACTGATTCCACTGAAAAGTTCAGCAATGGGACACATGTGAAGAATAAGGCAGGCACTGTTTTCATCTTACAAAGAACCAAGCCCATCCACTAAGCTTTGTCAAAGATTATTCTTTTCCTTAGCAGCAGCCTCAGTACTCTAACCCAGGATGGCCTACCTGGCTCTTCACCATACCCTGCACTGCTTCTTCCCAAGACCATCAGCCAGGTCTGCTCATTTCAGAGCCAGGTCACTTAATTGAAGAGAAAACTAAGTTCAAGAGAGAGAGGGCTAGTCAAATAAACTGACTTTGATGGTCTATCACCATGGTGAAGGAAAAGGGCTTTCAAACCCAAAAGTATCTGTCTAATTCCCAATTTTACCATCTCCTCAGTGACAGGTAAATCACATAAACCCAATGAGCCTCCATTTGCTTGTCTACAAAATGGACATAAAAGTACTGAATAGGGTTGTTATAATGACTTACTATATACAGAGATAGCATTGGAGCCGAGGGTTTAGCTCAGCAGCACAAACGCCTGCCTGGCAAGTGCAAGGTTATGAGTTCAATCCCCGGTATCAAAAAAAAACCAAAAAAAACCCATACTACTATGTCTAGTACATAATTGTTCAATAAATGAGATTAATCTTTTATCTTTGTATTTCTCACTCTTGGGAAACACTTGTATATACAGTGCTCTCACATGGTAATATGACACTTCTGTTTCACACAGGCAAAAGCAGTTGAGATACTGTAGTATAATCTACAGTATGTGTACAGTACCTGTGACTTCCTGCTTAGGAAGCAGTTACAACTGATGTGTGTGTGGGGGGTGTCTTGCTGTGTAGTGAGGCTGGCCTTGAATTCATGGATCCTCTTTGCCTCAGCCTCGTGAAGTGCTGGGATTTCAGGCATGTGCCACTATGCCCAACAGGAGCAGTTTCCAAATCAGATTGCAAAATTAAAAACTTGCCACTTATTAGTAACTGGTGCCCATTCCTCAGTGTGCAATTAAACCAGTGATAATCACACCTAATTTTAAACCAAAGAACTTCCCTCCCAAAATTTTTGCTGACCTTCCTTTACAGAGGCCGTCCGTCGCCTTGTTCTTTTTCTGCCTTTGTGGTCTTCTTCTAGTATCTTATCATCAAAACCAGTCAGTTCAATGGTTTCAGACTGACTTGTGGGTCCAGCTGAGAACCATTCTGGTTCTTCTTCAGTATATGAATCATTTCTTCTACGCTCACCAAAGACACGCTTACTATCCCCAAATTCCCTCTAGAAAAGTACAAGAAGAAAAATAAATAAATAAAATCCATTTTATCAGGATATTAATGAGTTAGGTAATACTCAATGATGAAATGAAAATACTATGTTACAGACTTAAAGCACATCACCATGTCCTTTGGCCCTCCCAGCTCTCCTTGTGTGTGTGTGTGGTTTTTTTTTTTTTTTTTGAGACAGGGTCTTCCTCTGGAGTTCAGACTATCCTTGAGTTCACTATGTAGCCCAGGCTGGCCTCAAACTTGTGGCAACCATCCTGCCTGAGCTTCCTGAGTGCTGAGATTACAGGCATGTACCACCTGGCGTGGCCTTCTTGTCTGGTTTAAGAGTGGGGTGTGCTCATTGAGGTTCTCAAAGCAACCAAATCTAAATGAAATAAGTGTAAGTCCTCAAGCATGAGAAGTACCAAAGTATCTAGAAGACAAACCCTGAAACGCTTATCCTTGTAGTCCCTCTCTCGGTCTCGGTCTCGGTCTCTGTCTCTGTCTCTCAAGTCCCGCAGGTCCTTATCACTAAGACGGTGATCCTTTTCAAAGTTCCGGGAAGAGATTATTCTCCCACTGCCAATTCTTCGTCCACCCAGCAGGCGAAGCCCATCACTGTCCTTTTCCAATGGACTTCCCGAGCGGCGGGAGCTAACAGCAGCTGTTACATGGCAGCCCCCTCCAAAGCTCCGTCTCTGTGGGCTGAGAACAACATCCAAGTCATCTTCTTTCACACGTTCTCGTGGATCTGGAAAGATGTGGGAAAGAGAAAGCTAATCAAACCAACAAGGAAGTTGTTCTTCTCTAGGTGATATGCCCGCAAGGGTAAGAGGAGGGTGAGGGCTAATAAAGTCTCACCACTAACACTGGGCTTACCAACAGATTTAGGGTAACATACATATTACATATTTAGACCAGACTGAGACTTCCATTTTGTTTTCTTTCACTTTTTCTTTTTTGGTACTGGGATCAAACTCATGACCTCACACTTACCAGGTAAGCGCTTGAGCTGCTGAGCTAAGAACTTGCCCTCTGGCTTTCTTTTTGAAGCAAAAATTATTTAAAAAAAAAAAAACAACTTTGGGCTGGTGATTTAGCTCAGTGGCTTAAGTGCCTGCCTTGCAAGTGCAAGGTCATGAGTTTGATCCCCGGTACCAAAAAACAAAAAACTCTGTAAATTTATTTTATGAAAAATTATTTTCTGTGATTAGTCTCTGCAGTGCCTTTATTTTAACTAAAGCCTTATCTATGTAATTATCAGCAAATGTTCTGTCCACTAATAAACTACAACAGGTGTCAATAGTTGAGAAAAGAACTATTTAAGAGATTAAAGTGTTTCTAAACAGTGCTGAACAGATGGATATTAATATACTAAAAAAATGAACTTTAAATCTTGTATCACATATAAAAGTTAATTCAAAATGCATCACAAAAATGCATCATAAATCTAAATGTAAAACCTAAAACTGTAAGGTTTTACAGAAGAAAATATAAGGTGAAATATTTGTGGCATTGAATGACAGTTTTTTCAGGCATGACAACAAAAAGAATTCATTTTTAAAAACCAATAAACAGGGCTTGATAAAAATGTAGAATTTGCCAGGGATTTAGCTTAGCAGCATAAGCGCCTGCCTGGCAAGCACAAGATCATGAGGTCATGAGTTTGATCCCCAGTACAAAAAAACAAAAATGTAAAACTTTTGTTTTTGAGTGATACTGTTCAGAGAATGCAAAGATAAGCCACAGATAGGGCTGGGAATTTGGCTCAGTGGCACAAGCACCTGCCTGGCAAGTGCGAGGTTGTGAGTTTGAGGCCCTGTACCCCTCCCCCACAAAAAGCCACAAAATAGGAGAAAATATTTCAAAGCATATTTCTCATAAAGGATCTATATATACGTAACATATAAAAATCTCTTTAAAGACAATTTTTTAAAAAACAATTAAAAACAGACAAATAGTTTGAAAATATAGTTCAGCAAAGAGGTTATATGGATAGCAAGCATATGAAAACATACTCAATATCATTAGTCACTAGGGAAATGCAAACTAAACCATGTGATACCACTACACACCTATTAGAATGGCTAAAATGAAGAAGACTGACCACCAGCACTCAGGAGGCTGAAGCAGAAAGATTATGGCAAGTTTGAGACCAGCCTAGGCTACAAAGTGAGCCAAAGGCCAGCCTGAACTGCACAGGGAGACCCTGTCTCAAAAAAACAAAAAAAAAAAAGAAAAGAAAAAGATTGACCATTCCAAGCGCTGACGAGGAGATGGAGTAAGTAGAACTCTTATACACTGATGGTGGAAGTATAAAATGGTACAACTTTGCCAGTTCCTCAAAACATTAAATGTACACCCTACTATATGACACAGATATTCTATTTCCAGACAGAGAGAAGAGATAGGAAACACATGTTCATAGAGGCTTGTGCACAAACGTTCATAGCACCTTTTGTTAACAGTCCAAAACTAGAAACAACCTAAAATGTCCACCAACAGATAAATAAACTGCAGTGAACCCATACAGTGGGATACTACTGGGCAACAAAAAGAAATACATTATTTATTCATTTAACAACATGGATGAATCTTTCATTGTGAAGGGCAAGAAGCTATACACGAAAAGTAATGCTATAATAATTCCATTTACATATAATTCTGGGAAATATAAAATGATGTACAGTGATAGAAATCAGTTCAGCACTTGGGGTGGGGAATGTGTGGAGCACGAGGCAGTGCAAAGGCAGGGAACTTTTATGGGTGATGGAAATACACTTCTTTTGACTGTGGTAATAATTTCACATATGTATATACATATTGATACATTAAATGGTTTGCTGAATGTGCAGGCTACTGTGAGAAAAGGTATAAGGAAAACGTCACCACGTTATAAAAATTCTTCCTAGAAAAAGCAGAAAACTGAAGATTAGCTGAAGTGAAAAAAAGCCGCTTTAATCTTCTTACTGAAAATGGCTATTGGAATGTTTTAGTATATACCTTTCAGAAAGTTCGTGCAGTCTCAGGTTTTTTAAGAAATAAGATACAATGTATTTGGTTTTGAATAACTCCATCATGAATGTCATTTATTTATTTATTTACTTTTTTGAACCAGAGATCAAACCCATGACCTCATACTTAGCAGGCAAGTGCTTGAGCCACTTAGCTAAATCCCCAGTCATGAATGTCATTTAATAAACATTTTTTTTTTTTGGTACTGAGAATCAAACTCAGGACCTTGCACTTGCCAGACAGATGCTGTTCCACTTAGCTATCTCTCTGGCCCATAATAAACATACTTGAAATATAATTTTATACCTAGATAATGTAATATTCTTACATATGGGTATATCAAAGTTTGTTCAAACTATTTTCAGTGATGAAAATTTAGCTTCCAAGTTTTCACCTTTTTGCTTTTTTTTTTTTGATACTGAGGATCGAACTCATGACCTCACACTTGTCAGGCAAGCACTTGTGTTGCTGAGCTAAATTCCTGATGCCTCCCACCCCCTTTTTTTTTTTTTTTTTTTTGGCCTTTTTGAGACAGGGTCTCGTTATGCGGTTCAGGCTGGCCTTGAGCTCACTTTGTAGCCCAGGCTGGTCTTGAACTCACAACGATCCTCCTGCCTCAGCCTCCGAGTGCTGGGATTACAGGAGTGAGGCACCACGCCTGGCTACCCTTTTGTTTTGGTACCTGAAATCAAACTCAGTGCCTCATGCTTGCCAGGCAGGCATTGTGCCACTGTGCTATATTCCCAGCCCAGTTTTCATCATTTTAATAAAGTGTACGTATTTTTAGCGATTCTGTTAGAATTCTTTGAAGGATTCTATTGCACTATATGGATAGACTGTGTAGAAAAATCTTACATCTCAAGCTAGTCAAACCTATTTTTTTTTTTTTTTTGCTCAGTTTCAAGTGTTTATGATAGGTCCTTTTCTTATCGCAAAAAGACTACTATTTTTGTTTTGTCACCCACCACCTCGGTACTGGGAAGTAAACCCAGAGCTTTTGCACTGAGCTACATCTTTAAAATTTTTTTGAGACAGGGTCTAAGTGCCCAAGTTGACTTTGATCCTCTTAGCTTGGCCTCTGAAGTAGTTGAGATTGCAGTTGCCCCACCAGTTTCAAAAGGACATCTTGCAACAAAGTTCCATGACTTGTTTTTATATTTTCAGGCCTCCATTTTACCTTAATTAGCTTTCTTAACTTAAAGGGTACAGTTATAGAAGACTGAATTTTTTTCTACTTCCACACCATTTCCAAATTCTCATAATCCACTATGAATTAACAACTGCCAGAAGTGATTTATATTTATATCTAAAGACTTGTATAAAAAGGAAGCATGACAAGACTTCTAGAAGACCCTTATGTTACCTAACACATCTAACTCAATTAGATATATTAATGAAAGACATCAGTACTTTTAACTAAAAAATATACAGACCTAACATAGTCTACTTCACCCTGCAAATTAAGAAATATCTAACTGGTTAATCAGCTTCCTGATGACATTTCCACCCAAAGCAAAAACCTCTCACAAAAGAATGAAATCATGTTCCCAAAATTACTGCTCCCCCATTTTGAGTAACTGTGCTCACCTACTATCCTGCGCACCAGGGAAGGTCGATCTGTATCCAACTCTTTCTTTAGACTTTCCACTGGTGAGCTCCGCCCTGAAGCAGGGTACAGAGAGGCATGCCATTTCTCAGGGTCCCAGACACCATCGCTATAGGTCAAAAGGTACCAATGGTTAGCATTTGCAGCCATGAACTACATAGGTAGTCTAATATTTAAACCCTTTTAAGTGAAAAGCTATAGAAACCTCTAATATAAAACTTCTCAGCTGCCTTCAGAATGGTTGTCTTTTAAGACAAAAACAATTCAGTAATACTTTGTTGCTGATCAGTTAACACCAATAGCTACTTGAGAATGGTCAGTACATAAATGAAATACTCAGCCAACAATCCTTGGAGAACATATAGATTACAATGTCTGTTCTACACAAAGTCCATAAATATTGACCACCCAGTTTACCAAAGACTGGTAAGTCTTTAGACTTTCACCAGAAGTACATTCTGCAATTATCAGTAGGTACAATGTTTCTACTTCAGAATAAAATCTACTGTCTGCTCATAGCTATCTTTGCCAAGAAGTAACAATAAATTACAACCTGAAGCATTAAAAACAACTAGCTTTCCTAAATCCCAAGAAAAAATCCTATCTAATCAGAACAGTCATTATTCCAGTATTATCCCTGGGGGGAGGGGGGTATGTGGTAAAGCATCTTATGTTTGTTTATTTGGTACCAGGAATCAAACTCTGGATACTGCACTTGCCAGGCAAGTGCTTATGCCACTGAACTATATCCCCAGCCCTAAAGCATCTAGGTTTAACAAACCTTGTGAACATTTCCTATACAAGTTTTTAAAAGTTTGTCCTATTCAACCAGAAAATTAAACATACATTATATGTTAAATTTATGAACCATCTATCTTGATATTCAAGAATAACCATTAAAAGGACAATATAGGTTTATCGTAGGAAAATTTCAGACCATTTTAGAGACAGTCTCTTCAAACTAAAGTATTTTATCTTTTGTAAAGAAACCTAAGTTGTCATAAGGCTGATCTAAATGGCTCAGAGATTCTTTGTGGGGGGTTGGGGGAATACAAAAGAGAACAGGACAAGATGGGAGGGCTGGGGGAAACGGGTAAAGGGCTTAAAGGCCCCTTGATCAGAATAGCTGAAACTGGTCCTTGAAGTACCCTCAAAGTACAGTACAAGGACCATAAGGTCTGGACAAAAGATACTGGTGAGGATTCCTAGGTTCCAGTCTTTGTTTTGCTTTCTATGGTAATTTTGACCAAGGCATCTTTTAGTTTTAATTTCACTATGGTTAGTTCAAGTATATGTTATTACCTCCTGAAATCCCTCTCTCACTTATAATTCTACAAAAAAAAAAAAAGTTTCAAAACAATATAATTCTTAATTTACCAAGTGTGGTATAACAAAAAAATTAACCAGAAGTTAATGACTCAAAATGACAGCCATACCTGTCGTACTTTTCTGAGAGGCAGGAAGGCCTCTGTTTCGAATGGGGGCATTCTTTTATATCCAAGAGCTCCTCCTAAAAAGAGAAATCAAATGAGAATTTTGAATCACATTTTTCAAACCACCCACCTTAAACTTATTTCTGTTCTGAGTAATTTTGAGGATCTACTTGAAGCATTTCACACACTGTTTATTTCTACTTTGACTTACTCCAGAAAGAACTGAAATTAGATTGTTTCTTACAAGAAGCCCAAACAAAAATTATCAAGTAGTAATAGTGACTAATTACTGGTGGTCAGTTTCTTGCTAAAACACATTTTTTTCCTGTATCACTGTCCAATAATAAGGTCACAGCCCATAACTCCAAATGCTCATCGAAGTATAGAAGCTTCAGTCCTACACAGAATCTTTAACTAGTCTTACTACTTTTTAAGTATGTTAGATGTCAAAGGGATAGTTTTATTTTTAAAATGTATGCTAAAGTTGTAAGAGGGGGAAAAAAACCCACACAGAAAACATCTACATACTATTCAGTTGAATTTACCTGGAAACATTCCCTCCCATTTGCTTTCTCTCTATATATCACTTTTTTTTTAACCACTTGAAAGTAAATTGTATTAAGTCATGATTCCTTCACCCCTATATACTTTAGTGCCTACTTCTAAACAATGAGGATATCCTTTTCCAACCTCTAACCAGTTCCATTAGAGAATTTGGACATATAGAAAATGATCTGAGCGACAATTTTCTTCACTCTCTTAAAAAATTGCTATTATCATTTTAGATGCAGAGGATGGAAGCTAAATCATCACACACAATGGATGCCTTTGGGACTTTGTTCTGAAGACTGTGGTCAAAAATTTCTGTCAGCATACCTATAATTCCAGCAGTTAGGAGGCTGAGGCATGAGGATCACCTTGACTTGGAGGCCAGCTTGTGTTACATAGTGAGTTCAAGGCCAGCCTGAACTATACATACCAAAACCCTATCTCAGGGTTTTCTCAGAAGAAAAAAATAAAACACAGAATCTAGAGGCTGTCTAAAATAACTGTCAAAGCACTGATACATCATCTGTAAACCACCAGTAAACACTGGAGTCCAGAGGAATCTGCAAGGTAAATGGACCAATAGTCAATAATGCCAACAGCAGATACAATAGTATAGAACTCCTACAATTTAAAAATTTTTCAATTAGAGGTTCTGGGAATGTAGTTCAGTGGTAAAGCATTTGTCTGGCATGCATGAAACCCTGTCCTGGATCCCCAGAATAGCCAAAATAAGAAAAGAATGAGGGTGGGGAGCAGATTCCAATAGAAACAAGAAGGACCTTGTAATATAAATACATAACACTACATGGGAAAAAAAAAAAACTGCGAAGCAACTTTCTATTACTAAAAGTGATTCAGACTAGTACAAAGTCCCTTGCCCCTCAGTTAAAATATTAAACTAAGAACCCTACTATACTATTAAGCCAAAGGTAACACACTTTGCACTTAAATGTATATATTCCCATATACAAGTTTCTAAGTAGTGGGGTTTTGTTTGCAACTTTTAATTCTAAGAGATAATACAGAGTCCAAGTAATGATGTTTTTTAATTACAATTGTTTGCCAAAATGAATGACTTTATTTATTTCAAAATTAACAGGGAAAGATGCATAATTTAACTCATCCACAGAAATCTAGAAGGACCAAAGTTTGAACCAAACAGCCTTATGGAAAGTGAAATGAGAAGCCTAAAAAGAGATTATAGCCTAATAAGATATTACTTTAAAAATAATGAAAAAGTGAGTGAAGTATAAACTTCAATAACAGTGTATCAACATTGGCTCACTAACTTTAACAAACACAGGATGGCTGTAATGCAGCATTCTAAGAGGCTGTAACAAGCACAGCATGGCTGTAATGCAGCATTCTGAGAGGCTAAGGCAGGAGGATTGCAAGTTTCAGCCAGTTTGGGAAACAGGACTTAGACACTGTCTCAAAATTAGACAAAAATAAAAAACAAACAGACAAACAAAAAAATACACAAACACACACATGGCAGGGGCAACCCAAAAAACCATATACACTTCAGCAATTCATTATACTAATAAATCTCTGGAAACTAATGGCTGCCACTTTAAGCACCTCTTGTAATTATAGAGGCCAAAGGAAATTTACAATGTAGGTGTGGTAGAACATGCCTATAATCTCAACACTTGGGAGACTGAGGCAAGAGAATTGTCACAAGTTTGAGGCCAGCCTGGGCTACACTATACCAGCCTGTACTACATACCAAGACCTTGTCTAAAAAAATAAAGCAAAAAAAACTTGTATTAATCTCATGATGTCTCAAATTTAATTTAAAATATTTATACAAGTTTTTCTTTTCTGATATATACACTTTTTTGGTGGACTCCTTATATATAATATATATAAGTATACATATATACACAGATTAATATACTAATGTATATAGGAAAAATCAAGTGAGGTTTATACAGTAATCTTTTACACATAGAAAAATTAACTCAAAATGTGTCAAAGGGCTAAGGATGCAGCATGTGGTACAGTCTTTGTAAAGCATGTGTGGGTCTTTAATCCCCAGCACTGTAAAAACAAGACAGTTTTGGGGTCTTGGCAAGGATGTAGAAAAATTAGAACTCTCAAGCACTGCTGATGGGAATGTAAAATGATGGAGGTACTGTAGGTAACAATGGCAGGTCCTCAAAATGTTAAATAGTTTCCATATGATTCTACAATTTCACTTTTTAGTATGTATTAAATAAACTGAAAATATACATCCTCCCAAAACCTTGGACACGAATGCTCATAGCAGTAGTACTCACAACAGCCAAAATGTAGAAACAACCCATGTGTCTGTCACCTGATGAATAAACATATTCACATAGAATATTTAGTAATAAATATTTAGTAATAAAAAGGAATGAAAAGCCAGGTATTATGGTGTTCACCTGTAATCCCAGCACATGTGAAGCTAAGGTAGAAGGATAACTCTGAGTTTGGAGTCATCCTGGGCTAGCAGCAAGCTCAAGGCCAGCCTAAACTACATAGTGAGACCCTGTTTCAAATAAATAAATAAAATAAAATACCATACATCCCAGTTACAACATGGTGGAACCTTGAAAACATGCTAAGTGAGAGATAAAGGGCCAAATACTGCATATTTATAGATAATATTCAAACACGTAAATCCATGTGAGCAGAAATACACCACTAGTTGCCAGGGGCTTAGGAAAGAGAATAATAGAGGAATGATTTTTAATAAGCATAGACTTTCTGTTTTTGGATGAAAATGGTTGGAATTATTGATGACTGCTATACAGCTTTGTGATTGTACTGAATGGTTACACTTAACAAAGGGTAATCTCCTTATGTGAACCATATATCCATTTTAAAAAGTTTATTTAAAAAATTAAATAAAGCCAGGCATGGTGGGACACATCTGTATTCCCAGGATTCTAGGAAGTCAAGGCAGGAGGATAGCAAGTTTGAGGTCCACCACCTGGATAATTACACAAAATAGAGCTGGGAATATAGCTTAGGGCAAAGGTCCCAGGCTCAACATCTGATACCACAAAAAAAAAAAAAAAAAATGTTGTTTAGCTGGGTAAACTAGGTGGTGTAGCACTCATCTGTAGGCCCACCTACTCAAGATGCTAAAGCAGGAAGATTCAAGCCTAGTTGTTCAACACAAACCTAGGTAACATAGTGAGGTCCCTCACATCCCCACTTCCAAAGTTTAATTAATATTTTGTTCAATTTATTTTCTCACAGACTTAATACTCTAATCACAGACAAACACTAACTACTCTCACATACAAGAATCTTTCTGATTGGTTAAAAATGTTAACTTACTCAATTTTCTAATTTTTGTTGTTTATTTTTAGATGGTTGGAATATACTATGAGTGAACTGCTACTCGAATGATCAAATGTACAAACAGGTCTGTAAGAGCAGGACATATAGCAGTAAGCCAGTCACACACTGCATTAACCACCCCAACTACACCTTTTGTTTCTAAGTTTGAACAAGTACAATGGCAACACAGCTCACTAGTCTGGACAAAACAAAGAATTACTTTCAGCACTAATGATAGCTAAGAGAAAAAACTCTTTATATTGTAACCATAAATACTTAGATAAAACTGTATGAATGTATATATTTAGAGACAGGGTCTCACTATGTAGTTCAGGTTGGCCTCAACTCACGGTGATCCTTCTGCCTCAGCCTCCCAGATACTTGGATTACAGGTATGCACCACCGTCTATAGCCATATTTACTGATTTTGAGAGGCTTCTTAAACCAGTTCTATGGCCTCAAGGAATATATAAAGGCCCTCCCTCTCCCCAAGATTATACATTTATGCAATTTTTGTAGTGAGGGTTTACACCTTTGAAAAACTGCTGATGGATTCCAAGGTTGAGAAATAATGTTTTGGGCTTGGGGGTGTAATTTAGTGATACAGTGTTTGCATAGCATGCATGAGACTCTGGGTTCATCACCCAACAATGGAGGGAGGAAGATGGGGCGGGGGGGAGAAAGGAAGAAAAAAGAAAAAAAAGAAAAGAATAAGAGGAAGGAAGGATGAATGGATAGATGGATGGGAAGAAAGGAAAGGAAAGAGGGAGGGAGGAGGGCAAGCAGGCAGGCTTTAAATTGAGCATGTTTTCTGGGTGTGGTGGCACATGCCTATAATTCAAGCACTGGGGAGCCTGAGGCAGGAGGATCACTACAAGTTCGAGGCCAGCCTGGGTTATGCAGTGAGTTCAGAGCCTGAACTACACAGCCAGACGCTGTTTCGGGGGGAAAAAAAAAAGAGCATGTTTCTCAAAATGTGGCCTAAGATCCACCTAAACATTTGAGAGTGGCAGGGGGACTCCTTAAAGAGTTGAGAGAGCTAAATGTGTTACATTACAGCAATAGTTGAATTGTATATAATGCTATCCCAGGCCAATTCTCTATTAAGCTGGAAGGGAGAAACCATAAGCCAAGTAATGCATAGTTTGCTCTTTTCTTACTGTATCCACAACACTTCCTGTGTGCCAGGTTTAGTGACCAGCCTTGGTAGATGACTCCTGCCTTTGTCCACCAGAGCCCTTCCAGTCTCTCAGGAGAAATGTTCTTGAATTAGTCCTTTCATCAGCAGTCCTCAATATTAATTATAGAAAGGAATCTCCCTGGAGTATTTTCAAAGAAGACCTTCAAGTTTGGCTAAAGACAAAATATTTGCAAAGTACCCATTCAAACTGGGAATGATTCCCCCATCATCAGTATTTCAGGAAACAAATGAGAAACTACCCATTTTTAAAGAACCCAAAGCGGGGGGGGGGGGGAGCCCAAAGTAATTTACTGATTAAGGGCAAATTCACTCTAATTTTAAAACAGAATACCTGAGACCTCACTTTTTGCACAGGTTACTGAAATCCAACCAGGCAAGAATGAGCTACTAATTGCCCAAGAGCCACACACAGAGGAAAGGATGAACCATTTTCTGATTGCAGCAGCCTTCATTCAAGAAAATTTGTTCAAGCTTCTCAAAACAATCTATTAGGAATTACTAAAATGTATACCTACTTTTGGGATCAGTATGAAAGTAGAGAGCAAATCAATTTGGATATAAGGCCAAATAATGACTAAAAACCTTCTCTAATTTCTTTCTGCAGGAGTCTCATGCAAAATCAGCTATGCATTCTGATGATGTTCTGACAGTAATAGAACTTCACACAAATGGTATTTATAAAAGAGGACAGGAAAAAAAAATGGGGACAGAAGGGAACTCTTTTGTGAGCTGACTTCAACTCACAAGAGTAAAAAGCTCAGTATAATTAAAATGCTTGCAGGCAGGCAGGCAAGCATCAAGCTGGGCATGAGTGAGGGAGTGAGTGAGGGAGAAAGCATGCAGGTGGGCATGCAAGCATCAAGATGGGCATGGTGGTGTAGGCCTATAACCACAGCACAAGGAGGCTGAGGTAGGAGGTCTGCTGTGAGTTCAAAACCAGCTTGGGCTACATAATGAGTTCAAGGCCAGCCTGAAATATACAATGAGACTCCTGTCTCCAAACAAGCAAACTATTACAAAACTTAGCCAGGCGTGTCACACATATCTATAAATTAACCAGCTAATTGGGAGCTAAGACAGAAGGATGATGAGTTTGAGGCCAGCCTATGTTACACAGCAAAACCCTAGATAACAGAACCAGCCACATGTGCTAGCTAGTGCATGCTTATAATTCCAATGCTTGAGTTTGAGGCAGCCTGGGCCACATAGTGAGTTCAAGGCCAGCCCAGTCTACACACTGAAACCCTGTCTCAAAAAAAAAAAAAAAAAAAAAAAGGGCCCCAAACTTTATTTTACTGTTAATAGGCAAAGAACTCTAGAAGTAATATAGACTGTTCCTAGAGAAGGTAATTGTTCTGACAGCAGCTATTAGGTCAAGGTCCCTCATTGACCTCTCCCAGTATCTAATCTCCACATGTCACTATCTGGCCCTTTAGGCTCTTGGATGGTTGGCAAACAGACCCAATAGTTCAATGTATAGAGTCACATAACTGTTTTCAGAAGATCAGAAAGCCTTTTGCTGTTATTTTTTGACAAGCTCTTCTTGTTAGGTAGTTTAGGCTGGCCATGAACTCACAGGATCATGCCTCAACCTCATAAGTGCTGGGATTACAGGTGTGTACTACCATGCCTGGCTTAAAAAGATTTAAAAATAGATCACAAACCAGGTGTAGTGGTACATGCTTGTAATTCTAGCTACACAAGAGGACTATAAATTGGAGCCCAGCCTAGGGTATCCCGTCTCAAAATAAATTTTTTTTTTGTCTTTCTGAGACAGGGTTTCACTATGCAATTCAGGCTGTCCTTGCACTCACTGCCGAGGCTGAGGCCAGCCTCAAACTTGCAGTGATCCTCCTGCTCACCTTCCCAAGTGCTGGGATTACAGGCACGCACCACCACACCTGATTCAAAATAATTTTTTTGAGACAGGATCTTGTTATGCAGTTCAGGCTGGCCTTGAGCTCACTTCGTAGCCCATGCTGGTCTTGAACTCTCAACAATCTTCCTGCTTCAGCCTGCCAAGTGCTGGGAATATAGGCATGCACCACCATGCCTAGCTCAAAATAAATTTAAAAAAGTGTTTAGGAATGTAGCTCACTGATACAACATATTGCCTAGAATGGCTAAATACCACAAGGGGGAAGGGCACCACAATGAGGCAACAGTATCCATAACTAGGAGCACAGGCTGAACTAAACACAGGGTAGGGGTAGGATACATTTTATCATCCTCCACTCATGTAGACAGTTGCTAAAAGGGTCCCATTTAGGACAGTTCTTGTAGGAGGTCAGAATTCAAACTGGATCATGGGGCATTGATAAACAGGCCTTAGCACCTGGCTTTACCCAAACATCTAACAGTTGCTGATTTGATGCAAAGACTTTCACCTATTGAAAAACTTTATATGAAACCAAGAAAATTAGGATGGAAAAACCAGGATATCCTGTTTTTAGTTTGTTTTGGTTTTTGTTCATGTTTTTTTCTGATCTGTCCTTGCAAGAAAAATAAACCTCAGCTTTTAAATTTATTGATATGGCTAGGTATGGTGGCTCATGGCTGTAACTCCAACACTCCGGGAGGCTGAATCAGAAGGGTTGTAAATTTAAGCCCAGCCTGGGCAAACAGGCAAGACCCTTTAAATAAGCAGATAAACACTAGAGAGAAACTTAAACTATGAAAATAAATTTTAGGGTTTTCTGGTTTCATATGAAAATGGAGATGAGTATCCATGACATTTAGAAAATAAGCATCTTCACCACTATGTTCAACAAGGACTTGCTGAACAAAACCCCAATTATATAAGAAATAACACCAAGGACTGGGGATTTAGCTCAGAGGCATAAGTGCCTGCCTGGTAAGCTCGAGGTCATGATTTTGACTCCTGGTACCAAAAAAAAAAAAAAAAAAAAAAAAAAAATCAAGACTCAACAAGTGGGATCACATCAAATTAAACAGCTTCTGTGCTTGGTGCTGTTTTAAGTGCTTTATATGTGCCATCTCACTGAATTCCTGCGACAAGTCCAAGAAGTAGTGACTTCTATTGGTTCATTCTGTAGATTATGCTGAGAGGCTAAAATTATCCGAAGTCCCAGGGGGCTAGTTATTGAAATGGGACTACAGATTCATCTGCTTGGCCACTATGCAATATTGTTATTCAGTACTGAACAAAATTGTTCTGTATTTTAGTTTTAAGTACAATAAAATCATAATACAAAAAAAAAAAGAAAAGAAAAGAAGCATCTTGATTTAAAGGAGGTACATCTTTTAGCACCTCTTTCCACCTTTAATCATAAGCAGTTTTTATCATTTGTTGTATGCCAGGCCTTCTAAGCATATAACATGGATTTTTTCATTTGTTCCCCATGAAAATCTTTAAAAAGATAGGTACTACTCAACCTCCATTTTACAGAAGAAAAGGATGAGATTTTGAGAAGTATATGGTTAAGGGCTACACAGGTAAGTGGCAGAGTGGGATGTGAATGCAAAAGTGGGGTCTCCATAGCCCCTTTACTTCTCTTCAGTTCTTCTCTGTAGAGGACAATGAAGCTGCACCACCCCTTCTTACAGCTCTGCCATTTAGTGCCAGGCTTGCCACTGTCCAGCTGGACCAGTGGGGACCCTGAGCCAAACTGCCACTTCCTTTGGCAGGTCACCCCTAACCTACCCTTCTCTTATATCACCCTTTTCTGAAATAAAGATTCCTCTCACAAATTTTTATTTTAAAGGATCCTGTTGTGAAATGACTCGCTTCTTACTCACCTTAAAATTCCTATCATGATGAACAAGAAGAGGAAACTCATGGGTGCAAGGGCCTTGAATCTCAACTTTTCAAAGTGAGTCATAAGTGGAACAGGTATGAAAGAGCAGTCAGAAAAGAGCAGCTTGCCAGGAGTGATGTGTCAACTATAATTCTAGCATTCAGAGGATGAGGCAGGAAGATCATGAGTTTGAGCCCACCTTGGGCTACACAGTGAGACCATGCTAACAAAACAAAACACAACACCAAAAAGCCCTTGAAATCAGTATCTATAATCTTGTCAGCTACCCTAAGAACTTTCAATTAGCTAGGTTTTCTGGAGAGCTCATACATTAAGATTGCATAATGGTTTTATATACTGTAATTCTGCCTTCCCAAAAATAAATACACACCCTTATTTTTGTACTACTTTAAGAAGTTTATAAATCTACAAATTCCCTATTAAACACACATGGCTTTGAGTGCAGAGTGTACCAGATAGTAATTGAGTCATGCATTTAAACTCTGCATTTAAGGGTTGTGAGTTTCCATAACAAAGCCTGGTAGATATCTAATAAAATTCAGTAGGATTAACATGTGTCTTTTTAAAAAAATAAAAATAAAAACTTTCTTAGACTTAAAAAAAAAGTTTATAGCTAAATCTGTCCCTGAAATACCACCTGTTAGAAGTTACTAATAAACTCAGTTTATGAAAGATATTTAAAAAGTCACCAAACAAGATCTTTGTATAGGACAAAATGACCACATGATTCTTGATTTCTACCTAAGATTTAACCTAAACTTTTCTCTTCATGAATCAGAATTTAACTGATTCTCTCCATGGAGGCTATAATTAAATTACTCATATCAATCTACTTAGTTTATCTAGCTTCTTAATGGTTTTAAAGCACAGACATAAACATGGTTATACCCACTGACACCAACTAGTTCACCAGCTACAAATTAAGAATTGCTTCCATTGAAGATCTTGCATACATTAAGGACCAAAATGGTATCAATTTACAACTAGTCATGGTAACAAAAAGCCACATGAAACTTAACTCAAATAATCCAACACCTGCTTTTTAGCTAGTAGATTTAACACACATGCTCAACACTGATAACTATCAAGGTAGATGTTCTGAGTGTCCTGTTTTTATTCCCTGTCCAAATGAAAGGTGACAGCATTTAATGAGTTGGTGGCACAATACAGGAACAAAGGAGAAACAACAAAAGTACAGTGGTACCTTGGTTAGCAAACTTAATTTTATGATTTTGGGGAAGATGGCTGCAGTTTTCAGTCAATATACAGTTTGTGAACAGAAGCAAAATTTTGTTGAATGTTTTTGTTTGAGAACCCAATTATTTGCAGAAAGCATTCATCAACCAAGGTATTACTGTATGATACTCTCCAATCTAAGATCAGTCTGTTCATTTAAAGAAAGATATACCTAAATAATGGGACAGTCTAAAATATTTCTACTTTGCTGTTCAAGAAGAAAATGGCATCACTAATAGAACATCAAGTATACATGAACCTCTGATGAAGGTACGAAATTGAGTAAGTTCCCTCAAGTTTTCCACTAACAAGCATGACTACTTCCTGTTTCCTAAATCAATGGTTTGTGAAGTCAAACTAGAGTTAAAATTCCCAACTGGCTTTTTAAACACACATTAATGGGCTTTACCCCCTAGAATTTCTGATTCGATACCTCTGAGAAAAGCCCTATGATCTATATTTCTAACAAGTTTCCAGATGATACTAATGTTAGTTCAGAGGGCATATTTTGAGAACTCCCCTCTAAACCACTTCTTATCCATGACCTTCAGGTGAGACCCTACTCTATAACCTCCAAAAGTCCTTCAACACAACCCAGTGAGTTTTAAAATGCATATTACCAAAATATAGCCTTGGTCTTAGGAATCTGGTCTAGCAAAACAGACCTGATTGTGTTTATAAATTAATGGTTCAAGATTTTTAGGATAACAGGTACATATGATAAACCTTTTTTTTTAATTTTTGGGTTTTTTTTTTTTATTGGTACCAGGGATCAAACTCATGACCATGTGCTTGCAAGGGAGGCACTTATGCCACTAAGCTAAATCCCCAGCCCAGGATAAACCTTTTTAACCAACCCAATTAACTGCCACTAGGGCATAGGAGTAGGGTGAAAGCACCCAATGTGACTCTAACCAGAATTCCCAAGATATTCCTGGAAGCACAAGATACATCATCTGAACCCTGAAGTAACTATATACCTGAGTTGCCTGACACCATTTATCAAGTTCTCCAAAGAATGAAGATTTGTTCCTCAAATTATGGTCAGCGGGAGCTGCTCAAAAAGCTAAATCCAGCCTGGGCATGGTAGTGACACCTATAATCCCAGCACTTGGGAGGCTGAGGCAGGAGGATTGTTTCAAATCCAAGGCTGGCCTGGGCTACACATTCATAGCAAGTTCAAGGCCAACATGAAATATGAACTACATTGTGAGACCCTGTCTCAAAACACACAGGCACGCACACACAAAAACCCTTTAGCTCCACCCTGACCTACCTACCATTTAGAATCCACACTTTACACTTCATATATTCCAAGGCACATTAACATATGAGAAGCAACTAGACCAAAAGCTGTCCTAACGGAAAGGTAAAACTCTGGTGTGCTAATCTTAGAAAGTACCTGATGAGAAACATCTGTATTCTTCACCTTTGAGAGATGACGGCAGATAAAAAACAAACAAAAACAAAAACAGACAACAAAACTTTGGATTCTGAACAGTGGATTTTTAATGTTATCCCAAAGAGCAACTAAACACTAAACTAAGGTCAAAAGTTAAGCAGCCCTCTCACCTGGCCTGGGTGTTTTTTTGACCTTGTAAGTAAACATCCAACATTTACAAATTTCCAGATTGGCAATTAAAAAAAAAAAAATCACTGATGAGTATAGTTTTCCTCTATTGCTTCTAGACCTTCTTGCCTGTGCACTTGAAGAGGCAGAAACATGTCTAAGTGATTTACTTCAATAACTTGATGTCGGTATTTATAGAGACTAGGAAGCCTCATGCATTATCATAGTTGAAGAACAGAACGTTCACTATATTGCTCAAAACACTGGATCATTTTAAGCTCTCTCTAAAAGGGAGACAGGTTTAGTTCTCTTAGTCCCATATAAAATCACTAGTGTTGGCTGGGCATGGTGGCAAAGGCCTGCAATTCCAGAACTCAGGAAGCAGAGGAAGGATGATGGAGAGTTGGAGGTCTGCCTAGGATACACAACAAGTTTGAGACTGGCCTGGACTAGAGAGTAAGATCCTGCTTCAAAAAACCAAAATTACTGGAGTGTTGAGAACACATATATGACAGAATACTAGGCTGAGTGTGGTGGTACACAACCATAATCCTAGCACTCAGAAGGCTAAGCCAGGAGGATAGCCATGATTTGAGAACAGCCTGAGCTACAAAGTAAATTCGAGGCCAGCCTGAACTGCATAGTAAAACCCTCTCAAAAAGAAAAAAGGGGGAAAAAAAGAGAAAGTACTAACACATTACTGCCTAAACATTATCCTAAAATTACCATGAGCTAAATCCTCTTGGATTAGAAAGTAAATTTATTTCCAAAAATGGATTAGAAAATAAATTTATTTCCAACTAACTGTGGTTGAGAGCACCATTAAGTTTTTCCAGTCATTAATTAAAAAAACCCTGCTTTTCTTTTGGTATCAGGAACTGAACTCAGGACCTTGCACTTACCACGTAGGTGCTTATGCTGCTGAACTATATCCCCAGCCTGGTTTCTGTTGTTTTTAGTACCAGGAATTGAACTCAGGACTTCAAGCTTGCCAGAGAGGCACTTATGCCACTGAGCTATATCCTCAACCCCAATCCTGCCTTTCTTAACCAATTTTTTCCTTTTCTTTTTTGAGACAGGGTCTTGCTATGTAGTCTAGGATGGCCTTGAACTCACTCTGTAGCCAAGGATAGGCTCAAACCAGTGGCAATCGTTCTGCCTCACCTCCAGAGCGCTAGAATCTCAGGCGTCCACTACCACATCCAGCCTCTTAACCAGTTTTTTAAGGCAAATTTATTTATGACACAATTCTGAGGCTGGAAGATCAAAAATGGAGCATGTTGAGCTTCTTAATCTTTACTGTGAACCTTAAGAGAACAGTATTTCCCTAAAATTGACTGAAGCATAAAGATGGAAACATATATATATGATGAAATATGCATACCTCTGACCAGTATGAAAATGACCCAGAAGCCTCTGCTGGGACTGTCCAATTAGACAACCAGTTAGAATTTTAATTCAAAAAGTGTTAGATTTAAAATCATATAACCCTGTAAGCAGTTCAAACCGGTTTTCTTTCATTTGATAAGCCTGTCACCATTCTCAATTCACTTATCAACATTTTGGGCAGTAAAGTTAAATTGTAAAACACTCTTCAAGCACTCCAGGGTTTGAGAGCATCTATATTTGCAAAAACTAAAAATCTAAAAAACTTTCCATCAACTCACATTCTATCAGATCAAAACAGATTGTGGATACTAAGACAGCAGTTAACCAAGAACCTTTTTATACCTGAAAACTCTCTCCTCCATATCTCCCTATTAGGTTGTTTTTTTCTTTCTTTTTTAATAAAATGCTGAAAACATGTATCTGACATAATCTGACATTTTACTAAATAGGTAAGAGCAGCGCACAAATAAAAGACCCAGCGTTCGTAAGCATATTAGAAAGCAAGAGACAGAGCTATATTAGTACTCATGATTGGGGTCTCTATTAGTAACTTTCCCATGGATAGGGCAAAATGCTCAATACAATTTAAAAGAGGGGTTTATTTTGCTCATGTTTCCAGTTAGTTCAGCCTATGGTTAGCAGGAGTCAAGCCAGAAGGATGCGTGACAGAAGGTCATGAAAAAAGAAAGATGCTCACCCCATGAAAGCAATGAGGCAGACAGAGAATGGAGGATAGGGGGACAAAAACGCACTCTTCTAGGTAACACACTCAGTGATCCACCTTTTGTGGCCCCTCCTCCCAACAGCACAATCAGCTATGACACAAAGACATTCCAAACACATGAGGCTTTTGGGGGACATTTTAGATAAAAAACATAACAGGTTCATATAGGGAAATACAGATGCGGCCTCAACTATAACACAACCCCTCTTATCAACAGTCCTAATCCCCTTGTACTTTAAGCATGTTTTAAGTATTCCAGCCCAAAACTTTCAGGAATTCAGAAATTAATTTATAGCTGTCAATGTTTTTAGAAACATTTATTAGCAAGAACAAACTGATTTAATATCTTCAATAAATATACGACTTTGCAGTAATCTCCAAACAAGCAATTTAAAATCACAAGTTCTTAGGTAAGGGAAACATGACTGAAGCTTTATTTTTGTGGGTCCATATCCACTTTGTAAGAGGAAATAAAAAGCAATTAAAATCCAATCACCTTGCACTGGATTGACTCTTAAGGAGACATCAATACAGAGGACACTTTATTTTGTGAGGATCCCACAGCTGTAATCCTCATCCTACAGCACGTAAATCAACAAAATAGCAGTGTCAGGACTTGGGTGCCAACATATATTGACTCACAGTCATACTTGGTCTGAGACAATACTCTTCACTTAAAAGCTACTTGAAGCAAACTCCAATCTAAACTTGGTATTCACCCTTCCAGAAGAACGTTCAAAACAATTTTTACTGAATTTAGCTAATATTCTGTCCACATACCAAGCAAAACTACCACTTTAGATAAACCAACAAAATACCTACACAATGTTACTAAACTCCTCATCTATAAAGAAACACTATTTCATTAGTAACAAAGCCTACTTTTGTATAGCGATGGGGGGACTTGGTGGCCGGCAGCTTCTTCAAGTCAAGGAAAGCATCTCCATTTTCTGTTTCACCCACACTTCTCCTATCCATGGTTCCTTGGTCTAAAACTTTTTACACCTGGAAGATAAATCAGTGTGAAAGTGTCATGAAGAACAGTAAGTTTTCAGAAGTTTTAGCTTTTTTTGTTTTTTAAAGGGAAGCTTTATCTCTTAAAACAGTTTTTAAAAGAAAAACATCCAAAGATGATGGCATAAACCAAATGCAATTTGGAAACACTATTACAGAAGCAAGTTATACTTCCTAGTGAAGTATTCTAATCAACAGAGCAAGGAAGGCAGAAAGGAAGGGTGCTCAACTTAAAGAATACAATATTTAGTCAGCTTTTAATACAAAGAGAAACACCAACATTAGTCGTGGCTGACCATGGGGACAGCTCAGAAGTAGGGAAGTTTCTCGCAGTGGGGGCAGGTAGGAGACTGGCTCGGGCGGGGATCCGGGAAGTCAGGCTGTTGTAAAGTGCCTGTCACTTGCCAATGGACGGCGCCAGCTGCCCCTGGTTATCCGAGAGTCATTGGCTGGGACGGGGCCTGAGCGCCCCTCTTCCAGTCGGCTGCACCTGTGGCCGTGCCAGGGGAGCCCTTGGCAAGGAAAAGACGAGCGCAGGTTTCAGCTCTGAAACTCAGCTTTTCCAGGCCAACCTCCGGCCCCTCACGCAGGCCCTGGCCGAGGTGGCCTCTTCGGAGGAAGGGCGGGGACAGTACTCACTCAGGGAGGCGGGCTGAAGAGAACCGGGTGGCCAAATCCCCGGCCTGGGTACTTCGAGCTGGAGCTGCAGCTGGCGTAGGCCCGCCACCATCCACCGCGACCCGGGCCCAGCCAGTCTGCCTGCTGCCCGCCGGCCGCCCTGCGGATTTCTAGCCCCTGCCCGCCACCCGCGCGCGCCCCAACACTAGCGCTCGCGACCCCAGAAACATCCCTGCAGACCCAGCGCACGGATTCCTAGACCCTGCCTCCAGACCCTTACTCGATGGCTCCGCCGCACGGCGGCCCTTCAGTTCGGCCGCCGCTCCCCTCCCTGCAGCCCGCTCCGGGCCCAGCGTTGCTTTCTGCGGCCTCCACTCTACCCTCCCACCCACCCTCTCGGGCTGTCTCTCTTCAGCCGCCGTAACTGCAGCCCAGCCCCTCGCACCTCTCGCCCGCCCCTTTCCCCTTAATAACTCCCTTCACGCACCCGGGACCCAGCACCGCCTTCGCCGCTGCGCGCCCGGATGTGAGGTGGCTGTGGCGGTGCCGGGCGGAAAAGAGAAGCATTGCGGCGCGCTCCTTGGGCCCAGGACCTTGCGCGGATCCAGCGGTGGGTAAGAAGGGCCGGAAGGAGATGCGAGTCTCATCAGGGAAGAAACCGCGGTTGAGACAGTGGAAGTTCGCCCCCGTGCGTTCAGGCGGTCGCCGTGGGCAGCCCCGGAGAGGGCACCGTGTTCCCACGCGTGATGAGGCGGCGGGACGGGTGGTGCTGGGAACCTGAGACGTGCGCCGCGCTAGTCCTAGGTGGGCAAGGATCTATAGCTACCCAGTTGGCGTGGTGGCCGCCGGAGCTTCAGCACTGGGAACCTAAGTTATGGGAACTCAGCTGTATTTTTTACCAATGGAATTATCTTGCTTTCATTGTTCTTTCTATAATGAGGATTAGGCTGTAGTTCGAGTTGCTGCATTAAGCTCTTTACAGTTATCTTTGATACAGATAAGGACTGAAATTCATTGAAATGGCCTTTGGCGCCCATAATCTAATCTTTCCTAGATCAGCTCACCCAAGGAGGAAAAATGCAAATGTAGTTGAGGGAAAATAAGCAAATGTCAGACGCTTAGCAAGTGGTACCAAGACTTAAGTTGACAGTGGGGTACAGAAATGCAAATACGGTATGTCAGCAGCGCAAAAGAACTGCTGCGATGAGCAGGAGGTCACATACACCTGACCCACAATTACATCTCGAGCCAACTGTTTCTACCCGGTGGGACTATTCCAAGTTAAGAATACATGGGCGTGGGGAGAAAACATATCGTTTCATTAAAGAGCAGCGAAGTCTTTTTTTCAAAAGATCTTTTTGAAATACCACTTTACTTAAAAAACGAGGGGGTTGAACAGTGAATGTCATTAAGCTCCCTTCCTTTGAACCTCGACAACAGAGAAAACAATCACAGCATTTTTCTTTTGTCTGTAATACTAAATAAAATCTGTCTCTTAGAAACTGTTTTTCTTATTAACATTTTTTTTCTTTAGACAAGAGGCAGACAAATTCTGAATCAGCGTCCCCCTACAGGCCATGGAGTGAAGGGATTTATCCTTATCCTTGTTTTTTTTTTTTTTTTTCATCTGAAAAACTGGGAAGATTATAACCCTCTTATAGGGCAGTCGCCAAGATTAAATAGAACAAGGTGGGTAAAAAAACATATACAACCTCTGTAAAGCTTTTCGGTCTTTTTTTTTTTTAAAGACTTCAAGAGGGCAGAGAAAAAATTTTTAAGCCTATACAGAGATACATTGTAGGTGATCAAGCAACCATCTGTTTTTGTTATTTTAAAAACCAAGATTCCTGGACAAGGGGTATAACTTCGTGACAGAGTACTTGCCCAGCTGTAGTGAGGCCTTAGGTTTGATCCCCAGCACCCCAAAAACCCAAAACACAAGATTTCTTTTTTGTTGTTGTTGTCATGAATTTATTGAACTGAAAAGGGGTCCATTACACTCCATGAAGTGAAACAGCATATTACAAAACAGTATATATGGTACTGCCAATTTTCAAAAATGCATTCATGTATAGAACTATCAAGAGATCTACACTCAGAAGGCTGAGACAGGAGAATTACCATGAGTTCGAGGCTAACATTGGCTACATAGTGAGTGCAGCCTGAACTGTATTGCAAGATCCTGTCCCACAAAACCAAAAAGAAAAAAAACTTCCAGAATGACATTCACTTAACTTTTAATTTGCCTTTAGGAGTGAGATGCTGAGCACATTTTTCTTTTTGTTTAAGAGTATTTTTTGAGCCAGGTGTAGTGGTCCACACCTGTAATTCCAGCACTCAGGAAGCTGAGGCAGGATTGTTGTGAGTTTGAGGCCAGCCTGGACTACAAATTGAGTTCAAGGCCAGCCTGATGTTGTTCTTAAAGTGAGGAGAAATAAGATTAATCCCTAAAAAAAAAAAGTTAATCCCCTACCTTCTATATTTTCCCAAAATAAGACCTAACCTGAAAATAAGCCCTAGCATGATCTTTCAGGATGCTCCAAAATAAGATCCAGTTAAGATTGTCAGTCAGACAACTTAATACATGCTGTAGCACATGATGGACATTGAATTATATATATTTTTGATATTAACATGACATAAATTATAATTAAGTACTTGTAAATACCCAAGCAGGTGCCTTTGGATGAGAGGCAAATTCCTGTGTAAAGATGAACTTGATCTATTGATGAATGACCAGTCAGTACACCCATAATGCATATGTAACATGCATTTAATAACAAATGGACAGTGTTGTATCTAATAGGAATCTTCAAAATGTTATGTGTTGTGGTGGACATACTCCACTCATGTGAAACATTTTCTAACATTGGTGCCTACAATTTTTTGTTGCTTTTGTGTGGACCACATTCTTTTTTTTTCAGTGCTGGGAATTGAACTCACTACCTCACGTTTGTCAAGCAGGCACTTATGCTGCTGGGCTAAACCCCCAGCCTGGACCATCATTCTTAACTGTCATTGTTTTGTTGTCGCTCATGTCTCTTAAATCTTCAATTAATACTTGATTTAGTGGAAACTTTGTGAAACCTTTCCTACAAGAGAGTATGACTTAGGTGAAGAATTCCATGGAATAAAATCACCTGACAGGGGCTGGGGATTTAGCTCAGCAGCATAAGTGCCTGCCTGCAAGCACACTGGCGTGAGTTCAATCCCTGGTACCAAAAAAAAAAAAAAAAAAAATCACCTGACAGCCATGTTACCAATGTACTATGAACTGGCTATGTAGATGAGAAGTACTCATTTAAGGAGTACTCTATTGCTGGACATGAGACACTGGGGCAAATGGTTATACAGGACATGGAGTCACAAGAAATTCAGATTGGAAGTTGGGTATGGTGGCACATGCTTATAACCCCATGACTAGGGAGGCTGAGTCAGGAAGATCGAGTGAGTTCAAGGCTAGCTGGAACTACATAGTGAAACCTTGTCTCAACAAAACACCCAAAAAGAAATTCAGATTGGAATTTGGGGCTTGAAGAATTTCATAAAAAATTAACTGTAAATGTAGATTTTTGCACATAAAGAAGTTTTTGTACATGAATAAATGTAGATTGTTGTATATATATATATATAAAGACATTCCCTGAAAAGAAGACCTAATTATGTCTTTTGAAGCAAAACAACATAAGACCAGGTCCTGGGCCAGGGATATAGATTAGCAGAATAAGCACCTGCCTAGCAAGCCCAAGCTCCTGAGTTTGATTCCAGGTACCAAAAAAAAAAAAAAAGAGATCAGGTCTTATTTTCATGATAATATGGTATTATGGAGTGCAGAAAAAGACTCTTACCTCCTTGCTGGTGATCAAACCTAAGACCTTGTGCTTCTTATGGAAGTGTATACCATGACAATAACCCAAAAAGAGAAGGGGTATTCTTGAAGCTAAATCCTTTCCTTTCCACTTAGTATGGAACCTGAGGCAGGCACTTCTCTCTAAACATGGGTTTCAACCAGGCTTGATGTCAGACACCTATAATTCCAGCACTTGGGAGGCTGAGGCTGAAGGCTCACTGAGAGTTCAAGGCCAGCCTGGGCTACAATGTGAGTTCAAGGCCAGCCTGAACCACATTGGGAAACCCTGCCTCAAAAAAAACAAAACAAACAAACAAACAAACAAACAATCAGTTTCCTCAGGATTTACTTTTCAGGCCTGTGGGAGGAATTAATATAAAAATTCTTGGGTTTGCCAGGCATGATGCCAAATGCCTGTAATCTCAGCACTTGGGAGGCTGAGGCACAAGGAACACTGTGAGTCCAAGGGTAGCCTAGGCTACATAGTTCAAAGCCAGCCTGAACTGCATAGCAAGACCCTGCCCCAAAAAAAACAAAACAAAAAATTCAGGGCTGGGATGTCGCTTAGTGATGAAATATGAACTTAGGTCCTGGGCCTGGGTTCAATCCCTGGCATCACAAAAACACTGATCTAGTTATTTCTTATGCAATAAAATACCCCAAAACTTAGGGGTTTAAACCTGTATTTATTTTGCTTCCACATTTGTAAATTGGGCTGCTATCAGCTGAGACAGCTGGTAGCATCCATTATTCAGCATCAGCTGGGATAGCTTAAAGGCTTTGGACTGGGGCCACCTAAAATCTCACTTGTTTGGTACTTGAAGATTACTGTCAGATGGGCCAGTTGGTACTTTGGCTGGAACACTTAAATGTGGCTTTTTTGTTTTTTTTGGTCTTTTTGAAACAGGGCTTCACTCTGCAGTTCAGGCTGGCCTTGGGCTCACTTTGTAGCCCAGGCTGGTCTTGAACTCAAAATGATTCTGCCTCAGCCTCCCAAGTGCTGGGATTATAGGCATGTGCCACCATGCCTGGCTCATATGGCCTTTTAATGTGGCCTGAACTTAAGATTTCAAGTGGAAATATTCCAAGAGGAAATGGTCAGATAGTTGCTGCATTTTTTTTTAACTGCCTCATTTTGGTTTATGATGGAAAAGGTGCTAAACAAGCAAGAACTCTACCAACAAGCTATACTCCTACTAACCCTGCACTGCCAGCCTTGAAGTCACTCAGGGTTAGTGCTGCCCTTTGCCACTTTCTGTTCCTTAGAAAGGAGTCACTAAGGCTGGACTGTATTCAAGACTTAGCTGACTCTTTCATACAGGAGAAATGTTAAAGAACTTAAGCATGGGGCCAGGGGTTTAGCTTAGTGGCATAAGCGCCTGCTTGGCAAACTTGAGGTCGTGAGTTTGATCCCTGGCACAAAAAAAAAGAAAAGAAAAAAAAAGGAAAACAAACTTAAGCATGTCTTAAAACTATCACATTCAGATATGAAATCAGTGCTCAAGACATTGTAGCTATCATGATTTGGCCTGGAAGCAATTCCTTGAGTCCTTTAGTCCAGTGACAGCAAACCAAAATTTTAGTTTTCAGCAATAACAAACAGCTGACTGTGGCACACGTGCCATAGGTTCACCACTGCTGCACTAAATCCTTCTTTAATAACTTACAGAGAATCTTTGCCTCAATTCACTTCTCAGTCTATCCTAGTAAAAGACAATTATTTCCTAAGAGTAAAAGTAATACTTTATGAAGGGAATCCATAGCTTTTTGTACCTGTACCATGCAAAAACTAGAGGATTGCTAATTGTTTCATTATAACTTTGACATGTTCTCTGTGCCAAGAGTAATTTGGAGTTACTAGTACTGTCTTTCTTTCTTTTTTTTTTGGTATTGGGGATCAAACTCATGACCTTGCGCTTGCCAGGCAGGTGCTTGTGCCACTGAACTAAATCCCCAGCCCAAGTATTGTCTTTTGTAACAATCGATTTTCAAATATCAGTATGGGAAATACTTTTAAGAGTAAAAGAAAAATTATTCATTCTATTATTTTTTATGAGATATTTGTAGGAATTTGGTTTAGGAACAGACTATTCAAAATCTGACACTAAGGCTAGGTGTGGTGGTACATGCCTGTAATCCTAGCACTTGGGAAACTGAGTTAGGAAGATTGCTGTGAGTTCAAGGCCAGTTTGGAATACAAAGTAAGTTTGAATCCAGCCTGAACTACACAGCGAGACCATGCTTCAAAAAACAAAAACAAAAAACCAAAGTTTGACAGGAAACAGATTCAGTCAGTGGAGGAAACTGACAAAGAAAAATACAGAAGAAAATGAAAATTTTAGAATCCCAGATATTATGAGAGTGCCTGTGAAGGTTTACTGCTAGGTCATAATCTTCAAAAGCTTCATCTCAAAAAGGTAAGAATAGGCTAGGGATTTAGCTCAGCAGCACAAGCACTTTCCTGGCAAGTATGGGATCATCAGTTCAATCTCTGGTACCAAAAAAAAAAGAAAAGAGCTGAGACTGTATCTCTCTAAATAGGCTTGTTCCTACTAGGTTTTTTTTCTCCAAGGCTGATTCCTAGTCTGGGCCCAATGGCACAAACCTGTAATCCCAGCACTCTGGAAAGGAAACTAGAATGATTAAAAGTTCAAGCTTATCCTGGCAATTTAGTGAATTACCAAGACCCTGTCCTAAAAAATTAAAGATGGGCTGGGGATGTACCTCAGTCCAAAGGGTTCAATCCCCGGCACCAGTGTGTGTGTAGATAATCTCTAGTTTGAAAATGCTAGGCATTTCGCTGTAGAATCCTATCATCAGGTTAAGCCTGAGAAAGGAATTATTATTAAAGGAACTTCCCAAAGATAATTATTTGCAGAACTTAGGCCCTGCTGGGATTTACATGCTTTTGTTTTGTTTTGCTTTGTGGTGCTGAGTATCAAAACCAGGGACTTGAGCATGCTAGGCAAAAACTGTGACAATGAGCTACACTCCTAGCCCAACATCTTTAATTTTATAAATGGGCAATATTTAATAGAGCCATACATTAAGCTATTATATATGTACCATTATCTTCTATTTTTTTTTGTACCAGAACTTGAGCTCAGAACCTCATGCTTGCCAGGCAGGCACTAAGCTATATCCTGGCCCCAGCTTCTATCTACACCCCCCGCAACTTCTATTCTTTCCCAATAGATGTAATTACTTTTATTTTTTTATTTAATTTTTTTTATATTTTTATCTTTTTGAGGCAGCATCTCACTATGCAATTCAGGATGGCCTTGGGCTCACTTTGGGGCCTAGGCTGGTCTCAAACTTGCAACGATCCTCCTGTCTCCTGAAAATGCCTTGTGTCCCTTCCTCAATCAAAGCTGAAGGTGGTAAATGAACATGACAAGAAAATGTCAGAAAATTAGCTCAAATCAAGAAAGTAGGCTGATTTATCATCTTAAATATGGCATATTTATATAAAAGTACTGGGGCCGGGGATTTAGCTCAGTAGCATTGGCACCTGCCTGGCAAGCTCCAGGTCGAGAGAACTCTGAAAAAAAAAAAAAAGTACTTATAAGACAAATGTTACAATAAGTAAAAGTTACAATATTATGACTATACAGTGCACCAAAAATTATCTTAAAACACTTGGTCATGTAATTTTTATCCCTAAAAGATTGGCTTTTGTAGCTAACATAGAACTTTTTAAAATGTATTCTTCCCCAAGTACTACTGGGGAATGAACCTAGGTTTTTGTGCATGCTAGGAAAAGTCTCCACAAGAGTTACTTGCCCAGCCCCTTTATTTTATTATTTAGTAGTTTGTTTGTTTTTTGGTTTTTTCAGGCTGGCCTTGAACTCCCAGTGACTCTCCTGCCTCAGCCTTCCCAGTGCTGGGATAACAGGCATACAGCACCACTATGCCTGGCCACCCTGTTTTATTTTTAAAGACAGGTCCAGATTGCTCTTGGTGGCCTCCAACTTGGAATCCTACTGACTAAGCATGTAGTATAGCTTGGACTACAAACCTGTGCCATTGTGCCTGGCCACTTTTTATAAATTACAAAAAAATCAAATTTGCCTAGAAGCTGTAGTGCACACTGGTAATCCCAGCACTGTGGGAGGCTGAAGCAAGAGGCTGTGCAAGGATCACAAATTCATGCCCAGCCCAGGCAATGCAGTGAGGCTCTGTCTAAAATTTTTTTAAAGGGATAAAGGAAAATATATAATTGCTATTGTAAAAAAAAGAGGAAATAGGAAGTGCTATAAAAGATATAGCTGCATGTATGTTTAGGTGTATGGGATTGATGACCATATTTCTAGGTTTTTGTTGGATTGTTGAACAGATCTGTTTGCACACTCACTGTTTTAGTGTCTACTTTGTGTGCTTTAATTCTGTAACCTGAATAACTATTTCTAAAAGAACAATATGTAATTTATCAACTAGTGATTTCTTACTGTTAATCTTCTTTTCTTGAAATTCTGTAATATTTCTACCTTTTTCCTGTTTTTTTTTCCTCTTTAAATTAAAAAAAAAAAAGGGATAAAGGGCTGGGGATATACCTCAGTGGCAAAGTGCCTGCCTGGCAAGTGCGAGGTCATATTTGATTCCCAGTACCAAAAAAAAAAAAAAAAAAAAAGGCACGGGGGCAGGGCAGCTAAAAATGTAGTTCAGTGCGGAATTCAAGCCCCAGTACCATCAAAACCAAAAATATGTACAGAACCTAAAAATAAGGAAAACCAGCTGGGGTGGCACAGGTCTGAAATCCCAGCTCTCGGGAGGCTGAAGCAAGAGGATCGCTGCGAGCTCAATGCCATAATGGGCTACGCAGTTCAAGGCCAGTCTAAAGTACACAGCGAAACTCTTGACTCAGAAAAGTCCAAAAAAAATTTTTTAAAGGGTAAAAATGTACCATTTGGCATTTCCAATCCTAAAACATCGATGTGCGCTGCCACTCCTGGCTCTCTTGTCTTTATATTTCTAACATGAAATGTGTCAACCACTTAAATGAATAATGCTAACTTTTGCTCTCTACAGAAATCTCAAGTGCTTTCAGATGTCTTACAAAGCACAAGGGAAAAGTATATGAAAATGTTCCACTTTCCCTCTCCCACCAATGTTTAAAAGATTATCAGTGGACCCAAATTTTAAAAATATAATTACTATAATTATATTTTAAAGGAATGATTATAAGAAGATACTAGCATAAAATAATTCTAATTCCGAGGCTGCAAGAACCCAACCCCTCCCCTACCCCCACCGCCACCCCTGTCCAGGTCGCAGCAGCCTCCTAGTTCCATGCCCTGATTCATAGTTCTGGCTCGCACTCTCTGGGAACTCTGAAGAACCTACAGATTGGGGAAGGAAGACTTTTCCGCCGTTCCTGTCTACTGACCAGAACTTAATCCCTAGTGTTTGGTCACAGCAGTCGTAAAATGGGGATCTGCCTCCCAATAGCTCTCTCACTCCTTTGATCTATGAAAAGCAGTAGGCAGCTGAGCCCAGAGAGAAACGAATGGCCAAGTAAGCGAAAAGAAATCCGCAGAAGGATCCAGATTGTGCGTTAGCCTTCCCAAGCAGTCTATCTCGAACCGCCTCAGAGACTCAGGACTAGAGGTAGGCGTACCACCTGCACTACTGAGGCTGCGCGAACTGTAACATCCGGGGCGGGGCGCCTAGCGCTAGCTGCTTCGCCATGGAGACGGGGGTGGGGTCAGCGCGAGACCTGACTGAAGAAGCGCGAAGAGCAAAACCCGGTGTGGGCTGCGCTGGCCTGAGGAGGTCTTTTGAGTTGGCTGTGTCTCGCCACAACTCCTCCCCGGCGCCACGCCGGAGGTTTGGGTTTTCTCAGGTAAGAGGCCCATTTTAATCTCAAATCCCCATTTTTTAAGTGACTGTGCTTCTTCTCTGTCTGTGAGCCCGGAAGCGAGCGCAAATGCTTGAGTTAGGCCCCGCCACTTCTCTGTCGCGGCGGTTTCTCTTGTAAAGGTGCTGCTGGTAATTGATGTTCCCTCCCCGCGGGGCTCTGATCCCGGCCGGCAGATGTGAAAAGAGCGCGCCGAAAGGCTCTGGGAGGTCGCCCTGTTCCGGGGCGCTTCTGGACAGCATCTGGTCGCCCGCCCGGGGCGCCGCATCCTTCCGCGCGGGTTGTACGCTCCAGCCCTGTGTCGGTGCCCGCACAAGACTGGCAAGCGAGAGTACGAATCAGTTTAGGGATCCCAGCTGCGTGGCTGGGCGGGCGACTAGGTGTTAGCATTCAGCCCAGGAATTCTCCCCCAAAGTGAGAGATGGGTGCTTCGTTTTTATTTTACTGGGAGACCGTTCGTATGTGTGGTCAACCTCTGTGTAGTTGTGTTGTATTTGTTGAGGTGGACGGCTTAGGCACTTGAGTACTAGTCCTAGTTCCGCACAGCTAGAGGGATTATTGTTTGTCTATAAAATGAAGATGGCCATCACCTGCTGAGGTGATTGCATTAAAGTAGTTAATCTGTGAAAATTTTAGTACTGTGGCTGGCACGGAGTACCCGCCTTATAAATGCTATTTTCATTCTAGTCTATACATTTTAGATTGGTGTTGCCCTAAGTGTTGTGCAAGTACGAGATATAGTGGCGTCTGGGATGGCTTCTTAAAAGAAGTAGTTGAAACTTATTCTGGGGTTTAAAATATAAATTTTCTCGTTTTTCTTTAAGAAGAACATTCTTTTTTTAGTCTTTGTTAGAAACTGCAAAATATTGTAGAAAATTCAAGATATTTTTATATTTTCCTAATTAATATGAGATTTTAAAAGTTGATATTAAAGTTTATGGCAGAAAGTAACCCAAACTCCATTCCTCTAGTTGTTTCTTTTAATGTCATTTGTAGATTTTTAAATTGGAAGTATTTTTATAGTAATGTTTCTCCATTTGTTAGTTTTACACTTTGTATTGAGTGCTATTCATGGGACTTAAGTACTTAACTCATAATTTTTCTTTCCTCGTGCTTCCAAGGTGGTTACATAGTAGTTTGTTGTTAAAATAATAGTGTTTATATTGCATGACCTGACAAATACTTCTAAACCATCTTTGAAAGACCCTAATTCCAAATAAGGTCATATTGACAAGTATCAGAGGTTAGAACATCAGTATATTTTTGGGGGGAGCCCAATTCAACCCACAACACTACTATTCTTTGCATTCAGAAATAAATAAAATCTATTTAGTTCATAATGAATTTTTGTTTTGTTTTGTTTTTTTGTTACTGAGGATCCAACTCATGACCTCACACTTGCCAGGCAGGCACTTAAGCCACTGAGCTAAATCCCCAGCCCCTATAATGAATATTTTTGATGAAAATGAAAACTGCACACTGTAACATCTGCTGCTACAAAAGTTGCCGGAGGATTTTTATAGATAAAACTGACAGCCATAAAATTAATGTGAAGAAAAATTAGCAATCCTTGGCTGGAAAAAAAAAAAAAAAAGAAATCTTGACTGCTTCTGGTGCTGCTATGAGAGGAAGTTGAAGGTGTTAGGACATTATCTGGATAAGAAGAATGAGCTAGTCACTTTTTTTTTTTTTTTCTGGTGCTGGGGATCAAACTCATGACCTTGAACTAGCCAGGCAAGCACTTGTGCCACTGAGCTAAATCCCTGGCCCTGCTAGTCACATCTTTTAATTGTGGCTCTTTTCTTTCTTAGAAAATTACTTAATGCAATTTAAAAAGAATATTTTAAGGCAGAGACCTACCTCTTATGCTCACCCAGTGTTGAATTAAGAAGGAAAGGGGCTAGAAAGGAGCTGGCAGAGAGCTGATTAGAAATGTGACACCTATAAGTTTGCAGATAATTTATTCTTTTCTCTTTTCTCTTTAGTTCAAAGGGGAAAAGCCTTTGATCCCTGAATAATCTCACTGAGAAATACATTATCAAGCCACTGGTTGAATTTTCATCAAAAAACAGATATGGAGAGGAAGGTTGGTGTCAGGTAAGTGACTAAACATGACAAAAAAGATAACCAAAATTAGGATTTGTAAACATTTTATGTGTAAAAATAGTAATGAAAAATGAGAGAAAATTAGTTTCATAAATAATGGACTAGGATTTTTTTTTTTGAAACGGGGATCGAACTCATGACCTCACAGTTGCCAGGCTAGCGCTTATGCCATTGAGCTAAATCCCTGGCCTGGGCTAGGATTTTTTTGTCATTAATATTGTTTCTCAACTGTAATATAATTTACATTTTATACATTATTTTGAAGCAAAAAATCATTTTGAAACTGACTGTAGTGGAGCATGCATATATTTCCAGCACGCTGGGAGGCTGAGACAGGAGTATTGCAAGTTCAAGCCCAGTCTGGGCAATTTAGTGAGGCCTTTTAAAAGTGAAAAAAGGGCTGAGTATGTAGCTCAGTGCAAAGGTGCTGAGTTCAGTGCCCACTATTATTTAAAAAAAAAAAAGACTTTTTTTTTTTAAAGGCAGAGTTTTACTATTTCATGCTGCCCTTAAAATCACTATGTAGCCCAGGCTGGCCTTAAACTCATTGGCAGTCCTCCCACCTAAGCTTGCCAAGTGCTGGGGTTGCAAGTGTGTGCCACCATGCCTAGCTGTCAAAATTTTGATTTTGAAAAAATAAAACTCTGATTTTGATGCTGGAGATGTAGCTCAGTAGTAGATCACTTGCCTAGTATGTGTGGGACACTGGGTTTGATCCCCAGCACTGAAAAAAAAAATTCTGATTTTGAGTAGATGTGAGGATAATTTTAGGAGGCTAAAAGTTCCATCACCAAGGTTGGCTGACTCTTGTGTCTTTTCCTACTTTATTTTATTTTTTAGGGTCTTTTTCTTTTTTTTCTTTCTATTTCCTTTTTTGGTTCCAGGAGTCAAAAGTTGGGGGCCTTGAGCTTGCCAGGCAGGTGCTGCACCGCTGAGCTACATCCCTGGCATTTCCCCTACTTTAATCATGGTAGCTTTCAGCCTGCCTCAAAGTTTTTTTGATTCCAGATAACAGAATCCAATCCTGTCTATCTTACAAAAAATGAAAGAATTTACCCTAAAGAGACTAAGATATTAACTTTAACAACCTTCAGACTCAGAACAGTGAACATACGATTCACAGCTGGCTACACAGAGGTATACCCCTGTCCTGGATCCAGTGGTTGGTTCAGCAGTGGTCATGTGACATCATAGGGCCTTCAGAAGTGTTTCTGTAATGTTGAAACAGTATTATAAAGAAAGACTCACCCTTGAGCCAGGCTTGGTGGCACAAGCCTGTAATCCCAGCACTCGGGAGGCTGAGGCAGGAGGATCATTGCAAGTTTGAGATCAGCCTGAGGTACAAAGTGAGTTCAAGGGCAGCCTGAACTGCCAGAGAGACCCTGTATGAAAAAGACAAAAGAAAGAAAGAAAGAAAGAAAAGACTCACCTTAACGCTAATTTTACTCTGACAGCATTTAATGTAGTATTTACCATTCAGAGGCAATTAAGGAGCTTATGCTAGAGGTTTGCAGGTCAGCATGCTGGGAGAAACTGGAAGACCTACCAGTGTTGCCTCACCAGTTTGTTTCTTTAAAACTGGAACATACAGGACTGGGGATTTAGCTCAGCAGCATAAGCGCCTGCCTTGCAAGCATGTGATTGTGAGTTTGATCCCTAGTACCAAAAGGAAAAAAAAAAAAAGGCTTGGTGTCTAAGACTGGAACATGCCTGATTTGGGCTCAAACTTAATAGTCCTCCTGCTTTAGACTCCTACAGTGATAAGATTACAGGTGTGCACCATGGTACCTGGTTTCATTGTAGTTCTTGAGCCTTAGTTTCAGAGTCTTTCCAAAATAAATGAGCTAGGAAGACTCTCTGGATGTCTTCAATTTAGCATTCCAAATCAAATCTTCACTCTTGGCATCTAGGACCCTCTAGCTTCCTATTGGATCTGACCAGTGGAACCCTTGGAAAGAAGAAGGAAGGAAGAGAATAAGGCTTGGGTATATATACCCTTGGCTCCCCCCTTATAAGGTGCTTTGGGTTAACTGTGCCTTCATTTTGATCCTTATAGCACCTTTTAATGTGGCAGACTTTATCTCTTTTCTTCTGGGTTCTGGTGATTGTTCCCTCCCTTTATCTCTTTGAGCCTACAAATGATACCAGCTTAGTTGATACTAGCTTCACTATTCCTTTGTAAGAAAGTATACAAAGCATCATGGAAGGGGCACTGCATTCAAGGGCAGGAACCTCAGTTACTATTCTCTTCCCAACGCTTCTTCTAGCAGGTGGTATGATCTGGGCCTATCAGATCTCTTGGTCCTCAGTTTACCTGTCATTGAAGAAACTGGTTGGACCAGATGAAATTTTTTTTTTTTTTTGAACCGGGAATCGAACTCATAATCTCACGCTTGCAAGGCAGGCACTTATGCCACTGAGCTAAATCCCCGGCCTGCTTGCACTATTCCTTGTGGTTCCTCTATACCTAAACTTTTGTGAATACTCCATTTCTAAATTATCCTATTTTTATTTTTATTTTATTTATTTTTGTTTTTTGAGACAGAGTCTCACTATATAGTTCAAACTGACCTTGAATTCACTTTATAGCCCAGGCTGGCTTGGCCTCCTGAGTGCTGGGATTATAGGCATGTGCCACCATGCCCAGCAATCCTATTTTTAATATATCAGATGTTTATTTTTTATTCTTGAGTTTGATAATTTGTGTTTTTCTGGGAATTTATTTTTCATCTTGTCTAATTTATTGATATAAATAAATTCACTGTTATAATTCTTTTAATTTAATAATAATATCTTCTCATTCCTTATTTTGGTGATCTCTGTTTTTTGTCTTCTTTTTCTTGGTTGATCTAAGAAAAGATTTGTCTTTTTTTTTTTCGAAGGGCTCTTGGAGTGTGAAATTTTGGTGTGTCTTATTCAGAGGGTACTAGCATACCCAGTACCCCATAAAATCTTTGAGTATTAGTCTCTAAGAAGCTTAGCTGATAGGCACATATATTGTTGCAGTTCGATGCTAGAAGAATTAATTATACGACTCCACTAGGAGAGGATTCTTAGAAGCATGTACTGATTTCCATTAGACTCACATTTTTTTTTTGTTTTGCTTTCTGATTTTGCCTTGTATCCTTCTGCTAATTCAATAAATCATAGGCATGAGTACATTTATATGCTGAGATCTGTCTAGTGAATCACTGAACTACTGAGCTACATCCTAGAGCACTTTTCTTTCTTTTCTTTTTCTTTCTTTTTTTTTTTTTTGGAATGGGTCTTGCAATGTAGCCCAAACCAAGATTCATTTGTGATTCTCCTGCCTTAGCTTTATAAGTGCTAGTATTACAGATGTGTGCCACCATGACTGGTGGTGATCACTTTAGTTTTTAACTAAGATAGTATATCCAAGTTTGGTGATACATGCCCATAATCTCAGTACTTGGGAGGCTGAGGCAGGAGGATTGCAGCAAGTTGGAGGCCATATACTTTTTTTAATAAAAACTTTTGATAAATATTATGCAAATACATAAAAATAGTGTAAAGTGTATATCTTAGTGAATTATTTTGAGGTAAATATCTCTATAACTAATGTGTGTTAAAAAAAAATGTGGAACCTTGCTAGCCATTCTAGAAACTCTTCCCCAGCGCAGCACAGCTGCCAGGCTTCTGATTTTTCTGCTTCAGCCTGCCAAAGTGCTGCGAGTTGCATGTGCATTACTGGCTATGAGATAATTTTCTGTATAGTTATCCTTCCTGTTAAGGAGAACTTCTACAAATGACCAGTGTTTGGCCAAGTGCTCACCCATCTTCAGTTATAAATAAGTAAACTGATGATATTATGGTTTAGAAGTCAGAAACCACTCTTCTAAAAAGTGCCATGAAAAATCCAGATCTAACCTCTTAAGTTAGGAACCACTCTCTGATACACTATTGTGATTCTGTAAATTCTTACGCAATTGAGTCTGAGCCTCAAAGAGCTAATCAGTCAATGAGCACTCTTTAAAAACCTAGGTATTGGGGCTGGGGATTTAGCTCAGCAGCATAAGTGCCTGCCTTGCAAGCGCATGTTTGTGAGTTAGATCCCTGGTACCAAAAAAAAACAAAAACAAAAAACAACCCAGGTATCTGAATAGTATAAAGAATTTTTCATTAGACTGTGAAGTCTATTATCTCCTTTGATTCCCATAACCCTGTACAATATTATCTCCATTTACAAGTTAGGAAACTGAGGCTTAAGAGTATAATGTGATTTGCTATAGTCCTTACAACTCATGGACTGAGTGTTTTTTTGTTTCTTTTTTTTTAGTTAGTACTGGGGATCGAACTCATGACTGTGTGCTTGCAAAGCAGGTGCTTATGCATCTGAGCTAAATCTCTTGAGATCTTGACGTATTTCTACTGTTCTGTTCTTTTTTTTTGGTACCAGGGATCAAACTCATGACCTAGTGTTTGCCAGGCAAGTGCTTATGCCACTGAGCTAAATCCCTGACCCAGCTTCCTGTTCTGTTCTTTAGCTGGAAGTTATAAATGTTTTTGTAGATTATATAAATGCATGCTTTTCCTACTAAACCTAAGAGACACAGTAACACACAATGGCAAGAAATAGGTTTTTTGAACAGATTGCCAGAGTTTTTCCTGGACTTTCAGAAGCAATCAGATTCAAATTAATAGTGCTTAGGTTGACTGCACAGGCTGTTTTTTGTTTAAAAAATTGAATAAGGTGAGCTGACCAGCTGTGACTGCAAAAGGTAGGGAATGTGGAGCAGAGGCAGACTCAATGATTAACATGGTGAAAAGTGGATTTCTCTCAATCTGTAGGTTCCTCTTCCATCTTTTCTCCCTAGAAATGAATTTTTTGAAAATCATTTGTCTTGTGGACCTTCCCACAATATGTATTTTATTGGTACATTCTTGTTATTTACGTGTGTGTGTGTTGAACAATTGAGGGTCAATTTATTAAAACAGTTGCCTTAGGCATCTGCGATGGTGACTTCAACCTCTGCTCCTGGCTCCATACTGATGGAAGTAATCTCTTTACCAATCTCAGAAAAACTGTGCAAATCAATCTCTTATGGATTCTCATCTGAAAGGGATCCCATGTCTTACAACCTTCACCACAAGGTATTTTTCTTGTAGTGATTCTCAAGGACTTAGTAGGCATGTGAATGGTTCCTTTCACTTTGAGATTCTTTTCCTTTGCACCTCTGATCAAGTCAAGCACACATCTTTTCCAGCAACTTCAGGTTGCTGCTGGTAAAAGTAATCCTAATTTGGTGAATCACCCCCTCTAGCTCCACAGGTGTCTTTCCAGTATCTTTAAATGCCATGGAGCTGGTGGGGCTTCCTGACAGACTTGTTCTTTGGAAAGAGCGAACAGCCATGACTCAGGAGCAGGGGCAGACACTCTCAAGATGTGCCGCACACAGTACCACCTCTTGCTCAGAAAAACTCCAGTTATATATTTTAATAAGTCTTCTGTCCTCTGATTTTTCTGTAAATTAATAAATAAATGTTTGGATCTAGAGCCTTAATTGAATTCAAGGTTTCTTTCTTTCTTTTTTTTTTTTTGAGGATATAAAATAACTTTATACAACCAATGAGTAGATTATCAGTTCATTGATACCAATGTTGGAACTGTCAGGGATTTATTTATTTATTTTTGGTACTGGGGATTGAACTCATGACCTTGCACCTGTCTAGCAGGCTCTTGTGCCACTAAGCTATATCCTGGCCTGGGAATGTATTATTTTGCTATTATTTTGGGGGATGTTGGGGCAAATATGGGGTTTTGTGCATGCTAAACAGGTACTTTACCACCCCCACTTTTTTTTTATTGTTGTTAGTGGAGATTGAACCCAGGGCCTTCACACTGATATATGCCCCCAACCTATTTTTTATTTTGGAACAGGGCCTTGCTTAGTTGCCCAGACTGGGTTTGAACTTGGGATCTTCCTGCCTTAGACTCCTAGAATGCTGAGATCGTCATTCCTTTTTACAGCTCAGTTGACAGTGCTAATTTTATGGCAATAAACGGTCGCTTTTTCTTTTTTTGTTTTGTTTTTGTTGTTGTTGTTGTTTTTGTATCGGGGATTGAACTCATGAATGCGTGCTTGCCAGGCAGGCACTTATGCCACTGGCCCCTTTCTTTGGGTTTTTGAGACAAGATCTTGCTGTGTACTTCAGGCTGGTGTTGAACTCACTATGTAGTCCAAACTAGCTTTGAACTCACAGTGATCCTGCTGCCTTGGCCTCCTGAGTGTTGGAATTGTAGGTGTGCACCACCACACCCAGCTTTTTTTTTTTTTTTAATGTTTACTGTGATTTTTTTTTTTGTACCGGTGATTGAACTCACAACTTTGCACTTGCCATTCAGTCACTTATGCCACTGAGCTAAATCCCCAGCCCTACTGTGATTTTTAAAAAATTAATATACATTTGAAGTACATAACATGTACATTCCTTGTGTGGAGTTGGTACATGTATACAACACATCTTAATTCCTTTTTTCATTCTCTTTCTCCTCTCTGCCTCCATCTCTTAATCACCATCCCATTTGGGAAAGATGTATCTCCCTAATTTTTACTCCATTTATTTTGTTCTTCATTTATAATTTGGGTTTCTTATATAAGAGAATACTTGTGATATTTAAGCTTGTGTGTCTGCTTTATTTCACTTAACATAGTCAAAGGGTACATGTATAGCAGAAAATGTGCTCCACCCCCAGCCAGTATACTTGAGTTTCTGTTATTTGCCTAGTTTCTGTTACTTTTGTCTCTTAGCAACAGCTGGTTGGCCAGGCATAGTGGCACACGCCTGTAATCACAGCATTCCCAGCACTCGGGAGGCTGAGGCAGAAGGGTTGTTGCAAGTTCAAGACCAGCCTGAGTCACAAAGTGAGCTCAAAGCCAGCCTGAACTGCGCAGTGATACCCTGTCTCAAAAAAAAGAAACAAAACAGCTGGTCACTGTGGTGCCTTAGCTGGTCACCAGGATGCATATTATAAGAACTAACTGGGCAAGGGATTTAGCTCAGCAGCACAAGCACCTTCCTGGCAGGTACAAGGTTGTAAATTCGATCCCTGGTACCAAAGAAAAAGAAAAAAAATCAAAGACAGTCAAATACTCTGTACTTTCCCTTTGCAACTCCATAAAAACTTCTCACCCTGGGCCTTTGGGGCCTGACATTTTTTTTCTTGAGGTCAGTGCCCTTTGACATAAAATAAATCTACTTTCAAATCCTGAGTGACTTTTTTGGTGTTTCTGTTGACCATTGCACATCTTTTTTTACAAATGACTCAGGTTCTTTCTTTATGATACAGTAGTACTCCATTGTATTTAAATATCACATTTTCTTTATATCCATCCACATTTGGCTGTTGTGAGTAATGCCCCTACTTTACTTTTTTTTTACATGCATATTCTGTTTATTTAAATATTTTAAAAACAAAAATAATTTTCAAGGTAACAATATATATTAACATAGTAACTTACAATAATTATACCATTGTTTCTAATATTACAAAAAGAAATAAAAATTACAAGGGAAGCAGGAGACCTAATATAAATACTATAATATCTTACTAGGGTAAATAAAGTCATCATAAATAAAGGACCCACTGTTTGCGGGCTGGGACTTGGCAGTGGCTTTGGCTACTTGCTTGTGGAGGGAAATTTGAGCACCAGGATTCTCCCTTAGGGAAGGCTCTAGTCACCAGACACTGGAAACGCAGATCTAGAAAAAATTGGAATGGGGTCCACTGTTCACTGCACATAAGATTCCAGGAGACAGAATTGGACAGGGCAGAGAGGTCACTGGTCTCTCAAACATGCTACATCTTAAGATATTGGAAAATACTTCACCCCAACACAGTGAACACTGACTGGACTTGCACACTGGGGGCCTATCCTGGTCCGGCATCAGGGGCGTGGGTTAATACATTTTGGAATGTGGTGGGGGAAGGCTACATAATTACTTTGGGAGTCCTCTAGGTCCCCAGGAATTCCTCCTCTTGAGATCCATCTGATCTGTACTGGGCACTTGTCACTCAGAAACTGAGATGTGATTGAAGATGGGGAGCTGCCGTAGTGCTGAAGTGGGCTGTGGTGTAAAATACGCCAGCTTCAAAGACAGGCGAGTCAGATCCTCCTAGGCTGTTGCCGCTGGTGGCATATTCACTGGGATCAGATGGGCTCTGAGCCAGACCCCAGATGTTCCCGGCAGTGGCCCTTCAGCAAGAAGGGCAGCAGGTTGGGTGGGTTCTTTCCAGGCCACAGGAGTCCCTGCTTACAGGAGCAGCAGAGAAGGCAGAGGGTGAAAGTAGAAAGTCAAGTGGGGGTGGGGAGCTGGAGGGCAAAAAGGAACAGGAGGACAGGGAATGGCCTATCAGAGCTGCTGGTGGTGGTAGCAGCGGTGCTGTGAGGTACAGTGGCCTGAGGGCAGGCCCAGGAAGCTGATGCTCTGGTGTAGCACATGTGGAGGGTGACCAGGGACAGTCAGGTCCTCATTGGGGTTGTGGATGAAGTGACAGCGTGAGCCATAGGGGCAGTGGCCCTAGAGGTAGAACTTGTGGCAGAGTTCAGTCTTGTACTTGGTGTGGCAATTGGCCTGGCACAGCTCACCCAAATCACGGGCAAACTGACACTTCGCCTTGTAGCAGCAGTGCCCATTCTCAGAGAAGGTCCAGCAGAGCTCATTCTTGTAGCTTGAAGAGGTGGCTGGGGTTGTAGTAGGTGAGGTGGATGAGGGTGACAGCTCGGGACCAGGGTGGGGAGCCAGGGGTACAAAACCAGGGGGTGCGGGTATGCAGCCACAGTTTTGGTCCTCCACTAGGCTGGAGGTGACCCCAGAAGAGCAGAGTCAGGTGAGTTTTGGTTCCAGATTCCTGAAGATTCAGTTCTTCTGTGGTCAGATGATAAGTCAAGACTCAGCCTACTTTACATTTTTTTAATACAGGGTCTTACTGTGTTGCCCGGGCTGGTCTTGAGCTCGTAGGCTTAAGTGATCCTCTGGCCTCAGCCTTCTTAGTAACTGGGGCAATAGGCATATAACATTGCACTTGGCCACCTACCTTTTATAGTTGCCCTTGCTCTTTTATTTCTTTATTTATAATTAACTTAATTGGTTTACTATATATATATGGAAGTAACATGTGTGTGTGTGTGTGTGTGTGTGTGTGTGTGTGTAAGTAACTAATATATATGTTAGTTTCTTAGTTGGGGCAGAGATAGGGAATTCTGTATTTTTCCTAAGAGTGATTTATTATTGCCTAATTCAGTGTTTGTTGTGACCTTACAGGATATAACTAATGCAAATAATGAGGATGGATATTTATATATGGATATATGGAAAAAGAAAACAACCAAACATGAGAAAAACTTCCCTTTGTATCTGTTTGCTCTCTGGTTCCAGATTCGTTCCAGGACCACACATTGTATTTTGTCTTTTTAGTTTTTTTAGTCAACTTTCTGTTACTGTGACAGAATACCTGAAAAAATCAACTTAAAGATTGAAAGATTTTTGATGATGACTTCAGAGGTTTCATATCATAGTCCACTGACTTCCTCCTTTTGGGGTCTAGGCAGAACATCACATGGAGAATAGGAGGTGGAGCTAAGCTGTGTATGTCATGGCATCCAGAAGCAAAAAGAGGAAGAAGCCAGGGCCCAGTGTACCCTTCAAGGGCACACCCCCAGTTACCTAACTTCCACCACGTCTCACCTCCTGGAGTTTCTACCTTCTCTCAATAGTGTGATAAGCCAAGAACCAAGTCCTTAACACTTGAGATCTTTTGGGGAACATGTAAGATCTAAACCATAACAATCACCTGCAATTTGGAACTCTTAGTGTTTTCTTGTCTTTCAGGACTTAGCCATTTTTGAAGAGTTCAGACCATATAATGTTTGGGGAATTTTTCTCAAGTTGAGTTTCTTCATTATTCAGGTTATGCATTTTTTAACCAGGAATAACCACAGAAGTGATCCTCTGTCCTCAGTTTACTACATCATGAAACATCATGTTAATTGATTTCATTACTGGTGGTGTTAACTTTTATCACTTAGGTGGTATCTGCTAATTCTCCATTATAAATTAATAAATATTTTTGTGGAGATACATTTCTTGGGACCATGTTAATATCCTATTCCTTATCAAACTAGTTTGAACTTATTTTGCATTGATGATTTTTGTCTGAATCAGTTACTACTTTGATGGTTTCTAAATGATGATTTTCTTTAATTCTTTCTCAGCTTGTTAGCATTCTGTTATAAAGTAGAGCTTTCTATTCTCTACATAGTTATTTATTCATTTATTATATTAGTATGGATTTATGGGGTTTTTTTTTTGGATTTGTATTTTATCATTGTGTTTTAATGTCATTCCGGATTGGGTCAGTGGGAGTTCTTTAAGGATAATTACTGTGTCCTTTTGCATGCCCCCATTATTCTTTGAACACTTCCTTTTCTTTCTTTTTTTTTTGTACCAGGGATTGAATTTACAACCTCGCGCTTGCCTAGGCAGTCACTTAGGCCACTGATCTAAGCCCCTGGCCCTCAGTTTTTTTTTTTTTTTTTTTTTAATGCAGTATTACAGGCTTATTCCCCTGCCTTTCCCACTCCAGGCTTTTAAGAGCTTCAAATTCCATTTTAGGAGAGAATGGTATTTATTTATTTATTTAGTATTTGAGACAGGATTTCCCTATGTAGTTCAGGCTAGCCTGGAACTCTGAACAGTCCTCCTACCTCAGGCTCCAGAGTGCTGGAACTATTGGTATCTGCCACCATGCCTGGCTCTGGGGATGTTATTTTAGAAACAATACCTATTCTCTAGGTGTACTTTTTGTTAATAGCATGTCCTTGCTTCTAGGTATTCCCTGTGGTCAAGACTGTGACATATTTTTTTTTAAATTCATAAATTCATACCAGTAACTCTACTTCTAATCCAATACCATAGGTGTACCTCTGCTCTTTGGTTTCATAGATAATTTCTTAGTGTTTCTGAAATGGATTTAAAACTCAGAAATTCAATGTTTAGTAAAAGTACCTTATTATTATTATTATTATTATTATTATTTTTTGTATCAGGGATTGAACTTGTGACCGTGCTTGCCAGGCAGGTGCTTATACTGCTGAGCTAAATCCCCAGCCCCTGATTTCATTTTTTAAAAAAATTTTATTTAAAGAGAAAAAAAAAGCAAAACAGAAAAAAAGGGAAGAAACAATACAGAATTTCAAAGAAAAAGAAAAAAATAAACAGTAAGAAATCACTAGTTGATAAATTACATATTGTCTGCTAGATATAGTTGTTTAAGGTACAAAATTAAAGCATACAAGGTAGGGCCGGGGATTTAGCTCAGTGGCATAAGCACCTGCCTGGCAAGCGCAAGGTCCTGAGTTCGATCCCCAGTACCACAAAAACAAAACAAAACAAAAACCATACAAGGTGGACATTCAAACAGTGAGGTTGCAAACAGTTCCGTTCAACGATCCAACAAAAACCCAGCAATATGGTCATCAATCCTATACACTTAAACATACATGCAGTTATATCCTTTAGAGCACTTTCTTTTCCTCCTTTTTCTTTTTTTTTATTTTAAAGAGAATAAAACAAAAGAGGACAGATCTAAGCAGATCAGAACAGAACAATGTAAGCAACACAGCACGTCACAACAAGACAATTGGATATTAGCAGTAGCTATCATAATGTCTCTTTCTTTGAAATAGTTGAGCTTAGCTTTACACACAATAATGTCAAACATAACAAAGTAGAATAAACAACTCAAGAGAATGGAAGTATTCCAAGACATTCTGAACCATATAACCAAAGATGAACAATGGCTGCTATATTATCTCATTTTCCATAAAAATTTTGTTTTTACTATCATACATACTAAAATCCACTAGCACACAATGTGATAGAACCAAGGGTAATAGAAAAACAAAAGCATGGTAGGACTTCAGAGCAAGATGATATTAAATCAACACTGGCTACCATACTGTCTTGTCTTCAAAGTAACTATTCATATGATCACATATATTAAGATCAAATAAAACAGAATAAAACCATTTGAACCAATGAATGAAGACATAAGACATCAAAGCAGTACAATGGTGAACCATGATTTCCATAAAATCTTCTGTACTCTTACCATTTCTTACACTAGGGAGACTATACAGTATTTATACATGTGAGTTTTGATTTATTTCACTTAGGAGTATAGATTCAAGATGCATCCATTTATTTATAAATATCTCAATGTTATCATTCTTTATGGCTGAGTAGTACTCACTTGTATAAAAGTACCACAATTTTTTTATCCATTCCTTGGTTGATGGGCACTTAGGTTGTTTCCAAGATCTGGCTATTACAAATTGTGCCACTATAAACATGGGTGCGCATATATCACTGTGGTAAGATGTTTTCAGATCTTCTGGGAATATGCCTAAGGGTGGAATAGCTGGGTCAAATGGGACCTCCATCCCCAGCTTTTTGAGGAATCTCCAGATTGACCTCCACAGTGGTTGCACCAGTCTGCACTCCCACCAACAGTGCAGAAGAGTTCCTTTTTCCCTACAGCCTCTCCAGCATTTGTTGTTGGTAGTTTTGTTGATCCTGGCCATTCTTTCTGGAGTGAGATGGTATCTCAGTGTGGTTTTAATTTGCATTTCTCTAATGACCAATGATGATGAACATTTTTTCATGTATTTATTTGCCATTTGTATTTCTTCATCTGAGAACTGTGTGTTCATCTCGGATGCCCATTTTTGGATTGGGTCTTTGAATTTCAGGGGTCTGATTTTTTAAAATTCTTTATAAGTTCTAGACAGAAGTCCTTTGGCTTAGGGACAGTTCTCTAAGATTTTTTTTTCCCAGTTTGTAGGTTTTCTTTTCACTCTGCTGGAGATTTCTTTGGACATGCAGAAACTCTTTAATAAGATATGATCCCAGTTATTGATTCTGGGAAGTATTTCCCGTGCAGTTTGGTTCTTGTTCATGAATTCTCCACCTACCCCTATGTCTTCAAGATTTTTACCTACTTTGTCTTCCAACAGATTTAGTGTTTCTGTTTTAATATTTAGATCTTTGATCCATTTGGATTTTAGTTTAGTACATGGCGATAGACATGGGTCTAATTTTAGTTTTTGGCGTATGGATAGCCAATTTTTCCAGCACCATTTATTAAAGAGACTGTTGTTCTTCCAGTGAACATGCTTGGCTCCTTTATCAAAGATAAGGTGGTTGAGTATGTTTGTAGATGTGTCTTCTAATCTATTCCATTGATCTTCAGGTCTGTTTTTATTCCAATACCATGTTGATTTTATTACAGTAGCTTTGTAGTATAACTTCAAGTTAGGGATTGTGATGCCGCCTGCCTTGGCTTTGCTGCTTAGAATTTCCTTTGCTATTCTAGGTCTCTTCTGGTTCCAGATGAATTTTAGGAGTGATTTCTCTAGATCTGTGAGGTATGCTAGTGGTATTTTCATTGGGATTGAATTGAATGTGTATAACAATTTTGGGAGAATGGCCAGTTACAATATTTGTTCTTCCTATCCATGAACAAGGGATGTTTTTCCATTTTCTGAGGTTCTCTTTGATTTCTTTTTTCAGGGTATTATAATTTTCCCTGTACGACTATGTTAGATTAATTCCTAAGTATTTCATTTTTTTGGATGCTAGTGTGAAGGGTGTGGCTTGTCTTATTTCTCTCTCGGTGATTTTGTTGTTAGTGTATAAGAATGCTATTGATTTTTGAGTATTGACTTTGTATCCAGCTGTTTTGCTGAATTTATTTATTATATCTAGGAGACTTTCAACAGAAGTTTGGGGGTTTTCTATGTAGAATATCATTTCATCTGCAAATAATGACAATTTAACTTCTTCTTTTCCTATCTTTACTCCTTTTATTTCCCTCTCTTGTCTAATTGCTCTGGCTCGTATTTCCAGTACTATATTGAATAGGAGCGGTGATAATGGACATCCTTGTCTTGTGCCTGATTTTGAGGTAAAGGCTTTCAGTTTTTGACCATTTAATATGACACTGGCTGTTGGTTTGTTGTAGATGGCCTTTATCATATTGAGGTAAGGACCACCTATTCCAATTCTCTGTAAGGTTCTTATCATGAATGGGTGTTGGATCTTACCAAAATCTTTTTCTGCATCTATAGAAATGATCATGTGATTCTTGCTTTTGGCTCTATTGATATGGTGGATTACATTTATTGATTTACTCATGTTGAACCATCCCTGCATGCCTGGGATGAATCCCACTTGATCATGGTGTATAATCTTCTTGATGATTTGCTGCATCCTGTTTTTCAATATTTTATTGAGAATTTTTGCATCTATGTTCATTAGAGAGATTGGCCTATAGTTCTCTTTTTTAGTTGGGTCTTTCTCAGGTTTTGGTACTAGAGTGATATTTGCTTCCAGGAATGACTTAGGGAGAATTGCTTCCCTTTCAGTTTCATTGAAGAGTTTGAGGAGTGTTGGCATTAAGTCTTCTTTGTATTTCTTGTAGAATTCCACAGTGAATCCATCTGGGCCTGGGTTCTTCTTTGTTGGTAGAAACTTGATTACATTTTCAATTTCATTCATAGAAATTGGGTTATTCAGCAGTTTTACATCTTCTTGATCCAACTTTGGTGGTTCGTATGTTTCTAGGAATCTGTCCATTTCTTCTGTGTTGTCAAACCTATGAGAGTAGAGGTTTTCGAAATAGTTGTTGATGACCTGATTTCATATTGATATCAAGGTCATATTGAAAATCTTTCTTTTTTTGTATAAAGAAACTTATTTCCAATTTGTAAATGGTTTCCTTTAAAATTACATGTTAAGAAAAAAAGAGGTCCAGGCTTTAGCTTAAAGGTGTAAGCGCCCGCCCTGGTAAGCACAAAGTCATGAGTTCGATCCCAGGTTAAAAAAAAAAAAAAGCAGGCGGGGCGGGGTGGGTGATGTAGCTCAGCGGTATACGTACCTGCCTGGCAAGTGCGAGGTCATGAGTTCGATCCCCAGTACAAGAAAGAAAGAAAGAAAGAAAGAAAGAAAGAAAGAAAGAAAGAAAGAAAGAAAGAAAAAAAGAGGGCCCCTGGGATTTAGCTCAGTGGCACAAGTGCCTGCCTGGCAAGCTCGAGGTTGTGAGTTCAATCCCCGCTACCACACACACACACACACACACACACAAAAGTATGTTAGGCCTAATGACTCCAGCATACCCTATTGCTGTAGTTCCTAGGGTGAGACCCACCCTCCAGTGACCGGCAGACATTTCTGTTACAAATTGGAATGCTTATTGCTCTTGGACATCGTCATTTTCTATTTCAATGAGCTTATCTGTTTAATTTTGCTTGTATGTTAAAAGATATTTTCATCACATGCAGAGATACTCTTTTTTTCCTCTCCTTTCCTCTCTTCAAATTTGAGGTCTTTCAGGGATGATGAGATGAAGAAACGTTATTCTCCAAAGGCACTACCCACAAAGAAGTTTTCTGCCTTCTCTGGGAGAGTTCCCAGAGCCACTCACCTAGTGAAATATGGTGCCTCATATACTGGGACCCGACAAGACCGATTAAGAGAATTGCGCATCAGGTGAGGTTCTTGGCGAAAATGAGAGCATAGTCGTTACTTTCCTATGTCAGTTATTTGAAGAAATTGATACTTGCTCTTTATGTTAGAGTATTCAGATGAAAAGAATATTTGGGAATTTGCAGACATAAACATTTATCCCTGAGTGTTTCATTTGTGTTCTCCAGTTGTGCCCCACATAGTTTAAGCTATAAAGATTCTTCTGGGCTGGGGATTTAGCTCAGTGGCTTAAGCACCTGCCTAGCAAGTATGAGGTCCTGAGTTCAATCCCTGGTACCAAAAAAAAAAAAAAGATTCTTCTAGAAAAAGTCTAACATTCAAGAAAAATGATCATCCATTTATTCATTCAACAAAAATTTATCAGGTACTTACTGTGCCAGCTGTTATGCTATGTCCTTAGTATATAAGGTGTACCAGACAGTCTTGGTCCATGACCTCATGAAAATTTAAAATCAGGCAGGCTTAAAAGGCTATTAAGCCACAACAGTAAAGTATGGTAAGTGCTGTAGCAGAAGGATGTGATCCATAGGCACATATGAGACAAGATTAGCTGCATTCATGTACCCAACAATGACTTTTCTGGAAAAGTGACCTGTAAGCTGATTTGTAAAGGATATTACAAAACAAAACAAAACAAAACAAAAAAACACCTCTAAAGGATAACATAAGAATAAGCCAGGTAAAAGACAAGAGGAAGATTATTCCCACCTGAGTCCAGAGATTGATTCAATAAGTCCGTGTGTGTGTATGTGTGTGTGTGTGTGTGTGTGTGTGTGTGTGTATTTGTGTGTATACTAGGCACTGTAGTAAGTACTGGGGATACTTCTTTTTTTTTTTTTTTTCTTTTTTTGTGTCTTTGAGATAGGATCTCACTATGCAGTTCAGGCTGGCCTTGAGCGCACATTGTAGCCCATTTTGACGTTGAATTTTGAATGATCCTCCTGCCTCAGTCTCCTGAGTGCTGGAGTTACAGTTGTGCACCACCATACCCAGCTGGGGAGACTATTAGACATGGTCCCTGCACTGAGTGGTTCACATCATAGCTGGAATGGCAGATACCCTATGGGCCAATGACTGTGATTTGGTGTCAACATTACATAAGAGATGTGAACAGTGTCATAACATTATGTAAAGGGTGTAAACAATGTCCTAATGTTTAAGATAAGGGGTGTGAACAGAGTGCTCAGAGTACATATGTTCTCTGTTTGAATTGGGAAAAGTCTGGGATAAGTGGACATTTGTCAGCAATTTTAAGCAGGAAGGTTAATATGAACAAAATATTTAACATGTACTTTTTCTCAAATCTGAAATCTTTTTTTCATTGAAAAAAATACTTTATATTGAAAATGTTTAAAAAAAAAGTAATCTACTTGAAGCTGAGCATGGCAGTGCATATCTGTAATCCCAGCACTTGGGAGGTTGAGGTAGGAAGACTGTCAGTTTGAGGCCAACCTGGGTTACATAGCAAATTCAAGGCCACACTGGCTGAACTACAAAGTGAAACCTTGTCTCAAACAGCAACAAAGTAATCTATTTGATTTTAGCTTTATAAATCTGCTCCCTCCTCTCCTTTATTTGGTGGAAGATTAGCTGTATTACCTTTTGATTCATTTTAGTATTCCTTCCCCTGGTACTTTAAAAGATTCTCTCTCCTTTCCAGAAAAGTAATGTAAGCCAAGTGGATTTTAAGATATATACAACCTTTCTTTCCTTCTTTCAGATGCGTGGCCAGAAAATTTTTGTATTTGTGGATGCAAGTGACTTTTGGAAGAATATTTCCTTCTAAAGCCAGGTAGTATTAGCTCAGAATACCAAATTTTTTCTGAGCTCATTCTGGGTTTTTGTTTTATATTAAGCATCTTCATAACCTTTATTATGGCATGTGTTACATTCCTCCCTTTGTCTTTCCAGGCTCCATCAGGTAAGAACAGTACTTAATATAACCATATAATATAGTGGTAATTTCATGACCATTAGTTGACTGGATGAGTGGATGAAGGAATTGTATGTAAGTAAACCAAGACAGTTAAGACCTCTCTGAGAAAAAAGGATTCCTCAGAAGTAAGTGAGCTCATTCAGGGTGTTGGTGTCAGATTGACTTGATCTAGGCAGAACTTAGGGAAAAAAATGGCATTGGCAAAAAGAGTGAAATTTTAGTAACAGGCATATCTTTTAGCCATATTCTATACTTTATGCATTTATGTTTCTCTTTATACTATACTTGTGTAGACCACTACCACCCACTGCTGCACTTTTTGGTTATAATTGCTTTGAGGTGCATTGCAGAGCAGGGAGTCACAGGAGTGAGGAGCATTGAGCAGGAGGCAGTGGGGCCCATATAGGGTATGTCTCAGAGGGAGAATTGGCAGCCATTGAGAAACTGAAATATGATGGGAAGTTCCTTTCTCTTCACTGTCTCCTCTTCTACACTTTTTCTTTTTTGTAATTCTCATTGGTCTCTTATTTTATGAAATTTTTGTGTGTGTGTGTTCCTAGGTATTGAATCCACTGCCTCATACTTGATAGTCAGGACCTCTACTGCTGACCTGTATTCTAGTCCCCTAAAATCTTTACTTTGTATGCTTTTTGAGGTGTGCTGTTCCTTTACTCCCTACCTTTTTTTTTTTTTTTTTTTTTTTTCAATACTGGGAATTGAACCCAGGTCTTTTACACTGAGCTGTATCCCCAGATCATTTTTATTTTTCAAGACTGGGTTTCACTAAGTTGCTTGACAGTCTTCCATTTTCCTGTAAGAAGATTTGAACAAATTTTTAGCAGACTTGGGAAGTATATGAAGTAGTTATATCTAATTATAGTATTTAATTCATAAATATTCTTCATTCTTAGCTACTGGTCTTGCTTCCTGTTTTCTTGAGAAAAGGAAAGCATCAGAAGAGACTCTGGAGCACCCTACCCTATATGTAAACCCACACCTAACATATATAGCCACAACCAGCACGTAGCCCTTCCCTGTATAGCAATAGAGAAAACACTGTCCATGCTTTCATCTGCAGAGAAATCCTGGATCCGTGCACGATAGTCCTCTCCTACCTAGCAAGGCCATCACTCTTACCGGTATTTATTCTGTTTTCCACATGGTCAGTGTTTTCTACTTTAGCTAGCTATGATGGTGCATGTGTGTAATTGCAGCACTCCAGAGGCTGAGGCCACAAGTTTGAGGCCAACCTGAACTATATAGCAAGACCTGTTTCAAAAAACAAACAAAATTTCCTTTTTTACTGAGTCATTTCCATTAACCTATAACTTTTATTTTTCCTATCCTGAATAAACAAAGAAAACAACTCTCTGACCCTTCTTCCTATTGTGGTTAGCACTTCCATCTCTTTTTTTCACTTTCAGAAATGTTAGGGGAATGAAATCATTCCAGGAACACCATATTGATGCTTTTATGTACTTGGAGAATGTTTTGTTTTTTTGGCACTACCTCGTGCTTGCTGGGCAGGTGCTTACACCGATGAGCTAAACCCCCAGCCCAAGAATGTTAATTTTTATAAGCTAACATCATTTCTTTCTTTCTTTCTTTTTTTTTTTTTTTTTTTTTACCACCAAGAGTTGAACTCAGGGCCTCATGCTTGCCAGGCAGATACTGCACCTCTGAGCTATACCCCTGGCCTGCTACCATTTTTCTATGATTAGTAAACTAAACCAAACTTTGCTCCTGTTGACTCCTGGTTGTACCCAGTGTTTCTAACATCTCTTGTAGTCTTTCTTAAATTTTTCCCCAGAGCATTTTGGATGCCATCCACCAGTCAACTGAAACAGTTTTTGTTAAGATCACTAAATTTGCTAAAGCCAATGATGGATTAGTAAACTTCTTTTTATTTAACCTACCAAGTACCATTAGATAGTCTTATCTGTTCCGCAGTTTTGTGTCACTGTAATAAGATACCTGAAATAAACAACTTATAAGGAGAAACTGTTTTGGATCATAGTTTCAGTCATAATCAGTTGCACCATTGCTCTTGGGCCTGTGGCAAGGCAGCATATCATAGTGGGAACATGTAACAGAGGAGACTGCTCACCTTATGGCAGCCTCATAGGGTTAGGGTTAGGGGAGAGAGGAAGGGGCCAGAGTTCCAGTATCCCCTTCAAAGATATGCCTTCAGTGACCTAACATCATTCCACTAGGCTTCACTTCTTAAAAGTTCTGCCGCCTCCCAATAGCACTACATGCTGGCTACCAAGACTTCAGTACTCCATCTTTTCAGACTGTTACCCAAGCCAAAGCACCATCATTCCTGTCCTCAATAAGTCCTTTTTCTTAGACACAGTTGGTCATGCCTGTAATTGCAGCCACTTGGAAGACTGATGCAAGAGGATCACAAGTTTGAGGCCAGCCCGAGTAACTGAGTGAGAGCTGTGGCAAAATGAAAATAAAATGTATCTAGCCCTGATTTGAATTCAGTTCAGTTTCTTTAGTACCAAGGAAAAAATTCTCCCCATTTCTGTCATCTCAGTTTTTCTTCTGCTTATTTAATTGCTTTTTCCAACCTAATCTTGTTGCTTCCTCTCTGTTGAAATATCCCAACACCCAGTCCCTTTGTGTCCCTCACAACCATAGTAGTGTCATCAAATCCCAAAGTGAATCCCAAAATGTACACCAAGCCCAGACCTCTGTCTTGAGCTTAATCCAAAACTGAAATCTTGATTTTTTGCACATATCTTCCCACCTCATTTAGTAGTAACTAACTCTCATATTTGCAGGATGCTCAAATCAGAAGCTTGGAAGTCATCCTTGATGCTTCTTGTTTTCTCCTGACTCAATTTAAAATACCAAATACTAAAATCATGTTGCTGCAACCTTCAGAATATATTCACAATCCAACCTGTCTTCATTACTTCCCCTTGCTGCTTCCTGGTTCAAGTGGTGACATTCTCTCCCTGAATGACTCACTAACCTCTTCAGCAATCTCCTGCTTCCAGCCTTGTCTCTACTCAGTCTATTATCAGTAGATTATCTGATAAATCACAACATTCTGCTCAAATTTCCAGTGGCTCCCTGCTAAAAAAAACCATAGTCCTTCCTACAGACTATACGGTCATTGGGCTCTTTTGCTTTTTTCTTTTCTTTTTCTTTCTTTCTGATACAGGGTCTCGCTACATAGGCTGGCCTTGAATTTGCTTATGTAATTTAAGCTGGCGTCAAACTCATGGCAGTCCTCCTGCCTCAGCCTCCCGAGTGCTGGGATTACAAGCATGTGTCACCGGGTCCATTTTTCTTTATGCTTTTACTCACTTTCTCGTTTTAGAGCCTTCCCCCACATGTCAAGAGATTCTGTGTTGTCTCCACATTTAAAAGGTACTAGTAAGTTAATTTTCAGAGGTTTGATTTATATACACAGAGCCTAAGAAACAAGGGCTTCACTGTAGGTTTTTTGGGCAGATACCAGGGAATTTCACTTGGAAACCTCCAGGTGTCTGCATCTCTGAAAGTCTTTTCCTTTAGTTGATCCACTTGCTCTAGAGTTGAAGAAGAATGGGTATGGGGTGGGTTCGAGGTAAGCAGCGAAAGGGAACAGAGTCTCATCATTTAAGTATGTCAGCGCTCAGTTTAGGGCTGTGTCTAAAACTTTGCTTTGTAGTCTAGAGTCCAGTGTCCCTGTGTAGTTAGAGTTCAGCCTTCCCAGAGAGAAGTCAGTGTCTGCTTGGGTGAATGATGAAATCAGAGCCCTCACCACTTCTGACAATCCTGTGTCTTCATCACCCAGGACTCCCCTGTTCCTAATGTCTCACATACTACCACATTCAAGGGGGTTGTCCACCACATGGTGGTTTTTTTCAACTTTCCCCACAGGGCGCTTAGTTCTCTACCTTCTCTAATGTCTCTCTCTTTTTTTTTTTTTTAAATCGGTACCAGGGATTGAACTCATAACCACATGCTTGCAAGGCAGGTGCTTATGCCGCTGAGCTAAATCCCCAGCCCCACCTTCTCTAATCTCAATTGCCACTCACCTGCTTTTCCTCACCTAAACATTGTTGATATCTCTTGTCTGTCGTCCTCTTTCTTATTCTCTTACTGAGTGTATGTCTTTTTAAATGGACTACGTGTTATTTTAGTGGACTTTTGAGAGTGGAAAGTGGCAGGTGGATTTATTCATGTTACCATGTGCACATGATTCTTTTCTATTAAAATTAGGGGCTGGGGATTTAGCTCAGTGGTTTAAATGCTTGCCTGGCAAGCATGAGGTCATGAGTTCAATCCCCAGTACAAAAAAAAAAAAATTAAAATTAGAAATGAATCTGTTGTTAATACCTTTTCAAACATTACAGGAATGTACAATTTAGGAGACACTGGTGTTCTATAATCTCTACCCGAGAGAAAACAACTGATAATAGTTTGGTATTCTAGAGCTTCTTCCATGCTGGCCTTGAACTCACTACAGTCCAGGCTGGCCTCAAACTTGTAGTGATCTTCCTGCCTTAGCCTCCTGAGTGCTGAGATTTTAGGCATGCACCACCATGCCCAGCTCAGTATGTATTTATGTATGTGCATACATACATCCATGTATATGTATATGTGCATAACAAATATGCATGTAGATATATATTCTAATAAATGGAGCTATAACAATATTAATACATAAACATTAATTAAAATATAGTATATTCTATATACTATACAGTGATTTTATTTTTTTACGTAACAGCTTTTTAGGGCATCTGTCCATTTCAGTAACCTTGGTCTACTTCATTCATAAAAACTGACTGCATGGCATTGATTGAGTTCTTTAAATTTATAATGTTTGGCAGGAATTTGGGATGGTTTGCTTTTTTAAAAAAATTATGAACAGTAGTGAGTTGATTGCCTTATGAATGGCTGTGTAACCTGTTTTTAAACTAAGTGGATATAATGTGCAGAACCAGGAAAAGAAATGGACTGGAGTGGTATTCCTTTTTTTTTTTTTTTTTGAGAAAAGGTCTTGTGTCGTTCAGACTGAACTTGAACTTTACAGGATCAGTATTTGGGGTGGCAAGTACAAAGTCATGAGTTTGATCCCCAATACCGAAAGAAAAAAAAAAAAAGGTCTCCTATGTAGTTTAGACTAGCATCAATCTCACAGTGATGTTCCTGCCTCAGCCTCCCAAATGCTGGGATTTTACGTGTGCATCATCATGCATGGCTCAGTATTCTTTTTTTCTTTTCTTTTCTTTTTTTTTTTTGGTACCAGGGATCGAACTCACAACCTCACGCTTGCCAGGCAGGCATTTACGCCACTGAGCTAAATTCCTGGCCCAGGCTCAGTATTCTTGAGTTAGCAATCACTTTGGCAGTGCTTTCTTAGCATCAACACTGGCACTACTCTTCTATTTTCTTTCTTAAAATTTTTTTCTCCTTTATTTTTTCTTACCTGGGTTTTGCTGCTGTTATTTCCCTGGTGGGATTTTAATTAAAATAGTATTTGTGATCTTGGCATTTGCTTATCTTGTAATTTTAATTTTCTATTACATAAGTGAAAAATAACTACCACTATTTATTTATTTATTTTGGTGCTGGGAATAGAATTCAGGACTTTGTGCTTGCCAGGCAGGCGCTGTGCCATATCCCCAGCCCACTACCTCTTTTTAATAAAAATACTCTCTTAGTTTGATGAATTAAAAAAGTTTAGCTCAGCGATACAAGCGCCTGCCTGGCAAGTACAAAGTCATGAGTTTGATCCCCAATACCAAAAAAAAAAAAAAAAGAAGTAACAGTTCTTAGTTCAATTATGGTACTTAGTAAGATAACATTTTTTAAAAAAATTTTTTAAAGAGAAGAGCATGTGAAGAGTAGAGATAATACAGAATTTCAAAAAAAAAGATTAACAATAAGAAATCACTAGCTGATAAATTACATAATGTCCTCTTAGAAATAGTTATTCAAGTTACAAAATTAAAGCATACAAAGTAGATATTCAAACAGTGAGACTGTAAACAGCTATGCATGCATGAATCTCTACATGTATTTCTATCCTTTCTGTATTAGAGGGTAAAACAAAACATAGCAAGACAAAACAAAACAAATTCCTATAAAAACATGAAACCAAAAAGTCGTATAAAACCACAGAACAAGGTGATCTACAATGATTCCTATATTGTTTCTTATTGTCTTCAATAGACTGTCTATATCTTCAGGCATAATTGAATATAACAGTATAATTGAGTATAGCAGTATATAACAATATTAGTAAAATAAATAATTGTAGACAGTATAAAACTTCAAAGGCAGGTAATAATCAAACCAGAGTAGATATTCTAGTGGATCTTGTCATCTTAAGTGCAGTTACCTATACTCTCAGACTTGATACTATCAATCATAACAGCTTTGAATAAAATCTATCAATACAAAACAGCGATCCAACAAACCAGATTCGATTATGATCAGTCATGGTAAAACTGTGTAGGTTTTGCAGAGCTTTAGATTAAGTTAATAGGAAATTAAGGATGATTACCGTACTATATCCTGTTATTTTCAGGATTACTGCCTGTGCCCTCAAATCTAGTACAGGTAGAATGACGAATAGAATATAATACATCTAAGCAGAGTAGTGTGAGTAATGTGGGTTTTAAATCCTGGTGCACTATTAACAGTATAGTGTATTAAGGCCATCTATGTTAGAGTTTCTAGTTATCCTTCTCTGCCTCATTTCTGCTATGCTACTTTTCTGCCTTTGTTTAGTTTTCTCCTTCATTCTACTGCCTGCCCCACTCATTGAGGCCTTTCTGCCACTGTTCCTAAAATCCTGGTATTTTTTTCTCTCTCTCTAGAATGTCCTTCAGTATTCTCTGTAGGGTTGGATTGGGGGTCACAAACTCCCCCAGTTCCTCTTTGTCATGGAAGCATCTTGTTTCTCCATTAATTTCTAGTGACAGTTTTGCAGGATACATCAATCTGGGCTGGATGTTATTTTCTTTCAGGGCTTGGAATACTTCACTCCAAGCTCTTCCTTGATCTGATGGTCTGGGTCGAGAAGTCAGCCATGATTCTGATGGGCTTACCTTTATAGGTAATCTGTTTCTTTTCTCCGACAGCTTTTAATATTGTTTTTATATTGAATTTCTGGTATGTTGATTATTATATGCCTAGGTGTAGCTCTGTTTTGGTTGTAGGTGGCTGGAGTTCTGTATGCCTCACATAACCGAATGTCATTTTCTTTTCCCATGCTTGGGAAGTTTTCCTTAATTATTTCTGTGAATTGCCTTTGTAATTCACCTGTATGTATTCCTGCTTCTTTGTTCACATTTCTTATTCTTAAATTGTAGATTCTCTTGTCATCTTCTAGCCTTTGTATTGTTACTGCCTGTTTCCTTGTTATTTTTAAGAGATCTTTCCTTTCATGATGACACATTGCAAACTTGTCTTCAAGTTTTGATAGTCTATCCTTAGTTTCTTTTAAGGCATTTTGCCAGCTTTCAATGGAGTTTTTAATTTCATGGTAGTCTCTTTGAATCTGCTTCATGTATTCTGTATATTCTTTATTGAATGTTTCTCTCCCTTTTTTGTATTCTTCCCTTCCTCTGTCTGTATCTTCCTGAGAGATGCTTCCTGAGAGCATTTCTTTTATTACTCTACTCATATCTTGCTTTACCTGATTTAATATTTCAGTTTTGAGCTCATCTACAAGGTCCCGAAGATCTCTCTTAATGTCTATTGAAGCCATGTCTGATGTTGTGTGTTTGCTGCCCTCAGTCTCCCTTGTTTTTCCCTCTCGTGGATCAGTGTTCTCAGGGTTCTGGGCTGGGGTCCTCCTCTTGCCTCTCTCTCCTGTCATTGTTCCGGCTTCCTCCACACAGGTTACAGTGTAGGTCCCAGCCCCCTTCCCTGTTGGCCATGTTTCTTCCGAAGCATGCTAGCGAGAGACGTCCGCCCTCTCCTGACTGCTCTTGTCACTGAAGTGTAAGCAGCGGCTGCCTATGCCTGCCCCTCCCCACCGGGCCAGCCAAACTTTAGGGGCCTTCACCCGGTTAGTGCGTGCTAGGCGCAGGGAATCGATTTGGGATGGCTCATTGGATCTCGGCCAGGGGTGCGGCCCAGTCCAAGCAAATCCCACGAATCTGCTCTGGGGAGGTAGCAACCAACTGAAGTCACTGTTACTCCCAGTTCAGGCTCCTCCTGCCTGATTCCAACATGTCACCCATTTGGTCTCACCCTTCCTGTGTGGTGGGGGGGTCTCATTCCCAGCACTGACTGTGGATTAATGAAGGTCCCTTGGCTGGCTCAGTTCTCTTTGGGCTCACCAAGCCCCGACTCCAGCGTTGCTGGGCTTCCTGTGAGTGGGGGTGGGAACGAGTTTGGGCGGCTCTGCCGCCCCTGAGGATTCAACCTGGTGCAAATTCAGGCTGGTACAAACTTGGCAGGTCGCTGCAAAAAACGCTGTGTCCCGTAATTTTTAGCTCCTCCAGTTGTAGTCCCAATGTATGTGACAAGCTTTTTTATGTTTTAGTTTCTTCCTGTGTAAAGAGGATCCATGTCCCTCTGTCTGGGTCTTTCCAGGGTGTTTTATTCTGGCATATGAGTTGTTTCACCTGGGAGGTTTTGTATTTTGTTGCTCACTGGTCGGCCATTTTGACTTCTCTCTCTCCAGGTAACATTTTTAATTGGTAAAATCTATAGCATAAGCCTGGCGTGTGGCACACACATGCATGTAATCCCAGCACTCAGGAGGCTGAGGTAGAAGGATTGCTATGAATTTAAGGCCAGCCTTGTCTACAAAATGAGTTCAACAGAAAGAATGACTGTCATCAAAAAAATCAACCGATAACAAATGTATAGGGGAAAAAGCAATGCCTCTTTATTGTTGGTGGGTGTGTAGACTGGTACAACCACTATGGAAATCAGTGTGGAGATTCTTCAGAAAACTAGGATTGAAAGTCCCATTCAATCCAGCTATTGCCCTTCTGGGTATTTTCTCAGAAAAATTGTAAACATCATCCTAGAGCGATATATGTGCATCCATGGTTATAGCAGCACAATTTGTAATAGCTAAATTTTTGAAACAACCCAAACAAACTCACATTTTTAAATGATATGAGTTTGATTTATTTCACTTATGAGTATGGTCTCAAGTTGCTTCTATTTATGTATAAAAGCCTCAAGATTATTGCTCTTTATAGCTGAGTAATATTCCATTGTATAAAAATACCACATCTTTTTCATCTATTCCATGGTTGATGGGCATTTGGGTTGTTTCTAAAATTTAGGTATTATAAATTGTGCTGGTATGAATATGTCTCTAGTATAAAAAAACAAAAACTGAAAGAGTAATAAGATCCAAAATGTACAGTAGATATTCTGACATTGAAAGGAAAGAATGTACTCAAAAGGAAAGATTAGCTGGGATAGGGGAAAGGAGAAAAGGAAGAAGGGAAAAGATTATATGTATGTAAGTATACATATATATGTATGTGTGTATATATACATACACAAGATAACTGTACTGCTAATCTTTGTTCATCCAAAAGAACAGTTTGTGCTTTCATTGTTTGATCATTTTTTTTGTGCCTAAATCTTGTAACCTGAACAACTACTACTAAGATAACAATATGCGATGTGTTAATTAGTGTTAATTTCCTACTGTTGTTTTGAAATTCTGTATTTTTTCTATCCTTTTTTTCTGTTCTGCCTTTTAAAAACAAACAAACAAACAAATAAATAAAAGTGAGTTCAAGGCCAACCTTTGAACGGCATAGTGAAACCCTGTTACAAAAATACCAAAAACAAAGCCGGGCATGGTGGCTCACTCCTGTAATCCCAGCACTCGGGAGGCTGAGGTAGGAGGATCGCTTCAAGTTCGAGACCAGCCTGAGCTACAAAGTGAGCTCAAGGCCAGCCTAAACTGTATAGTAAGACCCTGTCTCAAAAAGCCAAAAGACCAAAAAAACCCAAAACTGCAGCATAAATTTTTTCAACCTCATTTCTTTAGGTAGTTCTAAGTTTTTTGTTTATTTGTTTGCTTGTTTTCTGGTACTGGTGATTGAACCCTTGTTTTTAAAATTGTAAAGTTAAGTCACCAAAGTTGTCCCTTGCAGAGCTTGAATTTGGTATTCTCCTTCCTCACCTTCCTAGAATGTTGGGATTATAGACATATACCATCACCTCTGGCTTAGTTCCAAATTTTTGATTGGAAAAAGTTAAATATGTCTATTTTTACTATATTTTGGAGTTTGATTTTCATTGACAAATAAGACAATGTGAAACTGATTTGGAAATGGATATCAACTCCAACCTCATATTTAGCTATGTTTTATTCTTTTACTTCAGATTTTACTATCAGCAGAGAATACTACGGAAGGCCTTAGAAGGATGGAAAGAAGAATGGTGGGTTTCTCATCGAGAGTGGAAACTCTGTGTTCGAGCTGACTGTCATTACAGGTCAGATTTTGTCACATTACTTTAGTTCTGCACATTTTCAGTTATATGTTTTGCACATTCTCCCATTATTGTTTTTTGTGGGTTGTTTTTGTTTTGTTTTGTTGACACAGGGTCTCACTATGTAGTTCAGATTGGCTTTGCACTCACTATGTAGTCTAGGTTGCTTCAGCCTCTTAAGTGGTAGGATTATAGATATGCACCACCACGCTCAGCTTACATTACTTTTTGATATATTTCTGATCAGAAGAAGCAGTGTTTTTTGTATCACTTCCTGTTTTTTTCTCAAATCCTTTTTAGAGCAAGCAAATTCAAAGTTCTAATTAAACCCAAGCATACATGCACACCCCTTTAATTCAGATAATGTTATGTGCTAGTCATGCTAATGATTTGAATGGGATTTTTCTTAACTGATTTTCACTTCTATATAGTTTCTAATTCTGAGAATGTGCTTTGTTTTTTAAGACAGGGTTTTACTTCTTACTGTATATAGTTCTGGCTGGTCTTGAACTCATTGTGTAGTGGAGGCTGGTCTCAAACTCAAGATGATCTTGCTACCTCTGCCTCCTGAGTGCTGGATTATAGGCATGTGCCACCACACCTGCCTGAAAATACACTATTTTTAAAAGAATCAGTTCTAATTTATATTGATTTTTGGGAGAAAATATATACCCAATTTAGAACATTAAAAAAATAGAGGTTGGGAGTTTAGCTGAGTGGTAGAGTGAGTGCATAAGGTTTGTGTTAAATTGAAAGAAAGAACAAATGAACTTTGATGTTCATATGCCTAGGATAGAAGAGGTGTAAAAAATTGCAATTTACCTGGGCATAGTGGCACATGCCTGTAATCCTACTACTTGACTGAAGCAGAGAATTACTGAGAGTTCAAGATCAGCCTGGGCTCCATAGTGAGTTCAAGGCCTGCCTGAACTATGCCCTGCATCAATAAACATAACAAAAGAAAACAAAAAAATTGGGAGTTATATCAAATATATATGCTTTAGATTTTTTTTTTTTTTTGTACTAGAAATTGAGCCCCAGGGTCTTTGTACTGAACTATATTCCCAGCTACTTTAAAAATGTTTGATTTTGAGATAGGGTCTTGCTATGTCACTAAATTGCCGTTGTTGTGCTCCATAGTCCTATTGTGTTATCTTCCCTGAGTGTTGAGATTACAGGCATTTTATTTTAAAAAGTAAAATGTATATGTGTTTTGTCTTTATGATGATATTTATTCTTATTATAGTGACTTTAGGTTCTTTGGGGCAAGAATTCATACTTACTATTTGAGGTTAAAAATAGGCATATTAAAGTATATGGTATGTATAGCAAGGAGAAGAAAAAAAGAAAAGGCACCACTGGATATCATTCATTGAAAAGGAGAAGTCATGGTTTGTATAATGTGGATGACTCAAGTGGTTAAGATAGGAATATCCTTCCAACTACTATATCTTTGTGGGTGCTGAAAGTAAAGGTAGTTTTTGAAAAGTTCATGACACTTTAAGGTATGAAGGCTGATTCTCCTTCAGAGAGAACAAATTTCACTGTGATGGTAGGGAAAGAAATTTTAGCTTAGGTGCCGATAGGGTTTTTTACTTCATTTTATTTTTATTTTTTTCTCTCTTTTCTTTTCTTTTTTTTTTTTTTTTTTCTACTAGGGATCGAACTCATGACCTAGTGCTTGTGAGGCAGGTGTTTATGCTGTTGAGCTAAATCCCCAGCTCTGACAGGGTTTTTTGTATCAGAAGCTTCTGTGATAGTTTCTTGAGAGTAAAGAGCAAACGGGGTATGTTGGATCAAGAGTTGCTTTGTTGAGTTGTCTTAAAGAAATGTCTCTTGCTTTTTTGGTTCCTCAGGTACTACTTGTACAGCCTGGTGTTTGAGGGTTGGAAGGTTTATGTGCAGCAGCAGCAGGAGATGAGGAACAAGTATATGAAAGCCAAGGATCATGGTAAGAAAAGAAAGCACACATCTAAATAAAATGCCCAAATGACCTTAACAGAGGCTCTTTCAGAGGACAAACACATCATGTGAGAGAAAGGATAATGCTAGTGCAAAGAGAAGATATGTTTGGTTCTTTCATGTTTTCAGAATGTGTGATTTCAGGTGAGGACTTCTGTGTGCTCAGATCCCTGTGGTCCTCTCCATATGATACAGTTTTGGCATTTAAGACGCATTTAACCAGAGTTTATATGAACTGTCCATTCTGCCTTACTGATGCAATGTACTGGTTTCATCTCTCCTATGGCACCTGGGGCTGCTGTTTGCTGCCATGTGCAAAGTTTCAAGGAAACTCTAGCAGAGTTGTTGTGCTCAGTTTTACTCTGCCTTGCTCAGGTTATCCCTGGTAATCCCATGGCCAGTTTTGCTTTGGTCATTGGTTTCTTCATGAGTTGAGTCCAAGTGGCAAGTCCAAGGGAAAAAGGCTGAAGTCCCCCTCTCCCTAGCAACAATAGTACATACATTGCGTATGGTCATCCCCAAATCATTCACCCAGAGCACAAGACATCTACATTCAATTATCCAAACAATACCAGCACAAATCCTTTTCTTCAGTGAACTCAGAAATCAGTGGTATAACTATCTTAACTATATATCTATATCTATCTATCTATTTTTGTTTTGTTTCGTTTTGTTTCTTTCAGCTTCTCACACTAGTGAGACAATATGATGTTTATACCTGTGTGTTTGATTTATTTCATTTATGAGTATGGTCTCAAGTTGCATCCATTTACCTATAAAAGACTCCAGTTTGGAGTTTCAAAATGATTATATATATATCTTGCAGGCAGGCACCCAGTACTCTCTTAATGTCTCAGCTACAACTTAGCAACTCCTCTAACCATGTAGATTTGCTCTTTCTCTGACTTTTCCTAAATGAGAAGGCTTGTCTATTTCTCATGCTTTAGATCATGAGTTTTCTAGTTTTTATAAGACAGCCCTCTGAAGAATCACTTATAATCTTCTCTTTGCCACTACCTGAGAGTATCTTCATCTTTTTCTTCAGAGTGTTACATGTGCCTCTTCAGTCATCTCCCTGCAATTATTCATATTTTATCCCTCTTCTCATTGTACACATAGGTACAAGAGTACTAAGACACAGATATGATCATGTCATTCCTTTGCATAAAAGTTTATTTGGTTTCTCTTATAGAATAAAATGAAGACTCCTCCATATGGCAGGCAAAGTGTTCACCTATTACCCTGCCCTTCACCCTATCCTTGGCCACAGTGGATGTGTACTTCTTTGGCTTTCCATATTTGCCTCTGCTGTTTCTTCTTCAGTCCCATTTTATTATTTTTTTTAATTTTTGAAAATTTTATTTACTGTTTTTTCTTTTTGTTTGAGACAGAGTCTTGCTATGTATTCCAGGCTGGCCTTGAACTCACTATGTAGCACATACTGGTGTCAAACCTACTGTCCTCATGCCTCAGCCTTCCAAGTGCTGGTATTATAGGCATGTACCATCATACCTGGGTCTTAATTTTTTTTTTGTAAATATCACCAGTACAGTTTTGCAGTACATAATGATTACATTTATTGTTGCATAAGCCCGTTTTAGGAAAAAAATTGAAAGATTTATGTGACTTGAAGAGAAACCAGAGTAGTCAAGCCTATTTTAAATGTTAGCTTCCAGGGCCAGGGATTTAGCTCAGTGGCATAAGCACTTGTCTAGCAAGCATAAGGTTGTGAGCACGAGGTTGAGTTTGATCCCCAGTACCAAGAAAAATAAATAAATAAATAAATAAATAAATAAATAAATAAATAAATGTCAGCTTCTAAGTATAGCTTTTCCTGATTTCTCCCAGTGCAGTGGGTTCTTTGATCTATTGATGTTCCCAGAGTATAAAAAACTGTTACATAGGCCTCTTAGTTATAACACCAGAAATATTGTTTCAATAATTAACTGGTGAATAACTTATGTTGTTTTGTTATTTTTTATTTTTACCTTTTTGTCTTTCTGAGACAGTCTCACTATGCAGTTCAGGCTGGCTTTGAATTCATAAGGATCCTTCTGCCTCGGCTTCCTGAGGCCTGGGGTTACAGATATGCACCACTATGCCTGGCATTATTTTTATTTTCCTTTTTGTTTTTTAATTTATTTTTTATTTTAAAGATAGTAAAATCCCACAAAACAAGACAGAACAAAGCCAATCAAAATAATGCAGCAGAATTGGTACAGAACTTCAAAGCAGGATACCAGGAAAACAATAATAGCTACCATAGTATATCTTGTTATCTTCATAATAGTTGTCTGTTCCATCAGGTATAGCAAAATCAAACCAGAAACAAAACACAATAAAACCAATCAAAACAGAATATTGAATAGAGCAAAACAATCAGAACAGAGCAAAACAATTAATCAGTACAAAGGAAAATAGTGAAAACAAATTATTTGACTTCAAAGACAAGGTAGAAGGGAATCTCCCATATTTGCTATATTGCATACTATCATCCTCCCAAGAGATGCTCACACCTCTGGTCCCAGGCCTGCATAATCAATCAAACGATACAAGCATTTAGTTACTTTATGTATCTTAATTGCTATCAACTCAGGCTGACCTTGGAACCATTTGGTTGCTTCCAGGGACAGGGGCTGGGAGGGTGGGGGGCGGGTTTGATATGGACAGTATTTGATTTTCAGCCTGTGTGCCTTGTGTTAAGAGGCTCATGAGAGGTGCTCTCTGACTTTTCTCTCCCTGGAACTTGCGCGGCTTGCACAGTTTAGCAAGAAGGCTGGCTAGTTGATTTCTTGGTTAGTCCCCCAAGTCCCAGCATAGCCGATTTTTGGGAGCTGACTTTTCTCTCCCTGAAGGGCAGGCAGCTTGCGCAGCTTACCAGCAAGGCTGGCTAGTTGATTTCTTGGTTGGTCCCCTGCCAGCATTATTTTAAAAACTTACGTAAAGTAAAATTTATTCCTTTTGAATATCATTTTATGAATTTGAACAAACGCATAGAATCATGTAATTGACTCCTATCAAGAGTTAGAACAAAGTTGGGAATGGCCACACACATCTGTAATCTTAGCAGTTTGGAGGGAAGCAAGATTTCTGTAAGTCTGAGGCCAATTTGCTACATAGTGAGTTCAAGGCCAGTGTGGAGTAGCAAACTATATCTCAGAAAAACCAAAAATTAAAACAAAACAAAAATGAGAGAACAGGCCAGGGATTTAGCTCAGCAGGGATTTAGCTTAGCAGTGCCTGCCTGGTAAGTATGAGGTCTTGAGTTCAATCCCCAGTACCAAAAGAAAAAGAAAAAAGAAAAAAAAGAAGAGTTCCATCATATGAAATAAAATTTCATGTTAGCCATTTGTAACATCCTTCCTCCACACATATCCTCTGATGACTGCTGATTAGTTCTCTATTAGCTATAGTTTTTTCTCTTCTAGAATATCATGTAAGCGGGATGATACAATAGATAGCCTTTTCTCTATGCCTTCTTCCACTTGACAATGTACTTGAGATGCCTTCAACTTATTACACATGTTCATCTTGTTTTGTTTTGTTTGATACTTGCTTTTTTGAGACAGGGTCTCATTATGTAGCCCAGGCTGGCTTCAAATTTGTGAAGATCCTTTTACCTCAACCTTCCAGGTGGTGGCATTGTAGGGATGCAGTGCCACGTTTTATGAATGGTCATGTAAAAATGAAGACTTGTCATGTTCTTTGTAATAACTCTCTTTGTGTCTGTATATATTTTGTGATGTTATGGAAATCACACAATGCTTTCTCACATCACTTACATAGGGTTTCTCTTTAGTGGGAATTCTTTCATGTATTTCAGGGTAAGTGGAAGAACTGAAGATTTTCCCACTATACCCTTTCATGTGATTACTTTCATGTATTTGAATTAATTGAGAAAAATACTTTTTTTTTTTTTTTGATACTGGGGATGGAATTCATGACCTTGGGCTTGCCAGGCAGGCGCTTGTGCCACTGGGCTAAATCCCTGGTATAATTGAGAAAAAGAAAAACTTTCCCAAATTGTTCACATAACTTTTTTTTTTTTTGGTATCAGGGATTCAACTCATGACCTAGTGCTTGGCTGGCCAGTACTTATGCCACTGAGCTAAATTCCCAGCCCTTGCTCACATATTTTGAGATTTCCCTCTGCTCTGAATTCTTTTATGATCAGAATTTCTTTTTGTTTTTTTCTGTGGTAAGGATGGAACCCAGGGCCTTCAGCATGCTAGGCAAGTGCTCTACCCCTAAGCTATAGCCCCAGCCCTGAATTATTTTATGTATATAATGATATCTGTATAGACCAAAAGATATTTATTCTGCTTACAAAGAAAGGGCTTCTCTCCTGTCTGATTGATGTCAATGTAAGTCACTTTGTATTTTCAATTAATTTCCTCTCGTGCTTTTTAATTTGTATGATGCTTACTGGAAGAAGAGAAGACTTTTCCATATTGCTTATACACACAGTGTTTTTCCCAAGTGTATTTTTTTTCATGTATTTGAAAATACCTGTGTATAGTGTGAATGCATCCCCACATTACTTACATATATAGCATTTCTACAGTGTATGTTCTTTCATGTATTTGACAATGATGGTGATCTTGAAGTCTGTCTTTTTTTCTTTCTTTGTTTTTTTTTTTGGTACAAGGATTCAAACTCATGACCTTGCGCTTGCCAGGCATGTGCTTAGGCTGCTGAACTAAATCCCTGGCCTGACCTTGAAGTCTTTTATACTTTGCTTACATATGTAGGGTTTCTCCCCAGTGTGAGTTCATTTATGTGTTTGACAACATCTGTGTGTAGTGAAATCTTCCCCACATTGCGTATATAAATAGGATTTCTCCATATTATGAGTTTTTTTGTGTCTTTGACAAGCATTGTACATGCTGAAAGCTTTCCCACATTGCATATGTATAGTGTAGGGTTTCTCCCCAGCGGTAGTTTGTGTGTGCTGAAAGCTATTTGACATTGCTTACAGACATAGTTTCTCCCAGTGTGAGTTCTTTCAAGTGTTTGACACCTACAATGTGTCTGTGTTGCATATATACATAGGATTTCAGCACTAGGGATTTAGATCAGTGGCACAAGTGCCTGCTTGGCAAGTGCAAGATTGTAAGTTTGATCCCTGGTACCAAAAACAAAACAAAAAATTGTTCCCATATACATAGGATTTCTTTCCAATGTCACTTCTTTCATGTATGAAAGTTTCCCACATAGCTTACACACATATGTTTTCTCCCCAGTGTGAGTTCATTCATATACTTGGTTGTCCATGTATGTGTTGAACGCTTTCCCACATTGTGTACATACATTCTGGCCAATGTGAGTCCTTTCATACACAGTACTTGTAGGGTTTCTCTCCATGTTTCTGAAAGGACTGGAAGTCAGTGCAGATTTTCCCATGCTTGTTACAGTTGTATAACTTCTCTTGAAATCTAATACTCATCTGATTTGAGTCCAGTATTATCTGTGATGGGGACATTTGGTAATAAATGACTAATCAGGGACTTTCTACAGGAAAGGCTTTCATCTGGTATTATACCAACAAGTTTTATATACACAGTATCTAGTGTCCAAAAATCCGTTTTTCCATTTGATATCATAATTTATATTTACAGTAGTTTTCTATATCTTCTTAGAGTTTTCCTGCTATGCTATTTTTGTACTTATCTTCTATTTGCTGGTCACTGATTTTCTTCCTGTGGCAGTCACCTTATGAAAGTTTTCCTATGTGACATTTCCACAGAGCTTTTTTGGGGATGGATCCAGCAAAGCCATTCCTCCTTGGTGAAGTTCACAGCCACATCCTCAAAGGTCACTGCCTCCATTACATTGTTTGAGGGTCTCCCAGGGTTGTTCCCATGCAGCCTGCAGCCAGTAGAAATCTTTAAAGCAAAGTGCTTTTGCCAGCAATATGCTCTGGATCAGCTCCTGCCACTCCTGTCTCATCCTTGTCCCTACTCACTTTTCTGGTGCTTATTTATTAATGTCATTTCATCTGTAAATATTTCAGTGTTTATTAAAAATAACTGATTTTCATATGAAGGATTTTTTAGTAGTCCATTACATGCTTTATAAATGTCATCACAGTCTTCACATATATACTTGGATCCTCATTTTGTAGCACTTCATAATTTTACCAATAGGGGGCACTTGAAGACTAGAGGTATTTGGTTATTCAAAAGCGTGATGAGTAGAGAACTCTTGAGTTTTTATTTTATGCTTTCTGCTCCACCCCTTTAAAACCAAACCAAAACAAAACAAAACAAAACAAAACATCTTTTTGGTGTATTTAGGTGCAAAGCAAAAGATGCGACAGGCCTGGAAGTCGTGGTTGATCTACATGGCTGTTTGTAGGACAAAACTTCAGATGCAGACCACTGCTCTGGAGTTTAGACAGCGCAGTATCTTATGGTAAGTGTGCTCAGTTGCCTTGTAGATCAGCAGTCATCATTTACCTTAGCAGCTGTATGGTCTCCCCCACTTTTTTTTTGTTTTGTTTTGTTTTTTGGTCTTTTTGAGGCAGGATCTCACCGTGCAGTGTTGGCTGGCCTTTAGCTCACTTTGTAGTCCAGGCTGGCCTTGAATTCTTAAGGATCCTCCTGCCTCAGCCTCCTGAGTGCTGGGATTATCCTACCTGTGTGCTACCATGCCTGCTACCCCATCTTAAAACAATTTTTTTTTTTTGTGCCGGGAATCAAACTCCCGACCTTGCATTTGCCAAGCAGGTGCTAATGCTGCTGAGCTAAACCCCCAGCCCCAATTTTTTTTTAAGAGTAGGAAAATTTATTGAAAGAGATAGTTCTTGAGAGACAGGAGGGAACCCAAAAGTGCCAATGAGCCTATTTCTCTGAGAACGTTTTATAGAGCAAAGTCACAAGGGGTGGTTATAGCGTGGGTCAAATTATAATTGGTAAGATTACAAATATAACTGCCTATCAAATATAGTCAACCAATAATATGGCTTCTTAGCTAATATTTATCCAATAGTAAGCAACAAGGGCATATGGGTGATATTAACCTTTGTCAATAATCTGTAGTCTTAATTTGGTGGGAGAAGATGGCCCACTCCTAATGAGATAATGGTTTGTTTATACGGGAAATCTCAAAAGGGTGGTACCAGTAGTATCAAGCTTCTGTTTATCCCTTAGGAAAATCCAATTTTGATGTGTTTTCATCTTCTGCATTGACTCCCTTGAGGACCCAGCCCTGTCACACTGCCTATAATATTTTTACCTTACTTACCTGCCTATAACATTTTCTCCTCTGAAGAGGTTCCCCTAATTGCCATGAGGACGCAAGAGAAAGCAATATTTTTTAACACAGTTGATGCCTAATACTGTATTTATTACTAATTTGTTCAATTGTAAGTTCAAATTTTCACATAATCATAATTAATACTAATTTTGCAATTATTGTATTCTAAACCCTGTAAGTTTATGTGTATTAATTTTTTAATGTGAACTATCTGATGTAATGTTTACCATAAACTTCAGGAACAGTTACTGTACAGATTAAGATATACAGTAAGGCTCAGAAAGGTTGAATAAATTGAGCTCAGATAAGAGGTAATTGTCAGTGCCAGGAAAATGGCTCAGTGGCACAGTACCTGCCTGACAATTGCGAGGTCATGCCTGCCTGTAATTTGAGCACTTTATGAGGCTGAGGCAGAAAGATTACAACTTTCAGCTCAGGGTAGGCAACTTATCAAGACTGACCTCTAAATGAAGGGAAGAAGGGAAAGAAAGAAACAAAGGATAGGAAGGATAGAGAGATGGGCTGGGGAGGTAGCTCAGTGTGAAGGCACCTAGGTTTAGTCACCAGTACCACAAAAAAAGACTCCTTGCTGAGATCTGGACACTGAATAAAGTGTATATAGCTTTGTAGATACATGAACTGTTGGAGTATTTCCCCTCTCAAAGTCTACTTTTCTCAACTGTGAAATACACAGTTTTGTCTTTGGGAGTAAGGTAATGTATTTAAAGTAGTTAGCACTGTTAAGAAAATAAGTGATCATGAAGTTACTTATATAGTTATCTGAACTTTATTTAGCTAATAGTTTAAAATGCTTATTTTTAGTATGCAGTTCTACTTGAGTCTGTGGGGGAAATTTTTATTTTTTTAGGTACCAGGGATTGAACTCACGACCTTGTACTTGCCAGGCAGGTTGTGGGGAATATTTTTATATAATTAATTTACTTAGTGCTTTGTCCATTGAGGGCTGAAAATGTTGTGGGTACCATATTGGTGCTGTTCATTCAGAGAACTTGTAATTCCTTAAGTACTTAAAAAGAAAAGTGAGGGGCCAGAGATTTAACTCAGTGGTGCAATGCCTGCCTGGCAAGTGTGAGGTCCTGAGTTTGGTTCCTGATACTCTCCCTGCTGCCACACACAAAAAAATGATAATGAACAATAGCAGATGATTTTGGAGTGAATGATACAAGTAAGCATGTTCTCTGCTAGGAAAAAAAGGAGGAATCTTTGTGAGTAGAGTGACCAAGCCAAGCAAGTTGTTTTTGTAAAGTAGGAGTTGGATACTCTTTATTTTCTTTTCCTATAGCAAAGTAGGAAATTAAGTGGAAAAAAACCAAGACTGAAATGAAAACTTGTCCCAAGACAGTAGGAAGAGAAAGGATTCAGCAAGACTGGAAATCTAAGATCTACTTTTTCCCCATATTATTTAGGAAAATCTCCTTATGCAGTTTAGGCTGTCCTTGGACTCACTATGTAGCCCATGTTGGCTTCACACTCAGAGTGATCTTCCTGCCTCAGCCTCCCGAGTGCTGGGATTGTGGATATCTGCCACCACATCCAGAAAATCTCCTGATTTTTAAGTGTTGGCAATAACATGTAATTTTAGAAAAATAAGCAGTGTAAGCCAGAGCGCATTATATTGCTGGATCTGAAGTTAGAAATCATCAGTTTCCTTCATTGGCAGTTCAGGGACTGACTCTTGATTTCTTTTCTTTTTTTTTCCTTTTCTTTCTTTTGGGAGATAAAGTTTTGCTACTCAGTTCAGGCTGAACTTGAACTCACTTTGTAGCCCAGGCTGGTCTCAAACTTGCAACGATCCTCCTGCCTCAGCCTCCTGAGTGCTGGGATTACAAGCATGCACCACCATACCCAGCTTGATTGGTTTTTTTTTCAGCAGTGAATATCGCAGATCTTAGTTCTGAAATGGCACTGCCAGGGAGAGTGACTTGAGCTGAGGGTCAGAGGCACAGTCCTAACCGCCTTTTTTCTAACCTGTTTCATCTTGATTTGATCTTTCAGGATATGGTGGAGCAAGTGGAGGCAGCAACTAGGACAGGCCCACATGAACCATGCTTTCTATGTCACAGCCGTAAAGCACAGGGCCTCCAGCCTCCAGCTGCAAGTGAGTCCACCAGATTTGGGGTTGATATTCTGTGTCCTTGTTACAAAGTCCTGCACACAGAGGGCAGGATCAGACATCCAAAAGGAAGCCATCCTGCCGCCACTTTCTACTTGGAGGGCAGCTCAGGTGCTGGTAGAGAGGGTGTGGCCAGAAACAGGATGGAAGACAGTTGGACTCTACTATAGACAAGTACTGCTTACGAGGAATATACAGATACTTGTTTTAGATGTGATTCTCATGGTTTGTAGAGAAATTCTGGTAACTGTGGAGCCAAATGGGATTTAGGAAATAATTAACGATAAACTCTTACTTTCTCATTACTGTTTTTCTACAGCAAATTAGAAAATAATGTAGGTGTTATCCAAGCCTATTGATACATGCCTATAATCCCAGCACTGAGGGAGGTTGAGGCAGGAGGATTGTAAGTTTGAGTCCCACCAGGACAACTTGACAAAATCGTGTGTCAAAATAAAAAATAGGGCTAGGGGTGTAGTTCAATGGTAGAATGTTCCTAGGTTCAATTCCCAGTCTTGCCAAAACAAAAACAGAAAAACCCTAGGAGAATAATGCAGGCTGAAAAGAAACTTAAGACCAAAAACCTTTCTTCTTTTTCCTTAAATTATCTTAGAGGTTTCCTTTCTTTCTTTCTTTTTCTTTTCTTTTCTTTTTTTTTTTTTTGTACTGGGGATTGAATTCACAACCTTGAGCTTGCCAGACAGCATTTATGCTGCTGAGCTAAATCCCCAACAGAAGTTTCTTTGTAGAAGCTGCTAGTTTTTGGTCAGTTATAAAGACTTAAGGCCTGTACAGCCTATACAGCCTATACAAAACTATAGTGTTTCTTATGACCTTTGATGTCTCTGAATTTTGTTTTTTTTTTTGTATGTGTATCTGTTGGATACTTGTAGTGTTACCAAGTCAATTATAGAAAACAGAACAGTGAAAAAAGAAAAAGAATAAGGATTATGTATGTCAACATTATTAAAAAAAGAAAGAAAGAAAATAGAACATTGAGGCAAAAAAAGTAGTATAGTACCTGTTGGTAAATGTGGGAGTAAACCCAGTATGGTGGCCCATGCCTATAATTCTAGCACTCAGGAGACTGAGGCAGGAGAATCCTTGAAAGTTGAGAGCAGCCTGGACTACACAGCAAATTCAAGGCCAGCCTAAACTGACTTGTCTCAAAAAGGCACACACACAAAATAAATAAATGAGTAAATAAATAAATGTAGGACTAATGTTTTTGACAACATATTACATAGGTTATACAGGATATGCAGATTATATGCAAATAGCATTTACAGGACTGGGAGTATAACTCAATGGAAAAGAGTGGGTTTGAATTCGATCCCCAGTATCCAAACAATAAGAAAAAATTTTAAAAGTCATATATATATATATATTCATCTAAATCAAAAATCAATAAACTCTGGTCCAAAAGCCTTTTTTTCTTTTTGTCTGAGACAGGATCTCACTGTGCAGTTCAGGCTGGTCTTGAACTCACTTTGTTACCCAGGCTGGAACTCCCAATGATTTTCCTGCCTCAGCCTCCTAAATCCTGGGATTATAGGTGTGCACCAACCATACCTGGCCCATAGGTCGAATTTGTCTTGCTTTTCTGTTTTGTAAATGAAGTTTCATTAGAACACCTCAATATCTGTTCACTTATGTATTATCTGGGGCTGCTTTTAGGCTGTAAGAGCAGACAGTGTTAAATAGTTGCAGCAAAAACCATATGGTCTGTAAAGATGAAAATATTTGTTGTCCAACCCTTTAAGAAAAACCTTGCTGACTGTTAAATTCATAAGGTCTTCTGAGGGCAGTTGCAAGGAAATAAGAGACATAGTTGCAAAACAGCAACAGAAAAGAAAAAAATCCCCTAAAACCAGCAACTGAGATTGAGTGAGTGAGTGAGTGAGAGAGAGAGAGAGAGAGAGAGAGAGAGAGAGAGAGAGAGAATGAGTGTGTGTGTGTTGTCATCAAATGCTGTGACCCAATGCAGCTCCTGAGGTTCTTGGGGTTAAGGACTGGCAAGAGGATGAGAAAAATAAAGAAAAGACAAGGCTGGGGTCAGGTGGTGCCCCTACCTCCTGATGGAAGGAAAGGAACTGCTCAACCACTGTAGCACCTTTATTTATATACTGGGAAAGATGATGTCAATTTCAGCCCCTCCTAACAACCCATTGCTTGGCAGGCCTGGACCCCTTGCCTTCTTGGTGCTGCAACAACTTGTTTACACAGCTTGTTTTGGTTTTTCTGTTTTTTCTGGGCTGGCCTTGCTTAATGTGATCAATCTCCAGCTTCAACGGCTCCCTACAGTCAAGGATCAAGTCTAGGGCTTATATATGATGCCAGACAAGTGTGCTACCACTGAACTGCATCCCTAGCCCAGCAATAGCATCATTGTGTTCTTACTGTAATCACTGGACTAAGATGTTTTGCATGCATTATCTCACTTGATTTTCATAATTCCTTTTTCTTTTTAATTCTTTTTTTTTTTAAACCTTTTACTATTGAGAAAAGTAAAATAACTTGAATCAGAATGATACAGGTAGCAAAGGTCGGAGCCAGAAAGGTAACTTAAGTACCCTGAAAATTGTAAAGCTGTCACTGTTAATCACCCTGCAGAATTGTTCTTACCAGACTTGAAATGTCAAAAGGGAGATGGAACAAATAGGACAATATTATAAGCATAAGAGCATTATGAGAGTGATTTTCTGTCATTGATGGACAATGATGTGTGTTCTCTTCTTTCAAATAACCACTTTGAGAGACTATAAACTCATTCTGATACACAGAACATTTTTTAAATTCCTTTTTTGCCATTTTCTTCTAGGCTTATAACAACAGATTTGATTGAATATTTTTAGTGATAACAGGTTTTCATGGTTTGAGATTGGATTTAACTTACATCGATAGTCAAGTCATTCAGAGTCAAATCCAGTGAAAAGTGTGAGTAATCAAGGTAGTACTGACATAGATCAAAAACTCAGTAAGACTGTTAAATAAGACTGACTCCATTGTGCACATTATAAGTGCCTGCTAAGTATAGTATAGTTTTTCAAACACTTACACTTAAGTAATTTCTCTTAACTTCCCAGCATCTCTGTGAACTAGGTAGAATCAAGGTAGACATCATGAGATATATGACATTTTTAAAAATTAAATTTAGATATTTCAAATGTAGAAAGATATAAAATAGAGAACACTTATGAGAGTATTAATATGTATCCAGATACTCCCACCTAGATTTAAAAGATATAAACATTCTTGCTCCACTCCTGGGTATGGTAGCACATACCTGTAACCCTAGCGCACTGGAGGCCTGGCCTGCAAGGTGAGTTCAAGGCCAGCCTGAACTGCATAGTGAAACCCTATCTAAAAGGACAGCAATAACAACAAAATCTTGCTTCAGAATTGTTTTAAAGTAATAAAATATAATGGACACTGCCAAAACTTCTCTTTTCTCCTTATTTTTATTTTTTATTGTTTAATTTTTTTTGAGACAGGGTCTTGCTCTGTTGTTCAGGCTGGCCTTGAGCTCACTATGTGTCCCACGCTGGCTTTGAATTTGTGGCAATCTGACTCCCAATTACTTAGGATCTTGTGATCACTTTCCTGTATTCTTAGAAAAATTTATGCGTACATATCCATAAAGAATAAATTAATGTATGCTTATAGCTTGCTTTTTTTTTAATGCAGCAGTATATTTTTGAGAGTTTCCCTTTGACGCTAAAGTTGTTCCCTTCTCCATGCTTGGTATCAAACCTACAGCCCTTATGGAGCTCTATCAATTGTACATTATGCTGATTGTATGACTAAGGCATAATTTACTCACCATTGATGGACTCTAGGTGGGTCTGTAAACTGGTACTCTGCTTCTTTGTGATTACTAACAGTGAGTGCTGCAGAGAGCATTCTTAAATACATCATTGTACAAATGTATGAGTGTTCTCTGGTTGCTAGAAGTCAAATTTCTGGGTCATTGGGTTTTCATCTCTTCATCCTTATCCAATCTCTCCTGGTACTGTTAATTGAATACCATGGTTCCTCAGGTGAACACTTGTTCATGAATAATTTGGTTTGCTAACAAGTGTTTGGCAAAATTTTGTTTTTGTTTGCAAACTCTACATTGGGTAAAAACCAGTAGCTCTCTTTCCTACAAAAACATGACTATCTTTTCCAAAATTGTGGAACATTTAGTTCATGTACTATTGTATTTCAGTTCCAGTTTCTTTCAGCCTCATCAGCATGTTGCATTGCCATTTGGTCATTTTTATCAATTTGATATTTATGACATAGTAAATCATTATTGCACTGATTCATATTTCACTGATTCCTTATGAGGCCAAGAATTTTCATACACTTAATTGTTTTCTGCTTTTGAGCTTGTTTTATGTCTCCTGCTACTCTTTGCCTGTTGGGTTATTTGGCTTTTTCTTTCTGATTTGTAGGCACACTTTATTCTGTTTCCTGATACTGTTCATCATAGGTTGCAAATATGTTCTCCTAGTCTGATTATAGTACCTTTTTTTTAAAAAAATACAGAAGTCATTAATTTTCACGTATCCTAATTTAGTCTTTTAGTTCAGTTTTTAATATATCTTGGGATTAATTTTGTGAATTTGAAACATCTTAATTTATCATTTTCCATATAGATCGTCAGTTGCTGCAGTACAAGTTCTGGAGTCAGAATGCCCAGCTGACTATTATACCTGTATCACCTGTTAGCTTTGTGCTGTGAATGAGTTGCTTAACTTCCCTGTGCCTCAGATTTCTTAAGTAGATAATGATAGAATCTACCTCATGCAGTTATTGAGGATCTAGTATGATGATACACTTCATGTGTTGAGAATAATGCCTGGAATATTTACACATCCCCTTTATTATTCCTAAAGTCTCTGTATATGGAAGAAGGTCTTCTTCTTGTCTTTTTTTTTTTTTTTCCTTCTTCCCCTATACTGGGGATTGAATCCATGATCTTGTGCATGCTAGATAAACTATAACTAAACTACATCCCCATCCATTTTTAAAATTTTATTTTTAGACAGTTCTTGCTAAGATGTCAAAGCTGGTCTTATGCTTGTGATCCTCATGCCTCAGCTTCCTGGATAGCTGTATTATAGGCACATACCAACATGCTTGACCATGTTCTTATTCTTTTTCAAAAATTGTCATCATTATTATTCTTTATTTTTACTAACTGTAGGGTTATCAAGTTCCACAATGAAGTCTATTACATTTTTTTAATTTAATTTTTTCTTTTTGGTACCAGGGATTGAACTCACAACCTCATGCTTGCTAGGCAGGTGTTTATGCAGCTGAACTAAATCCCCAGCCCTACAGTTTTTATTATACACTGGTTTTTGACATTAGGTTGGGAAAATTGCCGGATTTATAGTATTGCATCATCCCATCCATAAATCTGATATAACTTTTGATTATTGTCAAGCATGAGAGGATAGAAATAAGAATGAAGTTATGAGGTAACAGAGAGCCAAAACATAGGACCTTGCAGACTTGTACCTCATCAATTAAGCTTCAGCTTTTATGCTGCTGGCTCTGAGCAGAGAAATGACATCATTGTGCCTACATCTCAGCAGGATCCGTCTGGCTCATAATGTGCTGCCCTCAGGATAAAAAAGGGAAGGCATTTTGTGCGTGTGTGTGTGTGTGTGTGTGTTTTCTTTTATTTCCAAAAGGAAATAGTCAGAAACCACCAACACTACCACCCAAAAAAGGATACCTATAGGATGAGGGAGAGGAGTATTTCTGTGAATTAACTTTATTACATAGTTTTAATTTTGAAACTGTGTAAATGTTTACATAATTAAAAAGCAAATATGGGAGGAAAGGAGGAAAAGATAAAAATTTAAAAACCAAATATAAATCAAGAAGCAATCAGGATGGGGATTTAGCTCAGCAGCATAAGTACCTGCCTTACAAAGCGGCAGTCATGAGTTCGATCCCCGGTACCAAAAAAAAAAAGGAATCCCTAGAACTTTAAAGCAAATTAAAATAAATATATCGGTTTGTGGCAGTGACTACTTCTGGGAACTTTCTTTTTTTTCTTTTTTGGTATTGGGATCAAACTCATAACCTTGCTCATGCTAGGCAGGTGCTTGTGCCACTGAACTAAATCCCCCAGCCCCTGCTTCTGGGAACTTTATAAAGTATTTATGTATTATATATTTTGACTGTTTATTCCTAGTAGAATGTATTCTAAGGATGTAAACCACTAAGCTGTTGAAAACTGTGTTTAGTGGTCTTACTGTTACTAGCTGGTTTAGAATTATGTTAAAATTATTATAATAACTACTTTTTAAAATAAAGCAAATTACTGTGGCACTGTTTTAGGAATCAGGATTGTCAACATAAAAGAAAAGATTGTAAGTATAAAATGAAAGCAATTAAATAAAACCCTGTAAGCTATAATTGGATGAATGAACATTAGTATGGGCCCATGGTTTTATTTTGTCTTTTAAAATGTTTTTAAATCTTTTGTTGAAAAAACTTACACTGTGGCAATAGTATAGCATTTAATACCCTAAGTGCCCAAATTGTGGTTTCTGCTATTTCCCTTTGAAAGAATTGAGGGCTCTTTTGAGAAACGTTGATTATAGGTCTGGGTCAGGAAATAGACAAAATAAACTGAGGATGTAGCATGCCATAAAGTGAAGAAATTAACAAAACCTAATAGGATTGTGTTAGGGATTCAGAAGTGACTTTGAAAGGGCTTTAAGATAGAAAAATTGGGACACTGAAAAAGAATAATACTACAAGTGGTTGAAAAATATCAAATACCTAAAAATTTGTGCATTGAAAATGATTTTTAAAATTAGGGCATTAACTCAGTTCTGTGAAAATCAACGAAGGCAACAAAGTTTCATACATTGCATCTTTCTTATATAGTCTGTGTTCCATAAGCCAAATGGTTAATGAGAAAGAATACTTCTTTATAGAAGAATTCCATTTAATAAATAGCAGCTTCTCTCTCAGTCATCCTCATTTCAGTACATGGCAACTCCATTATTCTAGTTGTAGAGTCACAGACTCTTACTTGTTTCTCACTTTAGCCTTTCTAGTGTGTATCTTTTTGTTACTCTTCCAATCCCACACCAGTTGTGCTGCCTCATTTTTCTGCCTCTCCCTTGACCATTGTCCTTATTCCGGTTTTCAGGCCTGGTCTCAGTGGAAGAAGCAGCTCCTGCTGAACCAGAGGGAGAGATGGAAGGTGGTCTCAGCAGTGCAACATCATCAGTGGTGGCAAAAGAGGAAGTCCCTGAGGGCCTGGCTTGACTATCTGAACATGTGCAGAGTAAAGAAACAGCAAAATGGTGAGGAGGAAGCCCATGTTGCCCAAGACAGAGAAGTTGGACACAAAATCCACTCATTTTCCTGTTGCCAGTGGTACTTTATGAAGAAATACAGCCACAAGTTTTTGTGAAAAGAAATCAAAACAACTACATCATTCTGTTTTCATTCTCTTTATGTAGTTTTATTGGTTTTGTTTTGTTTTGTTTTGTTTGAGACAGGGTCTCTCTGTGCAGTTCAGGCTGGCCTTGAGCTCACTTCTTAGCCTAGGCTAATCTCAAACTTGCAATGATCCTCCTGCCTCAGCCTCCCGTGTGCTGGGATTATAGGCATGAGCCACCATGCCTGGCTGTTGTTTGTTTTTTGAAACAGGGTCTTGCTGCATAGTTCAGGCTTGACCTTAAAGTCACTGTGTAGCACAAGCTGACCCCAGTGGTCCTCTGGCCTCAGTCTCCTAAGTGCTGGGATTATGGGCATTTACCACTATGTGTGGCAAAAATGATGTCATTCTTGATTTACATTTATTTCCATATGGTCTTTAGTTCTCTGCATAAATTTCATTCAAATAGGAAAGCATGTATTTTATGTCACACAAGGCTGTTGATATTGTGATTAATTTGTGGTGGGTTTTTTTGTTTGTTTGTTTGTTTGTTTTTTTGGTACTGGGGATCGAACTCACAACCTGGTACTTGCCATACAGGTGCTTACACCATATTGTGATTAACTTGTTACCTACAGTTTTATATTATGCTTTTTTCCCCCCGGCCTATCTCTATTCATCATATATGTTTTCATCTTCATAAATGTTATTTGTAAATGAGCATTCATATTTTATAGGGTGGTTTATCTTAATTTAATCTTTTCCTATTGATAGATACTTGGTTTGTTTCTGTTTGTCCTCAGTTATATAAATGCATGTGGTTTATGATTTTGCTTTTTTGGCTACTATTTTGGTGGTTTAGTTTTCCAGGTAGTTTCAGAAATAATAACGTACAGGAATATGATCATTGGTACACACTTTTTACTTCAGTTTATTTATTTTTGATTTTTTGAGTCTTGCTGTATGGTTCAGGCTGGCCTTGAACTCACTGTGTAGCTCAGGCTGGCCCCAATCCTACAGCAGTCCTCCTGCCTTAGCCTTTTAAAAGCTGAGATTACAATGTGTGCCACCATGCCTAGCTGTACTTAAGTTTATGAGTTTACATAAAAATGAGTCAAGCACTGTGATATGCTTTCCAGCTTTTGCCTGTGTACCCCACAGACATATCCTAGCCTGCCAACATTGTCTCTGGAGAGAGTTTCACAGTATCTGAAGATAGTGACAGCAGGCCAGACACACAGTTGCCCAAGACTGGAAGGTGAAGGCATGATGAGCTACAGACTAATATGTGCTCCAACTACAGCATTACAGTTCTAGAATTGATTTCTTTCCACTTTCTAGGCTTCCACTCATTAACGTATTAGCTGACTAGTTTTCAAAAGCGATGCACCTGGCAATCAGTATCAGCCAGGCTGAACGCTCAGAAAGGCCTTTGCTACACTCATCAGGGGCTATATGTTGTCAACTGATTTCCCAAGTCCTGTCCAGGGGTCACTCACATAGAAGCAAAAGTAAAACAGCTTTGGTTGAAAGCATCAGTCACCATTCCTCCTCAATGGCAGTTAACTACAAATGTCAGCCTTTAAATAGAACTGATTTTATTTTGTCCTAAATCACCAGCTTTTCTCTTTCCTTGGAGAGAGGAGAGATAACTTAGGGATTCCTAATAACCTGTCTTCTGATATTTAAACTTTGAGGTGAAAGGTACTGGGATCAAACTCAGAGCCTCAAATATACTAAGTGTGTGCTCTACCACTGAACCACATCCCCAGCCTAAAAACTAAGGATCCTTTGTGGAAGGAGCCTTGAATCTCTGCTCTTTGCCAGTAGCAGGGTTTACTTTAGCTTAAAGCTCTTTCTAGGTCATCTCCTGAACAGCACCTGTATTTCTCTGTTTCAGAGATGGCTGAGCGATTGCATCATGTCACTGTGCTCCAGATACACTTCTATGACTGGCGGTGGGCCTGGGAGCAGAGGCAGAGCTTGTATGCCCACAAGGCCCTAGTGGAAGAGCTGGCCAGGAAAATGGCATTGAGGAGGGTCTTCTCGCACTGGAGACACTGTATCCTTTTCAGCCACCCAGGCCTGTCAACCACCTCAGGCAGTATAGTCTGAGCTCAGTAGTATGTAAAACACAAGTATCAAGAAAAAGCAATGACCAAACAATTTAAGACAGCTTTAATCTGTGTTGATTTTTTAAAAAAGTAGTTTAATTGGGGCTATGCAAACAAAACAGTATTTTCAACATATATTTACACATATATTTGCAGTTTAATAAACAATAATTAAATGAACACTGACCAATTTAAAAAGTAAAATGTTGCACAAATCCTTTCTTGACATCCCTCACCTGGCTCCGGACACTTTTGTCTTTTGTTTTTTGTTACCATTTGTTTCCTCTATGGAAACAGCCACACAAGTCTGTTTCTTTTTTGAGAAAGTGTCTCAATATGTATTTCAGACTGCCTTGAACTTACCATGTAGCCCAGGCTAACCTTAAACTTGTGGCAGTCCTCCTGCTTCAGCTTCCTGAGTGCTGGGATTACAGATGTGTGTCACCACACCCAGTATCAAGTCTGTTTCATAGTGATGCCATCACATGATAACTTCCATTTATTTGAGCTTGCAGTATTTGCAGGCATTATGCATTATTCTTAGTTCATGCAGCAATCCTATGTAGTGTTGTCACTGTCCATTTATAGATGGGAAGCAGATTTAAGGGGCTGAATGATTGTTACAGTAAGTCATTGGGAGAATGCAGACCATTAGTCCTGTACACATGTTCTTAGTTGTTTTTTTTCTTTTTTGGTACTAATGATCGAGCTCATGACTTTGCACTTGCCAAGCAGGCTCTTATGCTGCTGAGCTAAACCCCTAGCCCCTACATTGTTCTTAAATCACTGTCTCTACCACATTGTGTTCAAATGTGAAAATTTGGACTCCCCTAGATATTTATCCACACGTTCATTTGTTCATTAAAGAAAGTCCTTTTTTATGTTAAAGTCCTGCGTAAGTTCTGTTTTATATGGAGACTCAAAAGACTATGACAGTATTTATTGTCTCATGGGGAAAGTAAACATGATAAGGGATTTTAATATGGTGTGAAAAGTACTGTCATAAAGTTTTGTGTCAAGTCCTATGAGAGCCACCATGGAGAGTCAGGCAAGAAAGTAATGTTATAAACCTTAGAAAGGACAAGTTCTCCTAGCAAAAAAGTCGGAAAGGGTCTTTTAGTTGGAAGGGATAGTGTTTCCACAGGTTTACAGGTGGAAAAAAACATTTAAGAGCTGGTAGAAAGGTGTGGGGTATGGTTGGCTGGTGGGAGAATCAGTACAAACCGGACTGGCTTGTAGGGCCATTGTGTGCAGTGCTCAAGATTTTGGGCTTTTATCCTGATGGCACTAAGGAGTCTCTGGATGTGTTCATGAAGAGAAGCAGTTCTGTTAGATGTAGGCTATAGAAAGAACACTTCTGTGTTAGAGAATAGGCCTGGTCAGGAAGACAAGCTCATGTGAGAAGTTATACCAGTCTATGTGAGGGACAAGTCATAAACTGCAGGGACAGAGAACAGCAGGAGACAGAACAGCTCTGTTTGGAGGAGAGTAGATGGACTTGGTGTCTGAGTGGATTAGAGAGGGGGAGAAGAATGGATTTGAAAATAACTCAGGTTTTTAGCTCAAACATTTGACTGGACATGATAGCAAGACAAAATACAGTTGGGTGTGGTGGTGCACGCCTGTAATCCCAACACTTGGAAGGCTAAGATGGAGAGGATGGCTGTGAGTTTGAGTCCTACATAGTGAGAACCCCCCACCTCAAAAAAAAATTGTAGAGAAGGATCATATCCTGCTTGTGATATGGTACTTTTGAAATATTTATCAAAATTGGTGGCAACTTATCTCAAGTACTTTTCATTTGTCATCAAATAGACAGGGAAGAGAGTTAAGGCCATCTGTTTGGTAAGGAACTTACATGGCACTGCTTTTTCCCACTGCTTCCCTGGTTTACCACAAGGAATCAGGCACCACCTGGCAGGGCTGTGACTTCTGCAGCCATGATCCTTCATGTGAGCTTTGGAAGAAAGAATGGGGCTGAAACCTGGTGGAGACTGGAGACCTTAACTTCCCAGCAGATGTGTTACTGTGTATAGAAGAAACTGTCCAGCGCAAGGTGGCAGAACAGCACCACCACCGCAGCCTGCTGGTAAGAGCACTGCAAACTAGTGCAGTTTTGCTCCTCAGCCTTGATGTCATCCATATTTGGGGGATCCTGACCCACACTGGCTTGCAGAGTACAGCCAATTCTAGGCTATGTTCAGGCACAAAGCCCTCTTTTCATTGTGAATATCCCTGTTTGTATTTTGTATCACAGAAATTAATGATACTGGGTCAGAGGGATTTAGAGCTTAGAGATGGTCTAGTCCTGGGGGCTTTTACAAAGCGGGACCCCTTTTTTAAATCCCTAATCTGTAACAGAGCTCAAAATCACAATGTGGAGCTTGAATGAATATCTAAGAAGCAAGTTCTGGTTCTGCTGACTCCTCTCCCCGATCCTTACCACATATCTTTAACATCTTTATGAGGCCTCTTGAATTCCACAGAACACAGTATGAAATCCTTTAACTCTCTAACCTCTTTGCATTTGTCTTAGAAAACTGAAGCCCAGGTGTAGGGGAGTGGTAGCAAATGAGCTTTGCTTAGGTCATATATGAGGCATTATTGATGGAGCTGGAGGCAGGTTCCTACCCCAAGCCCCTTGTTCCTGAGAACTCCTTCTATTCCACTCTAGCAAAACTGCATTTATAATTGTAGGAAAATTTGCTGTTACCCTTACATGGCAAAAAACAAAAGCAAAAAACTGAAACCTACCATTGGCAAAATGCCTGCTTTTGTTTTTGTGGAGAGGCAAAAATTGATGTTTGGCCTCTGTCTGTAGACTTCTCATCTAGGTCATGGGATCCTCTTGGTCAAAGGTGAGGTTGTATTTGTTCCTTTGCAGTACTGTGGACAGTAGGGTTTGGGTCAGCCAATATTAGTGAGGGTCTGCTTGTATTATGTTCCTGATTAAATCTCAAGGCAAAGAAACTCAGGGAGATGAGTGGCCCTGACCTTTTCATCCTCTGATTTTGGGCAGTGCTTTTCTTTGCCTGTACTTGTTTCTGTAAACACTACTGATTCTTTATAATCACTTGTGTTCTTTACATAGAAGTTTTGTTTTAGAGCCCTAAAAGACAATATGACCCAAGTCCATCTCCAGCAGATAAGAAGGAATCTTGCACACCAGCAGCGTGACATGATGGTAAGGGTTATCTTCTATTTCAGGGGACCCCCTCTGATGGTCATTCTGTTTTTATAACCTTTGTGCTCAGAGATTTGTCTAGATGTTAGACTACAAAATTTTAATGGTCAGCTGGGGATGTAGCTCAGTGGTAGAGTGTTTGCCTAGCAAGTACAAGTCCCTGGGTTTAATCCCCAGTACCAAGAAAAACAAACAAAATTTTAATGCTCATTTTCTGTGCTAATCCATAGCTGCTAATAGAACAACTTGTTTTTTTCTCATTTAATCCCATTTTTTTTAATCTGTTTGCTAAGAAAATTAATATTTGACGCAGAGATCAGGGACCATGTATTTTAACTATGAGATAGAGGATTAGGTAATATAAATACATTCAGTTCTGCATTATAGGAGGCAGTATTTGTGTTTCCACTGCACCTATTTGCTTCAGTAGTTGGTTTACCTGAGGTCAAAAAGCGTCTCTCTTTATAAATTTTGTTTCTGAGCATAGGAGAATGGAATTTGTTGTTTTATAAAAATGTTCAAACATACAAGAACGCAGGGTAGAATAATAAACCTCTATATACTCATGACCTAGATTCATATTTATTAATATTTACTGTATCTGCTTTAGTTTTTTCTCATGAATGATTTCTAAGTAAATTATAAACACCATGATGCTTTGCACCTAAACATTTCAGCAAACATCACCCCAAAAATGAGACTAGTTTCTTACATAGCCACAATATCATTTTTATCCCCAGCAAAATTAGCAGCAATTCTTTATATTTATTATCCAATGTCCAGTTCATATTTGAATTTTTTTTTTTTTTTTTTGGTACCAGGATTAAACTCATGATCTTGTGCTTGCCAGGCGGGTACTTTGCCACTGAGCTATATCCCTGGCCCCTCCTATTCAAATTCTTACATTTGTCCCCAGAATGGCTTGTTAGCTGCTTTTTTAAAAAACCACAATTTAGGACCAGGGGTTTAGCTCAGTGGTTGGTGCAAGTGCCTGGCTGGCAAGCGCAAGGTCATGAGTTTGATCCCTGGTATACCCCACCCCTGAAAAAAAGAAAAAAGTAAAACAAAAAAAACTAGGATTTAATTAAGGATTGTTCATTATATTTGATTATTATGTCTCTTACAGCTCTTGAGAGCAGTTTATCCCCATCCCCCTACACTGCTTTTTTTTTACACCTTATTTTTATATTTTTTTGGTTGTAAGATATGTAGTTCATAAATCTATCACCTTAGCTATTGTGAAATATACAATTCAGTGGTATTAAACACATTCATATTGTTGTGCAACCATAACCATTATCCATTTCTAGAACTCTTTCATCTTGCAAAACTACCACTATACCTTTTGTTTGTGTCCTCCTTTCCAGTGTTAGTGCCTTTTTTCTTTTGGGTACTGGGAGTCGAACTCAGGACTTTATACTTGCCAGACAGTTGCTTATGCCACTGAGCTACAGCCCCAGCCTCTACCCTTTAACCACTAATTCCTCATTGTCTTTCCCCTACTCCTTGGCTACCACTATTTCTGTCTTTGAAGTTCACAACTCCAGTGGCCTCATTAGTGGAACTATTTGTCTTTTTGTGACTAATTCATTTTAGTTATCATAATGTACACTTTTTCTTAAAAATGACACTTGCTTTTTGAAAAGGATAGACCCATTATTTTTATAATGTTCCTTCTTAATTTATCTCTTTTTTATACCATTTAATTTTCCATTATTCTGTGTAGCAGTTTCTCCAAAGTAGAAGTTACAGCTAAGGACTTGATTAATTGAAATTAATCCTTTTTTGCAAGATTATTTCATAGAGTGGCAATAGTGGTAAGATTAGTTTTAATTTCTAAAATGACTTTTTTGTGTGTGGGAAGAGTACTGGGAAATCAAACTCACGCCCTCAGTACTATGCTGCTGAGCTATATCCGTGGCCCCTTAAAATAACTTTCAAAAATGGCATTTTCTTCAGTGAGACTCAGATTAGGAATAGTTCATTCATCCAGATTTCCATAGATTGGAAGAACCATCTCTTTACCTTTTGTGTTGGTCCAGATTGGCACAGAACTCAGCCATAATTACTTTTCAAGCCTAAGTATGTTGACTATTCCAGACAGTATCTGCTTTGGGGGCTTTCACAGTCTGTTAGAGTAAGGATTCACTAATAGGTTAAGAGCAGTCATTCTGTGTTTCACCTTAGTAAATTTCCATTTTATTTCTGTTTTGTTTCAGTTGCTGCATAGGTTCTGGAACCTCTGGCAGTCTCGGATTGAGCAGAGGGAAGAAAAAGAGCTGCTCCCCTTACTGAGCATAGCTTGGGGCCACTACAGGTAGGACTCTGGCCTTAGCCTCAGCATCTCCCAGTATACTTTGTTATTCTGACTGTGTAAGTTAGTGCCATACAGTAGTGCCAAAAAAGTGAGAAAGGCCTTTTAAGGAGACCTTACTATAAACCAGTGGTTCCTGGATTACGTTTTACTTTTTGCTGGTCAGATGGGAGGTAGAATGAAGATATTTATACTGAGTCTTGCCATCGTTCTTCAGGTGTTGTGGTATTTACATTTCAGGATTTATGCTTTGCTAGTATTAAAGGGTCAGGCCAGATGGTTATTTGTGCCTCGATGCCAGTGAAGGGTACGGGGAGTGTTCTCAGTTTTTTAGAGCTCAACATTTGGTTAAATAAAGCACTACCTGTCTTTGGAGAAAATTTAGAATGTGTAGCAGGAAGGATAAAATGAAAATAAAAATTGCCTGCTTCCTTCTACAATTTTTTATCTTAACTCTTTAAATGTAACCATTATTAATTTTTTTCTACTGCTAAAAATAGTCAGTGTGTTCCATGTCCTGCTCTCTCCTTTTTCTTTCCCTTCTCATTAATTTGCCAAGTTACAGACCCTTTTTAAATTAATTATTTATTTTGGGTGCAAGACATCAAACACAGGGCCGCCACATACTAAACAGGTGCTCAACCTCTGAGATACATCCCGAGCCTTATAGCATGAAAATGCCCCAGCCCTTGGCACATTAAAAAAAAAAATGAGTCAGTGAGAATCCTAATATTTAATTAACTCAGTTCAGACTTTATCAAAGTATAGTATTACTCTCAATCTTGGTTTGTAAAACTGAGTGTGGCTTTTATTTTTAGTATCCCTACATTAAAGAGAGCATGTCACAGGTCAGGATATTCCCAAATAAGCCCCAGAGTTTGGCCATAAAACCAGCAAGTTCAGGATCTCAGGGTATTTCATACATATTCCAAAAATACTGTGCTTAGTGGTCTAATTAGATTTATAAGAAAGTTATCAAGGACTGGAAATGTGGCGTAGTGGTAGAGCTCTTGCCTTCCATATGGAAGTTCGTTGGTTCAGTCACTAGCACTGCAAAACAAAAAAAGTAAGTTGTCAAAATGTTAAGTAAATCAGAGTCCAAAAATCAGGAGCTGACAGGTTTCATGTTACCTGTTATGTTCTTATTTCCCTATCCCCTAGAATGAAACTAGTAAGCCTGTGAGGTAACTTTAACTCAAAAGAAGTAACTATACTCAGATTTACCTGCCTTAAAAATAAAACAAAAATTTAAAAATCTGGAACTTGAAGGTGCAAATGGGTCGTACTTTGATGTTCTATGTTTTATTTCAGGGTAACATTGCTACACAAGTCTATCAAGTTGTGGTTACATTATACTCAGAAGAGAAGATACAAGCAGGTACGGAATACTTTAAAGCAGATAGCTGTACTGCCTTACATTCTTGAATTGGCTTTGGAAAGTCTCTTGGGAAAGGCCTGTGCCAGAAGATCCTGCTCTTCTGGTTTGGTGGAAAGAATGCTTTAAAAAGCTCAAATGTATTTCTTTCAGTCCCTGCTTATGTTGTCAAAAATTGCATGAATCCTATTCCTTCATCTGCTAGAAAAATGGAGGAATGCAATGAGTGTTTACTAGCTGCTAATGAATTATGTATATGTATAATCCCATCCCGACCCTGCCGGTGCTAGGAATAAAATCCAGTGGCATTCTACCATTGCCCATCCATTCATTTATTCATTCATTTTGAGGCAGGATCTCAGAATGTAGTTTAGGCTGGCCTCAAACTTGCAGTCTTCCCTAGTGCTGAGACTAGGTACGTGCCACTCATCTGGATGGCCACTCACATCTCGAGTTGCATTAATTCATTATATGAGTTAACAAGTCTGACACCTAGTGGGACCTTCTGGAGATACAGGGAAATGCAGAGCACAAATGCTGTATCTTAGTGCTAAACAATGTCTGACACAGGTGCTCCAGTAGGTTGAGGAGGTGGTAGTCAACTCAACTAATTAGTAAAAGCAGATTAAGAAAGCTAAATTGAGTGCTGTTTAAGAAGTATTGTACTTTTTTGCAGAACTGCTATCCTTCAGACTGCTAAGCACTGAGGATACACTGTGATACAAAGTAGGCAGAATTCCTGCTCACAGCCTTTTAGGTAGCATGAGGATGACAAATAATGTGATCTTGCGGGCTGGATCTAATGATTGAGAGTAGCTGTTTGGAGTGCTGAACTAAATAGGATTTTGAGGCCATATTTAGGCCAGTGGAGATGTTTGCTCAATTGATATCTGTATGAAAAGTGCCCCTTTGTGGCCACTTGTGACAGTGAATCAGAGGAAACACAAACCAAACTCCTCCTAGTTGTTTTTGTGCTGCCCTCCCTAATCTCATCTCCATCTGCTGCTAGAATCTAACAGCTATTAAAATCTAAAGATTTTGACTGGCTCCCTATAGTTTTACGATAGAATACAAGTTTTTAGCAAGGCATGCAAACTTTTCTAGGATCTGGTCACTATTTCTCTACCCTTCTGTCCTGTTAGCACTCTCCCATCACAACTGTACTGGCATTTAGGCTGCCCACTCTTCCTGAATGTTCTGCTCACACTCCTGCTTCTCTGTACCTGCAGTTCTCTGTGCTTCACTGCCCTTGAAGCTCAGGTGCTCACTCAACCCCCAGTCTACCCCTACTTGTGTAGTTCATCAGAGCATTCATCACACAGTTGTCTGCTGGCCTCTTTCTTCTGCCAGCTTAGAACAACTTGTGAGTACAGCCTGTCTCTCTTCTCCTTAGCCAGCACAGTACTTGGCAAAGAACTTGTGCTGACTAAATATATGGATGAATAAACAAATTAATTGCCATTGATCATGTCAGAGTTGTTCTGAAGGATCACCTTGGTTGTGGGAGTTCAGATGGCTCAGCATTGGCTTGTTTTGGGTCACTTTGGCCTTCTACACTTAGAACATGCTTGCAGTCACTGCACTGTTTGACATCCATTTAGATTATGTGACTGTTTTTGAAAGTACAGTGCCACCTATCCTCTTGAATTAATTAAATGTTAGTTCAGTAGAATATTAGGAGACCTTTTAGCAAAAGACTGAGTGCCAGGGTGGGAAATTTGTGTTTATTCCAGGCGGAAAGCAGACCATTTTATTTCTTTCTGGGAAATAGAACTCTCCTTGACTCAGGGACTCAGCATATTTGAAAAGTCAGTGGTCAGGGTTCTCTCACATACTGCTCCAGTTTAGTCAGCTTTTGAAGGCAAAATAAGCTTAAAGAATAGCAAGAGCACTGCTTGGCCATGGCTTTTGAAAAACCTTTAGCCAACAATCTGAATTTACCACTTGGTGTAGCTATCCCAGGAGCACATCAGTTCTTTCTATTTTAGGAAAAGATATTATTTATTGTTGGTTTTTTTCCATATTAAGAAGTAATAAGTACATGTACTAATTTTCCCACAAGGGATGTAAACATTATATACTATACACATATACTAATAAACTGTAAAAAATAAAAAGTAATAGAGAATGGAAAAATGTTTGCTAATTTTTGAAGTTCACAGACATTGATTAGACTGTTGTTCCTACTTTTGTTTATAGTAAAAAATGCCCATAATAAAAAGTTCAGAGGAAAACAGGGTACAGACGTAGAAAATTTAGTAAGGGTAGAAAGACATAAAAAGAAGGAGGAAAAAAAATACAAGCTTACCTTTTAAGAAGACATTTGGTAGTTAAGGCTGTATCTTTCTCTGTGTGGCCTGAAGTGCTTGTACCCATATACATACATATGTGCATATGTACATTATTCCAGTTATCTGTTGCTGTGTTAAAAATTATCCCAAACTCTATGGCATAAAATAACAACCATGATACTCTGTTCAAGGATTCTGTTGCTCAAAACTTAAAATAGTCATTTCTCGACCTTTTGGCTAAGATAAGTGAAACTAAGATAAAACACAATGAATGGGTAGCTGGACATAGTAACACACACCTATAATCCCAGCCACTTAGGAGATTGAGACTGGAGGATTGTAAGGTTAAAACCAGGCTGGGTAATTAATCAATTAATTTATTGTACCTGGAATCAAACTTACAACCTAGCACTTTCCCGATAAGCGTTTATACCACTAAGCTAAATCCTTGGCCCCAGCATGAAGAATTTAGCGAGACCCTGGTCTCAACATGAAACAAAAAGGGCTATAGTTGTAGCATGGTAGAGCACTTGTGTAGCATGTTTGAGGACCTGGGTTTAATCCCTAGTCCTGGAGTGTGGGGAATGCCTGGTATGATGGTACATACCTGTAATCTCAGCTACTCAAGAGGCTGAGGCAAGAAGATGGAAAGTTTGAGGCTTGCCTGGACTACATAGTGAGAACTAGTCTTAAAAAAAAAATAAAGATGGCTGGGGATGCAGCTCATGGCTTCTGGTTCAGTCTTCAATACTGAGAAAACAAAGTTGCTGCAAATGCATTGATCCTCCTTTATTGGGATGTGTGGACCTGGGCATATGTATAGCAACTGCTTTGACCAAGAGAACATGGTCACATTGACATTAGATGGCTGCCAAGGCCAAATGAAGAGCCATACTCGTGCTTTGTTGACTTGAGCAATCACTTCTGAAGCCCTGATGTCTGACTGGCCCAAGGCCACTGTGCTGTGAAGAAGTCCACATCTCATGAGAAGGCTGTATTTAAGCTCTCAGGTTAGCAATTCAGCCCAGTCTTTGAGTCATTCCAAGCCAAGAACCAGACATGAATGAAGGTGCCCTGGATGATTCCAAATCCTTGCCATTAGAATCTTCTAAGCTGAGGTACCAGTAATTTTGGAGCTATCCTTACTATACCTTTTTTGGGGGGACAAGAGCTAGAATCCAGAGCCTTTTCTCTGAGCTACATTCCCATACCCCTTTTTTGATGTTTTTGAGATAGGCTGTTACTGTGTGATCCAGGCTGACCTCAAATTTATGGCAATCCTCTTGCCTCAGCCTCCCTACTGCTGGAATTACAAGTAATGTGCTGCCACATCCCACATCCCTAGACCATTTTTTTATTTCAAGATGGGGTTTTGCTAAGCCACTAAGTCACCCAGTCTGGGCTTGAATTTACAATCTTCCTGTCTCAGCCTCCCAGAGTGCTAGAATTACAGACATATGCCACCATCCCTGCTCTACAACCATGTTTTAAAGCCTCCTTCCCATGTGCATAAGTGATATATTCCCCATTGTTTTAGATCATAGAGGTATATCTATTTGTAGGTCAGTCGTTTGTCTTTTTGCTGATAAAATTAATAAAACAGTAACCATAATTACATAAAAAGTTAAAAGAATCTATATGGCAAATAGATTCTACAAACACACATAACAAAAGACTAACAAAGTTTTTAAGGTTTAAAACCTATATATATCACTGAATTAAATACGGACAATCAGATAAAATAACCAATAGGTATGAACATCTCTAAGCAGTGGGGAAAAAATTTAGGTATACACATGTGCACATATGTATTTATCTAAATATATATAAAGAGAAGGTCAGGTCATGTAATTAAGGAAGTGAAAAATTTTTGTCTTTCATTTTTACCTAGTATATTGGCAAAGATTAAACATGATTTTTTTTTTATCAATATCATTGTACAGGAAGTAATCCTCTCTGAGTGTGACCCTGAAAGATTGTTTGATGAAAAATAAAAGCAAAACACAAAAGCCATTCCTATTTTACTTTAGCAACTGCAGGCCAGAGCAGATGGTTATTTCCAGCAAAGAGCCCTGCCTGCTGCCTTCCATATATGGAGTAGACTCTGGCGATGGCACCAGCGGGAAAACGTCCTCAACACAAGAGCAGCCTGTTTTCACAGGTACGCCATGCAGTTTCTGTCTGCACTGGGACGGTGTGTTTGGTCCAAATCGGCCAGCCATGCTTTGCTGCTCACCCTCTTAGTCCTCCAGCTTCTGGTTCTTCTTTGGTTTTAGGTTATGTGGGCTTATTGATTTCATCTAACAGGAAAAGATAGTTATTTCCTTTGGGAGAACTTTATTGCAAGTGCTTAACAAATAACCTGCGTTTTATGCCCCATCCTCACCTCATGAGACTGAGAACTCCATTACAAATACCGATAGCTTTCTGGATCAGCACAGGAGGACCTGGCCTTCCCCTGGCAGGCCTACTTAAGTGTAATTTCCCTGAAATATTTAGTTGCTGTTGCAAGACCTGGCATTTTGTGCTTTCTTTTTTTCTTTTTTTTTTTTGGTACCGGGAATCGAACTCAGGACATTGCGCTTGCCAGGCAGGCACTTTGCCAAAGCTAAATCACCAGTCTTGTACTCCTAAAATTATAGTCATCAAGATAGCTAATGAGGTAAAATATAACTTAATGTTTGTAGTGTTTAATGTTTTGCTGACTTTGCAGGCCTAAAGCCGGTAGTCTGATTATCTGTTCAGAGGATAATAATTCGCAGTGTAGCATATATGAGAGATCTGTTTCTGAATGTAGTGGCCATTGTTAATTCCCTGTGATGATGTTTCGAAGTCCTGTATCATTCTCATTGTTTTGTTGGGTTTTATTCTGTTTTAGCATGTTTGATGTTGTTATATGTGATATCATGAGCAGCTATTTCAAAGATAACAAGATATATTATGGTAGCCAGTTTGGATTTACTGTTATCTTGTTTTGAAGTCCTGTATTGCATTTATTGTTTTGTTTTTGTTGGTTCTGTTCTATTCCTGATTTGTTTGATTTTACTGTGTCTGAAGGAATGGGCAGCTATTTTAAAGACAAGAGGCATTATGGTAACCATTGTTGATTTCCTATTTGTTTTGAAATCCTGTGTCACACTGTCTTGTTTTGATTGGCTTTCTTCTGTTTTGTTTTATTTTCTCTAAAGTAAAAGTTTAAAAAATTATAGTCATCAACAAAATTGGAAAGATCCAGGAGCTGTGCTACATCTTTTTATATCCTGTAGGACCAAACTTGCCCATAGCAGGTCCTTACGACACGTTGGTGGAACATAGTGAAGAAATTATTAATTGCTGTGTCAGCCACTGTGAGTTGGCATTATATGATGAAAGAAAGCAAGCAAATATATAAGCCCATTCTGCTTGTGACATAGTTATCTTCATTACTACTTTCCTTCTCATAGCTGTCCTGAGAGAGCAGATTGAGAATGATAAATGACTTATATCCATGGTAATGCAGTCAGTAAGTGGGGAGAGCCAGGATATAAATTCATATCTCCCATTCCAAAGTCCAGGTGCTTTCTACTTGATCAAGCGGAGGATCTCTTCAATGACATTGTAGGAGCTTTAAGCTCTTGTGAGAAGATAAGGCTAATACACAGGAAACAATTGAAAACCAACAGAATAAATCTGTGAATCCCCACTTATATCAGGGCACAGATTTTTCTAGAGCTCAGAGCTAGTACTGAGGGTAGCTGGAGAGCAAAGAAATATGTGGGGGTGACTTCTCAGGTAAGGATGGAAGCCCAACCTGGGAGTTGAGCTGATCCTGTAGACAGGTGGTGGACAGATGTTTGAGTAAGTGCATGGGACTGGTAAGGTGATAGTTATGGAGATTATCCTGAGTACACAGTACATCAATTTAAGCTGATGAGGCTAAGGAGTGGGGCATGTAATAAGAAAAATTGTGGTAATATTGAATTTGGAGGACTCCAGATTCTGATTTGAAAAGATCTCCCAGAAGATCTACTCAAGGAGCCCTTGAGTATAAAATCCAAGGAGATGATTTTAGGGAGATAGTTTCAGGGAATACAATTGTCTCTGCCCTCTTCTGCAGAAAGAGCAGCTTCACCTTTACCTGACTGCTGTGTTGTAGTGTGGTATAAAATCTATTTGACAAATGGTTTTATTATTTAAAATACACCTTTGTTTTATTTACAAAAAAATAGTCTATACTTGCTTCTCTTGCTATCTATATTTTACATGCTGTGGGGAGAAAAATTTTGAGAGTACCTTCAAATTTGCTGAGAGGAACCTCTACAAGGATTTTGACTGGGGAGCAGGCTTGGGTTTTTGGAGTTATCACTGGACACAGGAGGCTGGCAGGTAAATTGGAGACAGGAAGTAGCCAGGCAGCTTGAAGGATGGTGAAAGCCTGACTGAAATTTTGTTATCTTTGGGTGCTTTGATCTTTTTATTTTGTTTTATTTTTTTGAGGGCAGAGTCTCACTATGTAGTGCAGGCTGACCTTGAACTTTCTTATGTAGCCTGGTGGCTGGCCTCAAACTCATGGTGATCCACCTGCCTGAGCCTCCTAAGTGCTGGAATTACGGGTATGCAACACCAGGCCCAGTCTTTCAGGTTTCCTCCTTCCTGATTTATGAGGGAGCAGAGTAATTGAGAGTGTGGTTGGGAAGCTGGTTAGGCCTGAGTTCAAACCTTTGCTCTATCACCTGGCAGCTCTATGACCTTGGGCAAGTCACTTGCTCTGCACTTCAGTCTCCTTGAATGTAGGGTAGAGATGGTTAGATAATTGTTCCTATCTTGTAATTTATCATGGAAACCAAAGGGGATAATACATGTCAAATACTAGCAAGGTACCCAGTAAAAAATGTAATGATTTTCCTAACCCCTAGAATCAGTTTGATTTGTAGCTGTCATGTTAGGTAACTTTGTAGCATTGGTTCAGGATTTAGCAAATTAAAATTGCCAATATCTATTTTCTGTACTATTAGGGTATTTGCTTAACATTTGAGGAATACAGACAGAATTTATTGTGGATTTTCATTGATTATGACTAAAAATTATAATTTGTCCTTTAAGTTTATTTGTACATTTTACATATACATAATGATCACATTCATCACAGAGAGTTTGTACCTGTACATGATACATCTTGATTCTTTTTTCCCCCATTCTCCTACCCTCCCTTGAACCCCTCTTTCTCTCCCTATTTACAAAAGCTTTGTTTCTGTTTTTTCCTTCTTTTGTCTTTTTCTTTTCCCTTCCTTTCCCTTTCTTCCTAGTTCCCTTGTGATTTTAACATTTTCTTCCTATTTCACAACATCTATTATACATTTTGGTCCTTGTTTACACTTTTGGTTTCTCATACCAGTACAGTCTTTATGCATGTGTATCTGAATTATTTCACTTGAGTATAGTCTCAAGGTACATCCATTTACCAAGGAATATCTTAAGCTTAACCTTCTTTATGGCAGCGTGGTACTCATTTGTATAAAAAAACACATTTCCTTTATCCATTCATCAGTTGATGGGTATTTGGGCCATTTCCAAGATTCAGCTATTACAAAATGTGACACTATAAACATGAGTATGTAATATCACTGTGTTATGATGCTTTTGATTCTTTCGGTAAGATACCCGGAAGAGGAATATTTAGTACCCTTAGTCCTAGTTTTTTGAGAGCTCTCCACACTGATTTCCACAGTGGTTGTATCAGTCTACACTCCTACCAACAGTAGAGGTACGTTCCTTTTTCCCCACAGTCCCTCTAGCATTTGTTATTGGTTGATTTCTTGATAATAGCCACTCTTTCTGGGGTGAGATGGAATCTCAATGTTGTTTTAATATGCATCTCTTGAATGACCGATGATAACGAACATTTTTTCTTTTTGCCATTTCTACTTCATCTGAGATGTGTGTATTCATCTCAGATGTCTACTTTTGGATTGGGTCTTTAAATTTGGGCGGGGTCTGATTTTTTTTTTTTAAGTTCTTTATATGTTCTAGATGGTAGTGCTTCGAGGAACAGCTGACATTTTTTTTCCCACACTGTAGGTTGTCGCTTCACTCTGTTGGTGGTTTCTTATGCTGTGCAAAAGCTTTTTAATAAGATGAGATCCTAGTTGTTGATTCTGTGCAATTGGGGTTTTGTTCATAAAGTCTTTGCCTATACCAGCATCTTTAAGAGTTCTGCCTAGCCTATCTTCAGCAGATTTAGTGTTCCTGCTTTAATAATATAGATTTTTGATCCATTTTGATTTTAATTTAGTGCATGGTGAAAGACACAGGTCTAGTTTTAATCTTTTGCATACAGAAAGTCATTTTTTCCAGCACCATTTATTAAAGAGACTTTTTAAAAAATTTTTATTTTAAAGTAAAAATAAACAAAATAGAACAAAGCAGATCAGAAGAAAACAATGTAAGAAACACAGATTTCAAAGCAAGACAACAGGAGATCATCACTGGCTATCACATTGTCTCTTGTTTTCTTCTAAATAGTTGTCCATATCTTCACACACAATGAATTCATACAAAACAAAATAGTACTAAACTGATCAGAACAAAATGATGAAGGCATTATAGGCCTTCAAAACCAGACAATAGGGAAATCAACAATGGCTGCCATAATGTCTCTCGTTCTCTTCAAAATAGCTGTCACACCTTCATGTATGTTGAAATTAAACAATACAAAACAGATTAAAGTCACTCTGAACAAAGAATAATAGTATTACTGGATTTCACAGCATGACGCTATGGAATCAGCACTGGATACCATGGTGTCTCTTTTTCTTCAAAGTAGCTATTCATTTCATCATGCATTATATAATCATTTGTCATGAAACTGTTTAGGAGAAGTTCTATGCATGTGTGAGTCTCTACATGTATACCTATTTCTGTATTAAAGAGGCATTCTTTTTTAAAATTTTTACTTAAAGAGAAAACATGTAAAGGTTAGAGCTAATACAGAATTTCAGAAAAAAAGATAAACAGTAAGAAATCACTAGTTGATAAATTACATATTGTCCTCTTAGAAATAGTTGTTCAAGTTACAAAATTAAAGCATACAAAGTAGATATTCAAACAGTGAGACTGTAAACAGCTACGCATGCATGAGTCTCTACATGTATTTCTATCCTTTCTGTATTAGAGGGTAAAACAAAACAATGCAAGACAAAACAAAACAAATTCCTATAAAAACATGAAACCAAAAAGTCGTATAAAACTATAATACAAGGTGATCTACAATGATTACTGTGTTGTTTCTTATTATCTTCAATAGAATTGTCTATATCATCAGGCATAATTGAATACAGCAGTATAATTGAATATAGCAGTACATAACAATATTAATAAAAATAAAACATTGTAGACAGTATAAAACTTCAAAGGCAGGTAATAATCAAACCAGAGTGGATATTCTAGTGAATCTTGTCATCTTAAGTGCACTTGCCTATACTCTCAGATTTGATACTATCAATCATAACGGCTTTGAATAAAATCAATACAAAACAGCGATCTAACAGACCAGATTCGATTACAATCTGTCATGGTAAAACAGTGTAGGTTATACAGAGCTTTAGATTAAGTTACTAAGAAATTAAGGTTGATTACCATACTATATCCTATACTGTACTATATTCAGGATAACTGTCTGTGCCCTCAAATCTAGTACAGGTAGAATGACTGGGACAGAATATAATACGTCTAAGCAGAGTGGTGTGAGTAATATAGGTTTTAAATCCTGGTACACTATTAACAATATAGCGTATCAAGGCCATCTATGTTAGAGATTCTAGCCATCCTTCTCTGCCTCATTTCTGCTATGCTATTTTTCTGTCTTTGTCTACTTTTTTCCTTCATTCTACTGCCTGCCCCACTCACTGAGGCCTTTCTGCCACTGCTCCTAAAATCCTGGTATTTTTTTCTCTCTCTAGAATGTCCTTCAGTATTCTCTGTATGTTGGATTGGTGGTCACAAATTCCCCAGTTCCTCTTTGTCATGGAAGCATTGTTTCTCCATTAATTTCTAGTGACAGCTTTGCAGGGTATGTCAATCTGGGCTGGAGGATATTTTCTTACAAGGCTTGGAATACTTCACTCCAAGCTCTTCTTGATCTGATGGTCTGTGTCGAGAAGTGCCATGATCTTCATGGGCTTTCCTTTGTAGGTAATCTGTTTCTTTTCTCTGACAGCTTTTAATATTCTGTTTTTATATTGAATTTCTGGTATGTTGATTATTATATGCCTGGGTGTCGCTCTGTTTTGGTTGTAGGTGGCTGGAGTTCTGTATGCCTCACATAACTGAATGTCATTTTCTTTTCCCATGCTTGAGAAGTTTTTAAAGAGGCATTCTTTCTTCCAGTGAAGGTACTTTGTTAAAAACAAGGTGGCTAAATATATCTGTAATATTTCTGCAACTTCTAATCTGTTCCATTGATCCTTAGGTCTGATTTTTTTTTCCAGTACCATACTGTTTTTATCACAGCAGCTTTGTAGTATAATTTTAAGTCAGGGGTTGTAATGCCTCCTGCTTTACCTTTGTTGCCCAGGATTACCTTTGCTATTCTAGGTCTCTTCTGGTTTCAAATGAGTTTTAGGGTTGTTTTCTCTAATTCTGTGAGATATGCTGTTGAATTTTTTATTGGGATTGCATTAAATCTGTGTAATAATTTGGCAGTATGGCCATTTTCACTATATTGATTCTTCTAAGAACAAGAAGCATCTTGCCTTTTTGTTTGTTTTTCTGTTTTTTTGAGATAGGTTCTCTTTGTGCAATTCAGGCTGGTCTTGAGCTCACTTTGTAACCCAGCCTGATCTTGAACTCGCAACAATCCTCCTGCCTTAGCCTCTCAAGTGCTGGAATTACAGGAGTGTGTCACCTCGTCTGTTTCCTTTTTATATTTTTTTATATCCTCTTTAATCTCTTTTTTCAGAGTACTGTAGTTTTCATTGTAAAGGTTTTTCATTTTCTTTGTTAGATTGATTCCTAGATATTTTATTTTCTTGGATGTTGTTGTGAAAGGCGTTGTATTCCTAATTATCTTAATTATTCGTGTATAGGAATGTGTTTGATTTTTGAGTGCTGATTTTGTATCCAGCTACACTACTAAATTTGCTCATTAAATCCAGAAGTGGAGTTTTTGGGATCTTTTATGTAGAGTATCATGTCATCTGCAAATAATGATAATTTAACTTCTTTCTTTCCAATCCTTAGTCTTTTTATTTCTTTTTCTTGTCTATTTGCTCTGGCTAATATTTCCAGAACTGTATTGAATAACAGTGGTTAACAGTGGACATGCTTGTTTTGTTCCTGATTTTAGAGGGAAAGCCTTCAGTTTTGTCCATTTAGTATGATGTTGGCTGTTGGTTTGTCATAGATAACTTTTAGAGATTGACATAAAGATCATCTATCCAGTTTTCTATAGGGTTTTTATCATGTCAGTGATTTTTTTCCTTCTGGTTTTTTTTTGGGGAGGGGCACTGAAAATTGAACCCAGGACCTTGCACTTACCAGGCAGACACTGTGCTGCTAAGCTATATTCCCAGCCCTAGAGTTTTTATCTTGAATTAGTGTTGGACTTTGTCATGTGCTTTTTCTGCATCTGTTGAGATGATCACATGGTTTTTGTCCTTGATTATGTGTACATTTATTGATTTGCATATGTTTAATCATCCATCCCTGCATTCCTGGGATGAATCATACTTGTTCATGGTATACAGTCTTCTTGATGATTTGCTGCATTCTGTTTGCATGTACCTTATTAAGAATTTTTGCATCTATGGTCATTAGGGAAATTGGCCTGTAGTTCTCTTTCTTTGTTAGGTCCTTCTCTGGTTTTGGTATCAGGGTAATGCTTGCTTTCAGGAATGAATTTGGGAGTATTGTTTCCCTTTCAGTTTCATTAAATGTTTGAGAAATAGTGGTATTAGGTCTCTAAATTTCTTGTGGAATTCAGCAGTGAATTGGTCAAAGCCTGGGCTTTTCTTTTTTGGAAAGTTTTTTTTATTACAACTTCAGTATCATTGACTTATACTGGGTTATTTAGAATTTTTATATCTTGATTCAGCTTTGATATGTCAGATATATCTAGGAATGTGTCCATTTCTTTTCCTTTGCTTTTCTTTTCTTTCTTCCTTTTTTTTTTTTTTTTAGTACTGGGATCGAACTCACAACCTCACACTTACCAGGCAAGTGCTTAAGCCACTGAGCTAAATCCCCAGCCCAATCTGTCCATTTCTTATGCATTTTCATTGTACTATAGTACCAGTTTTTAAAGTAAGTTAGATGATCTTCTGGATTTTTGTAGGATCTGTTATACTTTCATCCTTTTTATTCCTAATTGCATGGATTTGAGTGTTTTCTTTGTTTTTGATACAGCTTGGAAGGGGTTTGTCAATTTAATTTAATCTTCAAAGAACTAGCCCTTTGATTCATTGATTCTTGGTATTTTTTAGTCTCCATTGCATTGATTTCTGCTCTGATCATTGTAATTTCCTCCATTATATGAGCTTTGGACCTGGTTTATTCTTTTAAAGTGTTGAAGTTCAACATTAAGTTGTTTATTTGAGCTCTTTTTCTGATAGGGGGATTCACCACTATAAATTTCCCTCTTAGGACTGCTTTCATTGGATCCTGTAAGTTCTGGTATGTTATATTGACATTATTGTTTAATTTAGAGACTGTCTGATTCCTTCTTTAATTTCATCTGTGACCCATAGGTTGTTCAAGAGGGTGTTATTTAATTTCTGTGCTTTTATGAAGTTCTTATGGTTTCTCTTGCCATTGATTTCCAATTTTATTGTACTAAGGTCTAATAATATGCATGGGTTAATTTCAGTTCCTTTGCATTTACATAAGCATGTTCTGTGAGCTAGTACATGATCTGTTTTGAAAAATGTCCCTTGTGCAGCTGAGAATAATATGTATTTCTGGTGTTGAATTGCCTTGGCATTTTTGTTAAAAAAAAAAAAAAAGTCACAGTTGGGCATGGTGACATATGCCTGTAATCCCAACACTGAGAGACATAGGCTGGAGGACTGCCATGAAATAGGATCAGCCTGGGCTACATGGTGGGTTCAACACTGTATGTCAGGCTGGCCTCAAACTCATAGAAGTCCTCCTGTCTCAACCTCTTGAGTGCTGGGATTCTAAGCATGCACCACCACACCTGACTTGTATGTTATCTTTGCTTATACTGTCTCAAAAAAAAAAATACAGATTGAAAAGAATAAAGTAATCTTTACTTACATACCACATAATTTTTTATGAAATGTTTTAAAATACTGCTACAGCTAGTTAGTTTTAAAAAGTGGAAAGTGAATTTTAAAGAGAAATACTATGTCCAATACAATTCCAAAGAAGCTGACAAATTGATTCTACAATTTATATGGAAATGCACAGACTGAGAATTGACAAAATATACTGGAGAAAAAAGGTTGAGAGTCTCTGTAATTTTAAAAGTTGTTAAGAAGATACAGTCATCAACAGTTTGGTATATAAGGATACCTAAATAATAAATGAAACAGAAGAGAAAGTTCAGGGATGGATAAAAACTATGTGGCCAGCTGATTTTTTTTTTTTTTTTTTAAAGAAAGGGTCTTGCTATGTAGTGTGAGAGACTGGCAGATGAATTTGAGACACAGGAAGTAGCCAGGAGGCTTGAAGAATGATGAAAGCCTGAATGAGATTTTGTTATCTTTTGGTGGTTTGGTGGTATCTTTTTATTTTTATTTTATATTTATTCTTTTTTTTTTTTTTTTTTTAAAGCAGGGTCTCAATATGTAGCACAGTCTGACCTTGAACTGGCTTATGTAGCCCAGGCTGGTCTTGAACTCACAGTAGTCTCCTGCCTCAGCCTCCCAAGTACTAGGATTACAGTGTGTGCCATCACACCCAGCTAAGGGTACTGATTGAACCAAGGCCATCACACTGAACTACATCCCCAGCCTATGTGTCTATCTATCTGTTTAGAGACAAGAGTCTCACTAAGTTGCTGCATTGCCCAAAATGGGCTTAAATTTACAATCGTCCTGCCTTAGCCTCCTGGAATACTCTGCCATGCCTGGCTTCATTATATAATTTTTTTGTTTTATTTTGAGAGGTCTTGTATTATACGTCAGGTTATTCTTAACTTTTTTTTTTTTTGTACCAGGGATCGAACTCACAACCTCACACTTGCCAGGCAGGCGCTTAACACACTGAGCTAAATCCTTGGCCCTGGTCAGGTTATTTTTGAAGTCACAGTCCTCCTACTCTGCCTCCCCAATACTCAGATTATAGCCAAGCACCCCACTTCCCCAGCTGTGTTATTGTGGTTTTGTAATTGTCTTTCTAGGAATTAGAATATGCGCCTTTAATTTATTATGATTGTATTTAAAATTAATATACCATTTTATGTTAAACATACAAAAACAAAAACAGTAAAGCTGTTTGTTTCTCATCCTTGATGATACTCCTAATGATGTTTTACATCTACAATACATGTTTTTTACTCCACAATACAATGTTGTTATTTTTGCTTTAAATAATTATTGAAAAAAATTTTTTGAAGACAAGGTCTTGCTGTGTAGTTCAGGCTGGGCTTGAACTCCTTGTTGCCCTTGAATATTCCTGCCTCTGCCTCATGAGTGTTGGGATTACTGGTATGTGTCACTACACCTGGCTGAAATCTTTTTTTTTTCCCCTTGATTAAACCCAGGGCCTTTGCACTAAGCTGTCCCTAGTCCAGTGATGGCAAACCTAGACGTTAAGTACCCAAAATGCAACCCAAAAATTACTTACTTGTCAAAAGATTTACGGTCTCAGAGTCTGAATCTTTCTCATTTTGTGCAACAGCTGCTTATTCTAAAAGTAACTGGGGAAATGTTGGGAGTTTTGTCTTTTTTCTTCTATTGCCTGTATTCCTTTCTTTTATTTCTCATTAGTTTATTAAGGAAAATCCAATTATTTGGATCTTACAGTTCTGATAGATTTTTTTTTTTTTTTGTACCAGGGATTAAACTCACCTCATGCTTGCAAGGCAGGTGCTTAAGCCACTGAGCTAAATCCCTGGCCCAGTTCTGTTGGGTTTTTTTGTTTTATGTTAAGTACTTTCCTATTATGCATTTTTCTTATATGGGCCTTCCATTGTTTTTAGGGAGACATTAGAGAAGCAGATGTTTACTGTCTGGTGGCAGAAGATGTTGCAGCATCGAGAAAACCGCTTGGCAGAGAGAATAGTAAGCGGCTGTCCCTGAGGAGGTACCTGAAGGGGTAGGACCTGTTTAAAGCCCCTGTGGTCCTCACTGTGTCTGCTCCTTAGAAGGCTGCAGGAAACAGCTGGGCATGCTATTGCATGCCTGTAATCGCAGCACTTGGGAGGCTGAGGCAGGAGACTCATTCTGAGTTCCAGACCAGCCTGGGTTACACAGTGAGCTCAAGGCCAGTCTGAACTGCATAGTGAGACCCTGTCTCAAAAAGACAAAAAAAAAAAGAAAATGTTGCTGGAAAACCAGCCCCATGCAGCTGGGCCAGGCCTCCTGAGCCAGAAGTGAGGTCTGCATATTTATGGTATTACTATTGGAGTTTACTGTAGCTTCTGGGTCAGAGCACCTCCTCCTGAATATCCATTTCTTTTCATTCAATCATTATTGGTGGCCTGAAGATTCTCCTCTGACTTTTCTACTTGCCTCCTACTTGACCTATTATGTTCTCTTCCTTTCTGCCTCAGGCCATCCTTCAAGCAGAGGGGCAGCTTCTGCGTAGGTTCTGGTCCCTGTGGCACCAGCGGGCAGCAGCATGTCACCAGGAGCGGGAGTGGGAAGCAGTGGCCTGTGCCCACCACCACCACAGGCAGCTGAGAAATGCTTTCTGTGTCTGGAAGCAGAGTGCCCTTGGGCTCAGAACAGAGTAAGTGGATTGTTCTGCCTCAGAGCCCTCCCCTTCCCACGCCAGCTTTGACTGCAGCAGCAGTGTCAACCCCAACTGCCTGTCCAGAGAGTAGATTACATTAGACGGTTGTAAATTCCAGATGTTTAATCTGAAATGGTCCAAGTAAAACTAAAGCCATAGTGACAGCATCTTCGATACCTCATGGCCCTCCCAGCCTCAGTATCTCAGCTGGAACAGAGTACTTGTGGATCTGGGAAGTCCTGTCTATTGGCCACATCCTATTTATGATTGGGGCCCATTTGAAATGACCGTGACCATACCCAGGGAACAGGCTGATGGGCCTGTCTGAAGATAGCTGGCCATCCCAGGACTGGTAACTGGCCCCTGGACAGGTTATAGTATTTTTTACCATACCATGTGGCTAAAAGGAGCAGGGTAGACATGTGTGCACTGAAGAGATCATCCTATTTTGGTCCCTTTCTGTATCCATTGTGGATACAGATTCTCAGAATCTTATTGCCTGTCAGTATTCTTTTTTTTTTTTTGGTTCCGGGGATCGAACTCACAACCTCCCGCTTCCTCTCAGTATTCTGAGAATCTCATTGCCTCTCATACCCTGGTCACATTCAACTTTTTCAGTGAGGGGCATCAGCATGCCTGCATAAACTACTTGAAGCCCCATAAATTTATGTGCAAAACTTTGTAAGCGCTCTCCTTTAGGAAAGAACCCAATTCCTGCTCTTCAGAAATGAGCTTCCCTCTTCCCAAAAAAATATTTATGACTGAGTGGGAGTCAGGGACCAGGAATGGGAGTCATCAGGATGCTAGACTGGGCTGCAGTGCTAATATCTATTTGTCTCCCTGCAGGAGGATGAGCAGGGTGCAGGCTGCACGGTTCCACTCAGGGCAGCTCCTGCGCTGGGCCTGGAGCAGGTGGAGAAACGTAAGGCTTTGGCATGGGCACCACCCAAGTATGGCTTTTGGACAGGTGGAGCTGTGTATCAGTGTGACTCAGAGCAGACAGATGGGCTTCTGGGCAGAGTCTTAGAAGCCTCCTGCATCTAAGCTGAGGGAAGAGGGCAGATAGCCGATAAGAAGTGTCCTCACTTTTGTGCATTGATTTGCTCAAGACTCCATGTTCTTTTAGGTGCTAGGCTGTTCTTATCTGAACTTTCTGAGTCTAAAATTCCTCACATAACCTTTACAGGAACCCTACTGAATGTATAAAATTTTAAACTGACATTGATCACACATTTACTGTAATTCAGGACTTGCCTCATTTGATCCTCAACACATTCTGTAGGATGTAGCTGTAGATGAGGAAACTGAGGCTTATATGAGCCCACAAGAGTATAAAATAGAGACATACCTGGAACCAACCTCCTCTCTGCATCCCTCAGCCCACAGTAGTTGTGCTTTCCTCTTTCTATAGGGCCTGGCCCTGCAGGCAGCTGAGCAACAAAAGCTGATGCGGGCTGACCTACACAGCCAGCATACCATGCTGCGAAGAGCAATGCGAGAGTGGCTGGTAGGAGCGTCTAGTTCCTCCATATCTCCTTGTGGTGGGGGCCGGGGAGGTTTATGGAGACTGCTTCCTTTTTTCCCAGCACCTTCCCCGAAGTAATCTAACAACCCTAAAATAGAGCAGCTGGCCCAGATCCTGAGTTTTATAGCCACAGATTCCATCAATCCTTGCTGGACAAAGTGAAAATAGTAGACACCAGCTTTATATGAAAAGTGGCTTTGTGTCCAGGAGCCCAGGGTTTAACCTGTTAGGTGGGGGCCAAGTGTAACAGTCTTGGGGAGGGGTCTACTGGCTTTAGAATAGCGACCTTCAACCTTTTCCTACCTTTATTAGTGCTCTGGGCATGTAAGTATACTGCAGAGGTCTGCCTGGCACACGTGGCCTCCAGTCCTTGTCTTCCACAGGCTTACCAGAGCAGGGTGTGGAGCATCCTACAGGAAGTGGCAGTCAGGGAGAGCAAGCACAACAGGCAGCTGATTGGGTGAGTCTCCCATGTCTCATGGGGTACGGGCTGAGAGAGGAAGAACAGTTCCAGAGCCAAGTATTGGGGGGATTCCTCTCTCTGGCCAGGCAGAGGATGGGCCTGAGTGCCTCATACTACTCATATTGTGGTTCTGGCTTTTTCACAGCAAGCAATGCATTTGCCTGTTCACTTTAACAAGTCTTAAACTCTTACAGTTTGTAGGGCCAGCCTTGGAAGGAGAACCTGGATGCCTATAAGGCCTCCCACCTTTTCTACTCCTCTGAGTGCTTTTTCCTCTCTCTTGCCACTTGCAAGTTTCAACCTCTTGAGACATTGTCTCCTCACCTGCCTTGGAACCTGCAGTGTGCCCTTTCCTGTCGCTTCCCAGGCAGATCCTTCCCAGCTGGCTCCCCATGGTCACCTCCCAGCCTTTTAGGACCATTTGCATCTCTCAGTCCTTGGAAGGCACTTGTAGCCCACCATTCTTTCTAAGCCAAGTTCTATTGGTCCTTCCCAGGAGGCCTCTCTCTTTTTTTCCTTTTGTATTTGTTCAGCACATGCTATTCTGGATGGCATGCGGAAATAAACCTTGAATACTTTAAAAGCCTCTGTTCTTCCTCTGGGGTTCCATAAAATACCATTTGGTCCTTTGGACAACTGGGAGTAAGAAGAGGCTTTTTCCAAGCTAACTCCATAGAAGCATGTGCTTGGATTTGTATGATCTTCCCTCCAGCTCTCCTGACTCTCTGTACCTCTCTTAGCATGCTGTGAATCACCTGTATTGTCATTGCCTGATTGTGGCTGTGGATCACATAAACTCAGGAGGATGTTCTGTTAGCTCCTGTGTATTGCCAGGCCCCTGGTCATCACCCAGTGACCACAAATCCTAAATACTCAGCATCTGTTGGAGATAGACATGAGCATGAACTTGGGTATCAGGGTAGTAGATACTTTGAGGCAGAGTCCTTACTCAGGAGTGGGACAAGAACAAGAAGTGATTCATAGAAGCTACTTACATCCCTCTCTACTGGGTCACATCCTCTCATCTGGCCCATGAACCTCTAGGTGGGCGTTACATCGCTGGAGAAAGAACACTGAGGCTCGTGCAGATAAAGCCAGAAGATCCTCTCAAGCATTCGCCCACTACAGAAGGACCATGTGTTCCAAGGTGAGGTACAGGAAGATAAGCTGATCACTCAGGGGGCTTGGAGACCATGGTACAGCCAGGGTGTGGGGCAGAGGCTGGTGCCAGAAAGTAACACTAAACAAGAAACCCAAAAAATGAATAATTCCCCTGCAGCACACATACCTGGATCCATGTCTGAATGTATTGTATTTTTATTTAATCTTGAACCAGTATCTATTAAAATAAAAATATGCCAGCCAGGCATGGTGGTGCATACCTATATCCCAACTCTCAGGAGGCTGAGGTAGGAGAAGTATTCAAGCCCAGCTTGGTTTACACAGTGAATTTAAGGCCAACCTGAACTACATAGCAAGATCCTATCTCAAAAAGTAAAATAAAAATAAAATCATGCTACATAGCAACTGAACTGATTCCTATCAAAACTAGTATTTTCCATATACATGGAACTGTCTGCTGGGAGAAAGTAAATTGCTGAGTTCCTGTCTCATCTGTTAGAAGAAGATGCTAGTTCTTGCTCACAAGTCTCACAAGATCCCACAGCTATAGGCCCTTTCTAGGAGATAAAGAGCTTCCCAGAAAAATGAGATCCTTGGTCATCATGAGTGGGAAATGGCCTCAGACCTCCACCTTGTTTCCTTGACTGGGATGGGTGTAGGGAAATGGTACATGATAGACCTAGTCCCTTGCTTTGGGGACAGGGAAGATGGCAGGACATGGCTATGGGAAGAAAACATATTAAAGAGGGAGTTCAAACAACTGGGCTGACAAAGGTAGTCCATGATCCCCAGATGTTTTAGAGGAAAGCAAATTTCCAGGATCCTTAAGTGGCACCAGTTCACCTGCTGGAACACCAGTGGGACTAATCCTGAGAGCTGTGAAAGTTCTGTGGAGGAGGAACAGCTATGTCTGGTCAAGGCCAATCTGTTCTCAGGAAAGCTTTGAAGCCAGCTTGTATTTTCCTTGCTCTGAAAGGAGGGCTAGGAACCTGCTTGCCTTAGGGCTTGGAAGGAAAGAGTTCCCTACACTCTCACAGTATGGAGGAATTGAACCCAGGGCTGTTCTACACTGAGCTACATCCCAGGCCTTTAAAAATTTTTAGACAAGGATTTGCTAAATTGCCCAGGCAGGACAGAAACTTGTCATCCTTTTGCCTCAGCCTCTCTGAGGAGGCCTTTTTGATAGGAATGGAGTTCATTACTGTGTGTGGAATGGAAACCAGGCTGCCTGACTTTTTAAAAATGGTTTTTAAATAGGTTTCATATGTATCTCATAGGAGAATGCTGTTAGCTTTCTGTCACTGACAAAATACCTTAGAAAAATAACATAAAGACAGGTTTATTTTGGCCCATGGTTTCAGAGATTTCAGTCAGTGGTCAGCTGATTCCATTGTTGTTAGGCCTGTGGTGAGGCAAAAAGATCATGGCAGAGGGTGTGGAGGAGCAAAGCTGCTCACATCAGGGCAACCAGGAAGCAGAGGGAGAGAGAACCAGAGAGAGAGGAGGTGGGGACAAAATATAATCCCCAAACTGGATGTGGTGATGCATGCCTGTAATCCCAGCACTTGGGAGGCTGAGGCAGAAGGATTGCTCCAAGTTTGAGGCCAACCTGGAATGTATAGTGAGACCCTGTCTCCATAAAGAAATCCCCAAGATCACACACATTCCTTTCTACTATGACCACCTGCTAAATTTGGAAATAAACTTCCTAACAATGCCCTCAAATTATGAAACCATAAATGGATTAATCCACTGGAGTTAGAACCCTCATGATGCTGTCACCTTCCAAAAGCTCTATTTCTGAACACATGAGCCTTTCAGAAGACATATTAGATCCCAACCTTGGTGAATACATGTATTATACATTCTGTTTAACAAATAATAGAGTTAAAGCCCATGTAACAACTTCTCTGTTGTATGGCATGGTATGGGCTTTTTATCAAAATCTTTCCTTTTGAGGGGGGTGGTACCAGGGATTGAATTCATGACCTTGCGCTTGCCAAGCAGGCACTTACCCCACTGAACTATATCAAAATCTTTCTGATTGAAAAGCACCAGTACAGATTATATCATGTATAGGTAAAATTCTCTATGATGAATGTGGTTATTACATATATTTGAAATGTACAAATAAAATCTGATTAGGAAAAAAGACAAAAGCACCAGTGCCTCAGTACTTTGCTGGAAGGGCCCTGAATCTCCTGTCAGTGGGTTCTGCTAGATGGTCTTTGTGGATGGTAAATGCTTCCTGGAACAAGTGTGAGAACCAAATTTCAACCACTCAGCCACACCTCAGGAGGAGCCTAGTACCTAGGACAGTGATGGCAGACCTTCCAGAGCCTTCAGTGATAACAGCCTGCTGTAGCCAATGAGCTGTAGGTTCATCACTCGCTGAGGGTGTCCCCAGACATCAGGCTGTGTCGGGATCGTCTCCCTCCTTTTTGCCGGCCTGTAGGTTCTGGTCCAGTGGCAGGAGGTGGCATCAATGCGGATATACTACCGACAGCAGAAGGCCTGTGCCCTCAGGGAGGCCCGGAAGGTGCTGGAGAGGGGTAAGTGGGGTTCTGGGAAGCAGTGTTGAGAGGAACATGAAGGATACAAAACTATCCTGGGGTTCCCTGTGTTCCCCACAGTCTGTCTCTTCATGTCTCCTGGAGCATTCACCATCCAGATGCCATCTGTACCAATCCTTTCTGTTGTCTTGAAAAGAAACCTTTCAGGGCCCAAGAAAATTCACCAAAGGGAGAATCTGGTGATACAGAAACAAAATGTAGAGCCAGTACTTGGGACATGTCTGGCAAAGAACCATGTGGTCATGGCATGGACTGGCTTCTCTGACTGAGCCGTCTCCTCCTCAGTAAAATGAGGCTGCCTCCTCTTCCAAGCTTCAGCTTCAACAGGAGGGTCTGTCCTCCCTCCAAGTGCCGATGACTCTCTGTGGCTCTGTGGTCTGGCATACCTGCAGACGGCTTGTGGCTCTGGCAGGCTCCTAAGCAGGCACAGCAGTAAACAGCCTGTCTGGTTCCAGTGCTCAGGGTGTTCATACTCATTGAAGGTGGTCATGGTTAAGTTACCATGGTCCATGTTATGGAGATTTTACTCATAGAGGGCTGGACATCCCATCTCCATCCCACATAACCTTTTCTGCTCTCTAAGCCTTCCTGTTATAATGGAAATCCTACAAAAGACAAACTCTGGCTTGCCTCTGTCATAGGTTATCTCCGCACATGGTTTCAGCACTGGCGGGATTGTAGCCAGAGAGCTGCCCAGCAGAAAGCCCAGTTGGAGTGGGCAGCCCAGCACTACTACCGGCAGCTGCTGCGGGAGACAGTGGCACATTGGAAGACGTACCATCTGGGGTGTGTCAGGAAAAGGGTGAGGCAGTTGGCAGCTGCTCCAGCTTGCTCTCTAGTGGCAGGGGGTGTCCAAGCCAGGAGACCACATCTTGGAGAACATCTTTCCAAATAAAACTCAAGGCATCTGGTGGTTTGAGGGTCCTGTGGAAACAAGCTTTCTAGAGTCTTTCTAGAAGTTCAGTGGAGGCTGGTTTGTTGGAGCTGGGGACATCTACAGGGCCATGTAGACACCCCCTTCTTGTGCATCACCAAAGATGACATCTGGCCATGGTAGGACAGTTTATTTTGGCTGGAATTGTCATCCTGGGGCTACTCCAGGTGACCTAGGCTGGACAATGGGCCAGGATGCAGGATGTGGCTGACTTCTTGTGTGCATGCTCTCTCCCTAGATCCTGCAGCAGCAGGGCACCCGACTCTTGGCACAGAGACTCTGCTGGGCCTGCTTCCAGCAGTGGAGACAACAGGTGGGAGCTGTGTGACATAGGTTTCTTCTCCCAGTAGCTCAGAGGCCTGGCTGTGGGTGAACTCCGCCCGTACCCTAGTTGATTCTTTACTTGGCCTTTTTCAGAGACTCCTTCCCACTACCTAACTCCAGTCACTTCTCACCACCATTAGCTTTCTCCTGTCTGCTAGAAGGCTGGTGGACTTCAGCGGACTTCAAGGCCACTGAAGGTTTAAAAAGCCAGATGAGGCCAGGCTATCCCAGCACTCAGGAGGCTAAGGCCAATCTGAATTCCACAGTGAAACCGTCTCAAAAAACAAAAGCCACAAGGAGTCTCACATTCTGCACAGCAAGCACATGGTCCTTCCTGCTGTCCTTGCCAGAGTACCATCCCAGCTCTGTTCCCATCTCCGTGCAGCATTCCTCCATAAGCCCAGCCTGCTGGCCCCACTTGTTCCTTCCTTTGCTTTCCTAATATCACTCTTTGATCCACAAATTGTAAGCATTTTGAGCACTTCACAGCCAGGCCTGGGGCTGGGTCCTTCCAGGTGAAAGGAGAGAAGCCTCTACTAGACAGCAGTAAGCTAGACAGAGTGAACACAGGTCCACAAGGCCAGGGTGACCTCCTGAGTAATTCAGTCTTTCTGGCTGTAGCTAGTGGCCAAGAGGCTGGAGCAACAGAGTACGGCACGGGCCCTGTGGTTCTGGGCTTTCTCTCTACAGGCAAAGGTAATGGGAGTCCACATCCTGCTGTTCCTGCTAGAGTGGGGGACAGTGGGAGGGAAGGCATCCACTTGGGAGTGGGTCATGGCCAATCCCTGGGGGAGCCCTGAGCAGGACATCTGAGCCTCACTTGCTGCCCTCTCTGGAGGCTTGGGCTGCATGGCTGGGCTTCGTGCAAGAGAGGAGGAAGAAGAAGGTCCGGCTGGAGCAGGCTGTGCAGGCCTACCACCGGCAGCTCCTCCAGGAGGGCACAACCCGGCTCCTGCATTTCACATTCAACATGAAGGCCTTCCGGCAGCAGCTGCTGGTACAGCAGCAGGTCCAGGTAGGCCCAGGTCCCCTTCTTATGAGGATTGGGCAGGGCAGAGCAAGAGCTGACAAGCTATGTTACAGGCAACCCAGAGTCTCCACCATGCAGTCCGCCGCTGTGCTGAGATCTGGAAACAGAAGGTGCTGGGCCCAGGCAGGGAGTCTCAGCCCTTAGCATCCATTGCACCCAGCAGGAGAGTGACATTTGAGGGTCCCCTTCTTGACTTTGTTACTGCTGGAGCTGGGGATACCACTTTGGAAGCCAAGAAACTGCGAACTCAGCAGCCTCGGATAGCCCTGGGTAGCCTGGCACTGGCTGCTGGGGAGCCCCAGCTTCTGGAGCCGTGAGTAGCTCATGCTGTGCCTGTTCCTCTTTGAGCCTTACTGGGACAAAAGCTGTGACAGTGCAGGTGGGAGGAAGCCGGGTCCCATGAGGGGATGGGATGGGCCAGTAACAGCCTTGTCATAACCAAGTTGCTTAGGACTCTTCTCTGGCAGGTTCTCATTCTGCCCAGGGTATGTGGGAGAGAATGGAGTGGGAAATGGGTGTCCCTTTCCCTATAGCACCTTCCTGCCCCTCCAGTCCTGTGACACACAACAGGCTGTTGGGTAGAGGGTGTTTCCACCAGGCCTGGGCCCCTGTCTCTGCTCTATCCCCTCCCTATCTTTTGCAGAAACCTAAAGGTCCCAGAGGCTGCTGCCCTGTGATGTAAGGGACAATCATGTCTCTAGGGTCAAAGTACCCATAGGTTAGGCACCCACAGTATCAGGCAACCTTTACTAGGACTGTTCTATAGACCCAGGTCCTCCCTACATACTTGCTGACCTTGGACAGAAGCATGCTTTGGCTTTCATCTTTCTGTAGAACTGACCCCCTGTAACCCCATCAGCCAGAAGAATAGACCCCATGTTTCTTCCCAGCAGTGCTGCCTGCTCGGCAAGGAAGCAGCCACGACGCCCACATTTTCTGCTGGAACCCATGCTAAGCCAAAGGTCCTCAGGGCATGGCATACTCAAAGGGCAGGGGTAGGTTATATAGTCATGGCCCCCAGACAAGACACCTCCACCTCTACTTTGGTGACCCACTTTCCTGTTCATCAGTGCACAGGAACTCAGAGAAAGGTTCCACAGCCTGCCCACCATCTCGCCTTCCCTCTGTCAGGCCTGAGAAGCTTTGGGAACAGGGCCAAGGCCTGGCCTGGCCAGCAGGCACTTCCCTGACCAGACCCTTCCTGACTGGGGCCCTGCCAAATACTCCTGGCCAGAAGGTAGCTTCTGTGGCAAGTACAAATGCAGAACTACTGCGTCCTTCCTCCTTCATGCCTCTCAGGACAGGAGCACTAGCTGGGGTAAGTCCTCTGCCCCCAGGCCTGTCCGGCAACTCCCACTCTCTGACCTTTCTCATGCCCTCACACTGTACCCATTGTTTCCAGAACATCCTAGCATGGAAAGACATAGGAGGCCTCATTCACTTAGTAAATGCAGGTGCCTCTGTACACCCAGTCTGAGGGACACCAAGAAACTTCTGTCCTTCTGACAAGACAGCCAAGAAGGCTGTGTGTAAACTCAGAGTGGGTCAGGCAGGGCATGGCGGAAGATGTGGAACGGCAGTGAGGAGGAAGCTACAAAGGACTCTTAGCAAGGGCACCCCTTCTCATCTCTTAACAGTGCCAGTGCCAGTGCCAAGTGGTTGGGCAGTTGTAAGCCACATGATCCACACAAAAGTTGCTGCTGTAGTAGCCTCGACACTGCAGCCGGTCACTGGGGGTTGTACAGATCATGTGACGGCAGACGAGGGTATGGAGAAAGTGAATAGAAGGAAGGACTCCAGGATGATGCTTAGGCTATGGCCTCAGTAACCTGGAAAGGATGAGTTTTTACTAAAAATAGGAAAATGGGGCCAGGATTTAGCTCAGCAGCATTAGTGCCTGCCTGGCAAGCACAAAGTCTTGAGTTTGATCCCCGGAACCAAAAAAAGAATAGGAGAATGGAGTAGGGCCTGGTTTGGAGTGAAACAATGAAGACTCCCTTTTTACCTGGTCAGATAGCAGTTTATTGAACCCCTGGGAGCTAATGAGGTCACCCAGGATAAGAACATAGAGGGACAACAGACAGGCTGATGTAGGGGTGGCCAGGGGCTGAGGCTGCCCAAGAAGATGGTAGCTAAAGGGAGTGGGATGAGGACATGAGTGAGCTGGTTCCTAAGTGTGGCATCATGGGCCACCACTACTTGGCCGGAATGGGGTGTGGGGTGAGGAGGGGTTTTTTTTCCCCTGCTTTTGGGAGTGACAGAGTTGGGTGGTCTTAGAAGGGCAAGTCCACTCCCCAGGAGAAGAGGGGATATGGGAGGAGGTAGAGGAAGGCCACAGATGTAATGGGGATAGGAGAAACAACTGCCTTCAACCATTGTTCTCACTGGAAACCAAGCTCACAAGGTCATGAGCTCCAAGCAAGGTGGAAATGTGAGGCTGATTATGACCATACAGCTGCTAGGGACAATACCAACAGGACCCCTGCACAGGGGTTGCTTGTGGGACTTGCCAGTGAGGCCAGGTACAGGGTCAGCTGGTTAAGGCAGGGCAGGGCCAGGCCTGGGATTTCCTGCTTCTGCAGCTGGGAACTCACCCCCTTCCTTTATAGGGCACAGTGGGCAACAGGAAGTGAGACAGAGACTTGGTGCCTTCTTGGGTGTACTGTCTTTCCTTCTAAGCATCCATCTCTCCTTTACACAGCCCACCACCTCTGGGACTAGGCCCCAGGTTCCCCAAACTCTGACCTGTGGCCCTGACCCTTATCTGCTTCTGCCTGAGGACTTCACAGACACCAGGGCCAGGTCTACTCTTGGCTCTGAAGCTGGTGAGTACTTGAGGCTTCACAAAGCAGCACTTAGCCCACTTCTATACCTAGGACTTGATGTTCATCCTGCTTCCAGAGGGGAAATGGTTAAGTTAAGCTCTTTCTCTTGTTACTACAGGCCACACAGACCTTGAGGCTGAGCTGGAGGGGATCCAGGAGCAATTACAGCACTACCAGACCACCAGGCAGAACCTCTGGTGAGGCCTAAGAAAGCAGGATGCTCCATTTCCCTGAGGCTGGTTTACCTGCAGTGGGAGTGAGGCATGGTGTGTTGTGAGGAGCATCCTTCTCCAGTGTGACATCTTTGGGCCTAGGGAAGGCCCAAGTTGGCCTCACTTGTGGGTGGGTAGTGACAACACTAAACAAGATTTACACCTTAATCAGGTCTTATCTACTTAGTGACTGTGAGTCTAACACTGGAGAGGTATGAAGAGGATAGGCCTAGACCCCAACTGAACCCAACATAGTGTAGCAGCAGCCTCAGAGATCTTGGGCAGAGGCTGCTGCTCATTCTGAGCTTTGCAAAGAGAAAGGGGTGTTTTCACCAGGGCCCACCTATTCACTGGTGAAGATGGGAGGAGGCTGAGGAACAAATAAGTGTTGGCCTCCCAATCCAGACCTACCTCTCAGGGCAAGGAGCTTTCCAGGCCTTTCTCCACCCTTTGCATGAGAACTAGCTGCTTTGCTTCTCCCAGAGCCTCAGAGACTGCCTGAAGGCTCTGCCAAGAACCCAACCTGGCAGGCAGCAGATGTCCCCATCCTCAGGTCCTGCCAGCGACAAGCAAACAGCTTACGAAAGTGGCTGGAGCTGAGCCAGCAGGAGCCCAGCACTGAGGACCATGATGCAGAACAGCAGATGCAGAAAGAGCTAGAAGAGGTGAGACTTTAAGCTAATCCCAAGGACAGTTCCCTGGGCTGTGATCCTCTCAGTTCAGCCTGTCCCTCCCGTGCCCCCAGGTGGAACTGCAGATCCAGCAGCTGTCCGTGGAGCTTCAGGCCCAGCGCCAGCCCGTCCGTTCCTGCATAGCACGCATCCAGGCCTTGCAGCAGGTTCTGCGCTAGTGGGCTCACCCCAGGGAGACAAGTGCTGTTGTTGCAGGGTAGGCTTTAGGACATCTCCAGGAACATAAAACAATGCTAGCATGAGTTTTATGGGATTTTTATTTCAAAATGCCTTGCAATTAAATGAATTACTGTTGAGAAGTCTCCTGCTTTTCATACAAAAATACTGTGCTACTGATACAGTTGAAAAAGTTCAATGACTTCTCCTGCAGGAGAAATTCACAACATTCCCAGGATCAACACAAAACCCAGCCTTGTCCACAGAAGTAAATTCCCCAAGGGCTATCTATGTACCTGTCACCTGAGACAGGTTTTCTAGGCACTGACCCACCATTAAGGCTCTGTTGCTTTCAACACAGCTACAGCTGCTGGGCCAAAAGCAGCAACTTCTCTTACTCCTTATAGAGCTGGATCTGGGGAGGGAACACCAGCCCTCGTACCCTGGTCCTGGCTAGGCCCCCACTTTTTGCCTGCTGTGTTCATTCTCATTCTGGCTGCCGAAAGTAAATGGTCTTGCTTGCTGCAAAGAGGACTCAGCCAGCTCTGGAAGGTCACTCCTCGAGGTCCACATCATTAGTCACCATCCTCAGAAAACAATGGCAAAGTCCAAGGCAATGCATTTTAGCCCAAGATGCAAAGAAGATTCTGCTTTTCCAGCAAGCAGGGTGAGGGAGTATGGGAACAAAAGGCCTCCTGCAGCCTACTCTGAGGAGTGGGTGGGTCTAGTCTTTACCAGGGAAGTGCCTCACCCTGGGGAGGACAAAGGGAAAGGCCAGAAAAAGCACAGGGGGCCAACAAAAAAATGCCCAGTGATGGGAGGAGTAGCTACAGGGCACTTTAGCACTTAGCATCATGAAGCAACATCTAAGACCAACTTAACACCCAGCCAGGAGATGTGGGGTCTCCAGTTTATGCAATGTTAAAAAAGATCCAAAAGTGACTCAGATCATTCCCCACTGACAGTTTCTCTGTAGGGTAGGCCTAAGGGCAAAACATGGGCTCTGGCTGTCTTATGAAAAGGATCCAGAACTTTTGTCTGCCACCTCTGGACAGGCAGGAACAGATCATTCAAGTCCTACCAAGTTGATACCCCATGGCCCTGTGGTGCTCAGCTGAACACCCTTGGGCCTAAAAGACCCTCTTGTTCCAGTGTAGACAGATTCCCTCAGCAGCCAAAGCCAGGAAGAGACCTTAGAGGGAGCCTAGAGCCTCCCCAAAGCGAATCTTCTGCCCTGCTTTCAACCTGAAATTGAAGTCCTTGGGGGCCTCGAAGATGAGCACGATGGTAGAGCCTAGGTTGAACTCACCCAGGTGCTCCCCCTTGCGCATAGGCACACCCTCCTTGTTGGCATGTGTCACAAAGCTGAAGTCATTGTAGGAACCCTTGCTGTACCTTGGACTGTTGGTGTGCAGGTCCTGGGGGTGGGGAATGGGCAGGAGTTAGAAGTGGCCTAGACTGGGGAATGCCATCCCTACCTGCACTGTCCCCACCCCTACCCCCACCCCCCAGCTCACAATGAGTGGTGGGAACAGCAACTCAGGGTCTGAAAGTTCAGTCTAAAGTCCCAACACCTGCTGCAAACCAAGCTTAGGAAGAGAATTCAGACCCAACTGTTCCACACAAATGGTATAAGGCCAGCAACCTTAGCAGCCAGTCACTGAATGACACCCAAAAGGCACCAGATTCCCAATGTGTACAAGCCAGCTTTAGGCAAGTAGCACTTGCTCACATACTCTGGCCTCCAGTCTGCTGGACCCACCCCAAATTCAGTACTCTTCTACTCTTGCCTCTGACCACAGCTTCAGGCAGAGGAAAATGCCAGGCAGAGGTTAAATTCTTAGCTACCTCCAGACAAGTGAGTGGCAAAGGAGGGAAGCTTCAGCTGGCAGAGCCCTACCAGAGCAGCAGTTCAGTACAGCCAGGTTTTGCCAGGGTAGAGGCCCTCAAGATTGGCTGCACAGCAGATGGGGCAGGAGGACCCAACAAAACCAGCTCCAGGGCTTTAGTGTGGCCTAGGTTCTGCTTACCTGGTCAAAGTAGATACGAATAGAGCCCACATTGGTGGCCCCCACAGCTGTTAAAGAGAAGAAGCCATGTTTCCAGTCCCCTGTCAGGACTACCCGTTCATTGTGGCAGAAAAGCTCTTTGATCCAGCGGGCCATGCCAGGGTTTACAGACATCAAGGAGCCTGTAGAGACAAGAAACATGCCACTTGCTGTCTAGAGCCATTATGACCCATGACCCCAAGGGGCTCATGGCCTATTGCCTTGGTGTCAATCCAAATACAGTGCTCCCTGGCCCAGCCAGCCTAAAGCAGTCAAGTGCTGGCCTCACCACCCCAACCTGGAGCCTCATCCAGACACCAAAAAGCTGAGGCCTTTATGTGAAGTTTACGGGGACAGCTCCCACTTGTAGGCCAGCCCTAGGCTTACCTGGGAAGTGGCGCCTGTGGGAGACAGTCCAGTCAGTAGGGGAGTGGAAGCAGTGGTAGTCCCCAGGGGCCAGGTAGATGACACAATGGTAGAGCTCATTCCCTTCCTGGGTGACCAGCTGGTTTCTCAAGGAGTCACACGAGGAGGCTGTAAGGTAGAGCAGAAAAGAAAGTCAACCTCTTAGAGCAGCTCTGGGTGCTAGCCAGCCCATGTGACATGGTAGCATCCAGCATGGAGCCTGAACAGCCTCCCTGGAAGGCCCCAAGGCTTTTAAGTGATTCCCGATCCCACCACCCCAGAACACCAGTCTGCCACCCGAAGGTCTCCTGGTGGTCCCCTTCCTCCCCCGCCCCACTCCCTTCCTCAGCCTTTGGTATCAGCACCAGCCCCAGCCTGACCAAGCAGTGACCCACCTGGGGGCAAGGGCAGGTCCTCTGTGTAGGTGCGAGGGCCCAGGAATGATTCCAGTGAGTAGGTGACCCCCTTCACTTGCTCGACCTCACAGTTCTTCACCTGCCCAAAGTTGAGGATCCTCCCATCTGACGGGCTGATCTGGAAGCGCCAAAGAGGCTTGATATCAAGGCAAGTCTTCCCTCTAGTGACCCACACCTTATCCTCCAAGCACCTAGAGCTCCATATCCCTGGACTGTGTGAGGGAGTAGGGCCAGCTTAGGAGAGTTGCCCACAGGGCTACATACAATGGGGGCTGCTGGGCTCTGGTTCACACACAGGCAAAACTGCCATTTCCAAGAGGATACAAGAGGTGGGCCTCACCACACTGTGCAGGCCACAGACAGGCCGGGCCTGTGGCTTCAGCTTGCGCCGGAAGAACTCGCTGAGGTTGCGGTAGTGGTGCAGGTCCTCCACAGCAGCCTCCTTCATGTTCACCCCAAAGGTCCAGATGTATAGGCTGTAGACAGGCCGGCGTAGCCAGTGCGGCAGCTCCACCTGATTGAGGCGACCCCAGGCCCGTGACAGCAAACGTGTTGGCACTGACTTGTATAGGGCCACCTGTAGGTCACAGGGCAAGGTACTGAGCTGACTCAGCTCCAGAGAGTCTGAGTGTAGGTGGCAGCCTATCCCATCCTCCACCACAAGAAAGAAAAAGCCAACAAAAGCTACCCAGGAGATCTCGGTGCCCCAAGCTGCTTTTGTGATGTGGTGGTTTCTCACTAGGAACTAGAATGTTCACTTGGTGAACATTCTCACATCCTGAGGATTGCATGTTAACACAGAACAGGTCATTTTATTCATTTTACACAAAAGTCAAAGAGCAACTGCTCTAGTACCAGCAGGGGGAATGGGCCAAACGGTGTTAACTGCTTGAAGACAGGACATGCCAGGTGTGGTGGCACACACCTGTAATCTCAACACTTGGGAGGCTGAGGCAGGACGATCATTGCCAATTTAAGGCCAGGCTGGACTATAAGTAAGTTCAAGGCCAGCCTGGACTATAAATGAGTTTAAGGCCAGCCTGATCTGCACTGAGACCCTGTGTCAAAAAGTCAAAAGGACAAAAAAAAGAAAAGAAAAAGAAAATAGGACATCATAAATGGACCTGATAATGGTCTGAGACAGACCGCAGCAGGAGAAAGTGGGCATGCTACCCTTGGTCTGGGTCACTCATATCCCAAACTACTTAAGCAGGAGGCTCCTAGGAGCATGGGACAGGTCTGTCTACAGTCCAAAGTGAACATCATCCTTTCTTCAAAGAAACAGGTGGACATTTAGATATAGATCTACTACACCCATGTCTTCCAAGTTCAAGATGCCCTGTGTCATCCTTGCCAGCATTACAGGGCTGATATCAAGGAGCCTGTGAAGACAAGAAACATGCTACTTGTTGTCCAGAGCTGCGCTGTCTACTCCAGGATGGCCCAAGAACCAGAGGGGCTCATGGCCTACTATCTCAGAGTCCAAACACAGAGTTCCCTGGCCTAGACAGCCTAAAACAGTCAACTCCTGGTCACAACCAGCCCTGGCTGGAGCCTGGTCCCCTGATACCAAGAAGCTGAGGCCTCTGGTGAAGCCCATGGAGGTAGCTTCCTTTGTAGGCCCCACAGTGGGCCTGGCATTTAGGTACATCCTGTACCTGAGTCAGTAAAAGAAGCAGCTGGCACCTATGGCTCTTCCTGGAGACGAGGAAAATTGCCTAGAGCACCTGGGGATGGGCACCAGTCCCGCTTGTGGGGGTACCAGAACTCTTGTGAAGAGCTGGGCAGCCTCTTAAACATCGATGCCACTGCCTAGTGGGAACTGCCTTGGACTGGTGCTGCTGTTTGCAACCAAGCACCAACTCCAAGCTGAACAAGTCATTTCATAATTTTCAGTACCACTGAGGTACTAAGTTAGTGGCTCAGAGTACTGTTCTTATACCTTCCAACTGATGCCCAACCACCTAAAGTGGCTAGGGCTTCTGTGGGACCCTAGGGCGGTGAGGCAAACCTTTTAGAACTCTCAATGATAACAGATAGCTGCAGCACTCATGCCATAAGATTGCCACCACTGCCCTAGGTCATGCTTGGCAACCAGCTACCATCTGCTTTAATGTCCACTATGTACTAGTGTCCTTAAGTGCTTGTGATATCATCCAGGTCCTAAGGGCCCAGAAGCAGGTTTTCCTTCTTGGGGTCTACCTGCCTGGGAACTGAGGGCAAGAGAACCCTCTAGGGACTTGTTAATTGGCTCCTGCCTATGGCAAGCACCTGTACAGCCTCCTGGTTCCTCAAGGACCTCCCCATACTAATGGTCCCATTCCTGTACTCCTCCCTGGCATCCAGGAATTTGGGTCCTTCTCAAAATTGCCTCTAAGTTCTCTTCTGTCTGAACATAGAAAGTCACCATTTTCTGACTGCCTAGTCTAAGTTCTTTCCAGAAGCAGAGCCCCAGTGGCATCAGCAAAGGAGGCAAGGAACAAACAAGGGATGCTTGAATACTCAGTGCACATAGACACCAATGAACCTGGCCTCAAAAGCTCCCTTGGCCTTCCCAACCACTGACACATCCTACAGCAAACATCCATCAGTGAAGCCACTGCTTCTACTTCTGACAACATGTCCTTTTGGTCTCTCCTGTGCCCTACCCTCAGGCCTGCCTAGAGCAGGGCTGGGGCCACTGAGTCTATATGCACACTTACCCTGCTTACAGGCTGCCATCCCACACGGCTGAGTGGCCTGAGGGCACCAAAGGGCAGGAGGTAGTAGAGAACAGTCAGGGGCCAGGAGCGCAGTTTCAGGGCAGGTCTGGACATACAGCTCAGCTGGCCCAGCCTTCGCCGCAGGGCCAGCTGGGGAAAGTGCAACCTGTAGGGCATAAGCCAAGGTCAGGGGCTGGGGTCTTAAGAGGGACCCAGGAGCACCCCATCTTGACCACTGCCATTCCAGTCCCCACCCTCAGCAAGCTGCCCCCAGTGGAGTAATGGAGGCCAGTAAGGACTGCAGCGCCCCCTGTTCCAGTCCTTATGAGTAAGGGACCTGGCTGCCTCTCTGGCTGACTCACATCCTAGTCTCTCCTACCTGCTACCTAGCTGAGAACTGGGAATGGGAGGCAGTAGGACAGAGAAGTTTAGGTCCAACTCTTAGGCACTTCACAGACAGAGCCCTAGCAAGAGCCTCAAGGTCCCAGAACAAGAAAAAGGGTGGGCAGCCTGCCTCATACCCTCAGCTTCCCATGGCCAGAGTGGGCAGAAAGGACACCTCTGCCACACAGGTACCAGGGCCCAAGTCCCAACAGTACAGCTGTGCACAGTACCATGGTGCTATGACCTGGTCAGCTAGGTGCCTGCCTGCTGAGTCTTGCCCCCACCCCATAGCAAGACCTGGGAAAATCTCTTCATGGTTCCTGCCTGTATCCTTCCTTTCCTGCTAACCCTAAATTAAAGGATGGCATCAGACAAGATCTCAAAGGGTATATACACACGTGCACACTCACACGATTGCATGCATACAACATACCCCTAAACCTATAGTTCTGTCCTACCTGCATGGTCTTTCTACAGTAGAGCAAGTTTTCTAAAACTTATCCACATGTTTGTGGGGGGAACCCCCACCCTGTCATCTCCCTATTCAGCTGAAGCCACACACATGACCCCAGGCTCCTCTTTTCAACAATATGAGTGATCCTTTACCCTACTCCACCAGCACAAACCCGGGGCATGGGACAGGTCTGTCTACAGTCCAAAGTGGACATCAGCTTCCTGGGAGTTGGAGAAGCTGGGCCCCTGAGCAGAAACAGACCCCTTGTCACGTGCGTCAAAAATCCTCCTGAGGCCTCAGTGTACTCATCAGAAGAATACATTGCCACCCACTCAGAGAATGTCCTCTGGCCTCACCTTTCTAATCAATGACTACATTCAACTGGACAGTAAGGCTGTCACCTGCACCTACACTCTCAACAGAAGCTGAGCCCTCTGCTCCACAAGTGCTGGGCAAACCAACCAACAAAGGGGCATCTTGGTGGAGCATTACAGCTGAACAAATGAAGAGCTGAGCCATCAGCACCCTGCCCTGCAGTCTGTGATTGCAAAGGAAGGCAGGGTTCTGCTCTGCAGGCGGCTGCATTCCCACAGCTCACCAGATGCCCTGCTTCCCTTATCTCTCCCATTCCACTCTATTATGTTTTGAAAAGGTCTGGGGAGGTGGCAGGGGCCAAGCAAAGACAAACAAATCACTGCCATCCCTCAGGGGCTTCCCAGCCCTGCTTACTGCAGAATAGCACACCAATCCTTAGAAGAGTCACAGGCAGCCCCACTTCTAGGCTGCCTGAAAGGTCTGCAGGGGGAGAAACTCCATCTAAGGGCCAAGAACAGTAGTTCAGAAGCCTGGGGCCACCTCCCCCCACTAACCCCTCCTTGGGGCTCAAGTACCTGAAGCAGGCTTTCTTACTGAGGGAACTCAGGTCACCCTGGCCAGGCCCTTCCAGCCGCAGGGGCTGACCCCTAGGCCCCCCATTGCTACCTCCACTTCAAGGCCCGCAAACATGAACTCTGACCTTCCGGAGATTGTGGCAGGGCACAGTAGGTTAGGACTCGGGGGGCAGCATCTCACCATTTCGCTGCTGCTTGAAGCTCTGGTCCTTGCCGTGCCTCTGACTGACACATTGTGGGCAGGCACAGGGAGGCGGTACAAAAGCTGCTGCGCTCTGCACTCGCTCACTCGCCTTTTGTTTTTCCTTCCTTTCTTCCCCTTCCCCCCTTGTTGGAGGATTTCCTGTGCTGTCACTTCTCAAGGGGCGCTGATGGAAGGTGGCGCTGCTTCCCGGTGGCTTGGCTCAGTCTTGGTCACTCACAGGACACAAGTTAGGATGGTCACGGCTATTGCAAACAGATAGGTACTGGTCACACACTTGCTCAGGCCTCCAGCTCAAGTCATCCACTCAGGCTTACAACCCAGGGCAGAAGCTGCTATACTTGGCCCACTCTGCTTGGCAACCTGTCTGGTCCCTGCTGCCCAAGGCTGAGCTACAATGACCAGCTCACCCACTCCCTTAACTGGAACAGGAGGGCAGAAGGTAGAGGGACCCTAGGGCCATATACTCTAGAGATCAATGGCAGAGAAGAGAACCAGACATTGCCAGGGCTTCTGGGCGCCACTGAGCTCTAAAAGAACAAGGTGGGAATCTGAGCACTATGCTCCAGGCTAGTGGCTCCTCCCTCACCAGGACCTGACCCATTTTCAATTCAGGTTACAAAGGAGTATCTGAAGAATGAAAGTAGCAGGCTGCCAAACAAGATACCTTGGTTAGAAACTGGGCATCAGGTCTGCTCCAGCTCTCTTCTAGCTGGAGAAACCCCCCACACCTACCTCTGACCTTATTTTGGCCTCCTCAGAAGCTGTGCAGCTGGGTGGCCTCAGGAAAATCCAGCCTGGCCCTGGGAAGAGGTCACACCATTCTGCTTTGCTTTTTTCATCTCTGCTTCCAAAAAGCACTCTGGCTAGCTCCTCCCTGGCTGTCTATCTGCAGGAACCACCCTGCCTAGACAAGGTCTTCCCACTGCATAGGTAACAGGGGTGGAAGAGCAATTATTCCACAGCTGTTGCTGTCTCAGTCCAGGGCAATCAAGGTGGTGAAGGGTGGCGGGGTAAGGTAGGCTGACACAGGTGAGGAGGAAGGATGTGAGCTGCTGACATATGCTGACTTGTGAGCTCACTCCACCCAGCCTCCAATTTCAACCAAGGTATGGGAATGGAGCAGGTACATGTCACTATAGCAGCCCAAGAGCTGCTAGCTAAGGCAGAGAATGGATCACGGAAGCACCAGCTGATACTACTAACACACTGTGACAGAGCAAGAGGCCTCAACTTTGACAATACTCTACTCACACAGTGATCTGCAATAGTCAGGTTACACCATTCCACCTATGTTTAGAGCTCACAACTACCTTCCCTGGCTCCCCAGGTTCCCCAGTGGCCAATAAATCAGCACCAGGGGATGCTGAGTGATCAGGGTGAGCCTTGTGCCTGGCTCCACAGACAGAGGCTCTTTCTCTGTTCTAAAATGCATAGACTGGGGGCAGAGGAGCTGAGCTCACACTAGGATTCTTGGGGAGGAAAGCATGGCCTTATGGAGTGGGAGGAGAGAAGGGGACCCTATGACCCCCAGACTCCGCCAAGTTTTCTTTAAAGTCCTGCATTGTGGGACACTAACTACAATAACACTGAAAGTGTGCAGGAGCTCACAAAACCAGCTTGGCCAAAATGTACAGGTTCTCAAAGGAGACATCTGTGGGAACTCTGGTATTTCATTCTCCCAGGTCCTGCCTGTCCAGGTGGGAGCCTGCTGAAGCCCAGAGGCCTCTGGTACCAAAGATTTGGTAGGCTAGATGGCCCACCAAGATGCGAAGGCCAGGACTCCTCCTGCCCTTACAGAGGAAGCTCAAGGGAACCAGGTCAAGGTCTTATCAAGAGAGACGGCAATAACCGCCCTAAGGAGCTGGGTCACCCAACTGTACTTGCTCACAGGGAAGGCAGGGACAGGCACAAGTCCTTGTCATTATTACTATTCCACTCTCTTCTAAAGTGGGACACAGAGAACAAGGTATCAGAGTTCCCCCCAAACACCACCCATAGGTCCTGAAGGGTGGGCAGTAGACCAGAGCTGTAGAAGGAAGCAAAGGCACCCCTACAGTCTGCCTTACCTCCCAGGCAGAGCTGCTTCTTGGACAGCAGTGCTTCTGGCCTCCCCATACAGGGTCCACTTGCCAATTACCTGTGACAGCCCTTGGACTCAAAACCAGAGATTTTACCCTCCTTGATCCCTGATACTCAGGCCTGAATGAGGAACATGCAAAGAGAGAGGCCTGAGGTTGAGTGCAGTGGGGATGCTGACATCTTCCTTCCCTTCAGAGAGCCAAGCATATTCTGTGAAGGTGAGTTTCTGTGACAGTGGGCCTTTAAAGCTGTCCATGATTTTGGGGCCAATCAGCTGGAACATAGAACTCAGCTTTGGTGGGCAACAATTTCTGGCTGCCCTGCTTCACTCCCACCCCTCCTTCACCCCTCGAAAGGCTCAGCAAATCACAGGTACTCTCTGGGTCTCAGTTTCTTTATCAGGGAAATTTCTCCTGCTCACTTCCTTGAGGGTCACACCAAAGCTGCCCAGAAATCCTCATTTCCACCTCAGTTCCCAATGCCTCATCTCACTTTCCAGAAAAGCAAATCCATACTCTGGGAGGGCAGAGGTTTCCTGCCTCTGAGAAGAGGAAGAGTAGGTGCTTAGATGTAAGTTCTGAAAAGGTTGACCAAACCACAGGGACAGCACTGCTCCTACAAATAGGAAGCAATGGCTGATGTGACCACATGTGGATAAGAATTGATCCTCAGGACATGCTATCTGGTGGCTCATATCACAACAGCACAGCACTATCCCCATCGTCTCCCACTGGGACTCCCACAGTGGAATGGAGCATTCTAGCTGGAGCTGAGTGAATGGACCATACTATGACCATTACTATGTCCTAGACTTGCATGGGTGAGAGCATGCAAGCATCAGGAGGTGTGGGCAGTATGTAGGGGGGTGTTCACAGGCTCTGTTCTTGACCTGGTTAGCCCTGACAAGGGTGGATTTCAGTTTGAGACCAAAGATGGGATAGTCGGTAGGGAGAGGAACAGTACTGCCAGGTCTTATCTTCCCCCTCCCCACAAAGTGTTCCCTGACCACACAAGAGTCTTGTAGTTCTGCATATCCAGCCACAGATATCCAAGATCTGACTCCTGCCACCTAGTATAAATCTTCCTGAGTTCCAAGTGTAGGCACAAGCTTCTGGTGCCCCGAATCAAATGTCTACTACCACCTTCCACACACTCCCTCACCTCACTCTGGTGGGCCAGGACCAATCCCCTCCACCAGCCAGGGCCACCCAGCAAGTGTGCCCAACTCCTCCCTCATGTTTCCAGGGCTAGGAATGGATAAAACTTCACAAATAGAGGACCAGAAAATGGACTCTCACATGGCAAAATGGTTGTCATCTTGGGACCTTGTGGGTAAGGGGCCACAGAGAAGGACTCACAAGTGCCCATCAGTAAATCAGTGGCCTTGGATGGGGGTCTCCCAAAGAAAAGGAAGCTCTGGCACCTGTAGGGAACACTACAAAGAAGCTATGTGCCACCTGCACTCCAGCCCTCAGGCAGTGACATGGTGGACACCTATGGGCCTCCTGATGGACAGGGATACTTCCCTGTCTCTGCAGTGACAGGTCCCTAAGACCTTGAAGCAGCACTGAGGAAACGCTCATTTGGGAGCCCAGGACAGCAGGCTGTGTGAGGACAGCGCTTCCCGGTATTGGCCTCACTTTCAGCCACCACCGCTGCAAACGGGATGTTACAGAATGGGGAGGAAGTGAGCTCATGCGGCCCAGGTCCTGTGATCCAACAGGGGACAGAAGGCCAACAACTTGATCAACACTATCCAAATAGGTTCCTCAGGCCCAAGGGGTCCCATCATTCCTAGCTGCCAATGAGCCAACCGGCAGCCACAAAAGTGCTAAAAGGGTACTCCCACCAGAATCAAAAGCAGTCCTCCAGCTGGCTAGGGCAGAGCAGGGCGGGGCAGGGCACCTCCCTGAGACACTGCCCGCTGCTGTAAGTCACCTGTGGCTCCCGCGGATTCACTCTCTGGCAGAAGGGCCCCACTCCAGCTTGCTTCCGGATTCTGGCCTCCAACCGGTCCAGCTCAGGCTTCCAAAAGCTCAGGGAAGGTGGGGGCTCCGGTTCCAGCCACTAGGGCTGCGAGGGCGGGGGCAGGAGGAGTGCCACTAGACACCGTTAAAGCAGTTAAAGCCACAGCTCCTTGTGAGCTCCAGCCAGGACTGGGGCGCCCAAGGGCTCCTTTAAGAGGAGGAGCCACTCTGGGAAAAAGGGAAATAGGCGGGCAGGGGCCCAGCCCTACCAGTCAAGGCAGGGCAACACCCCACCCCGCCCCGCCCCGCCCCGCCCCGCGAAAGACGCTGTCCCACAAGCTTCAGCAGAGCATGGTGGGCCGGCTACCCCCTCAGAGGCTGGCTGTCTCCTCAGGCTGGGGGACCCGTCCTCAGCCCCTGAATGGCTTTCGAAGCTACTGCCTCCCTCACACTTCCTCCCTCCCAGTTAGTCAGAGATGCCATGTGCTGCTGACTTCACTGAGGGCTGGCTTCACTGGACTAAGCAAAAAGCCACCTCTTGCAACCCTTTCTAACCCTGAAGGCTCCTCAGGTGTGAAAGTACTTGCTTCTCTCACCCTTTCCCCTGTTCTCCAGGCTGGCATACTGTGACAGACAAAAGGCTCAGACCCAAAAAGAGATGTGGAGCAGCAAACAAAGCGCTGTAGAGCAGTGTTAAACAGGTGCCAGCTGCAGCTCAGAAAAACTGTGGAGGTGCACACCTGTGATCCCAGAGCTGCGGAGGCCAAAGCAGAATCTCCATGAGTTTGAGGTCAGCCTGTGCTAGACTGTGAGTTCAGGGCCAGCCTGAACTACAAAGTGAGACCTTGTCTCAAAACAAAACAAAACAAAACAAAACAAAACAAGGGGCTGGGGATTTAGCTCAGCGGCATAAGCACCTGTCTTGCAAGAGCGCAGTTATGAATTTGATCCCTGGTACCAATTAAAAGAAAAAAAAAACCAGCCTGCCTGGCAAGCCCAAGGTCCTGAGTTCAATTTCCAATACAAAAAAAAAAAAAAAAGAGGGCCATGCCACTCCTTCATTCATCACTTGCTGATTCCTCCTTGCTTGGCTCCTGGAGTGGCTAGTGTGCTCATTAGGGGTGGAACTGGTACCTCTTTTGTGAAGCAGCAGCTGAGAAGACTGGGGACCCCCTGCAGCCTCCCAAAGAAACCCAAGGAAGGAGTTGAGACTGAGAACAATGGTTATATTAATTTGAAGGTGGTGGAGCAGAATGGTACAGTGGTGCAGGGTAAGAGGCATCCACCACTTAGTAAACAAATGAAAGTCTATTGTGAACAGCAGGGTTTGCTGATAAGGTAGATCAGATTCCAGTCTGATGGACAGCCAACCAATGCAACAGACACACCCGCACAATTGGAAATGGAGGACAAAGACATAATTGATGTGTTCTAGCAGCAGCCGGATGTCTACCAAAGAGGGAACTGCAACAACTCTAAGTAGAAACTTAATGTTTTCTACTCTGTTCTTATAGACTACATTCTCAATTAGAACACTACAACTTGATCCCACCACATTCTGACTATGACAGTATAGTTTTCTCAAAGCATAATTTCATTTATTCCTTCCCTATTCTTTTATTGTACATAAAGGATGTAGTGCATGTACACAAACATACTGCATTTCTTTTCTGAATGGCTGGTCATATGTTTTGACTGACATCAAATGGAAACGAGATGAGGAAATACTGGCTTTGTGAAAATAATTCCATTTTTCCACTAGTGACATGCTCATCAGTTATCTTCATATTCTTGTAAGTTATTTGGCTCTTACTGATTTAACAGAAAGGACTATAAAAATCCTTGCACACCTTGTGAATTTTAATGTTTTTCATTTATCATTATAAAACCAAGGACAATTTTATAACTTTTTGTATTAGCTATTACATGTAGGGCAATCTGTCTTTAGGAGTAAATCACTTAAAAAAAAAAAAAAAGAATTCTAGTTTTCCCTTTAAGCGTTTTGTTTTGTTTTTTTGGATCGGGGATTGAACTCACAACCTTGCGCTTGCCAGGCAGACACTTGTGCTGTTGAGCTAAATCCCCGGCTCTTTTTTTTTTCTTTTTTTGGTACCAGGGATCAAACTCATAATCTTGCACTTGCCAAACAGGTGCTTGTGCCACTGAGCTAAATACCCAGCCCCTATTTTTTTCTTTATTAAGATTTTTTGGTACATTTTAGATATACATAATGATCATATTCATCAAAAAGTATTGCTATTTAAATAAACTTGTTTAAAATGAAAAAAGGAAAAAAAGAGAGAGAGACAGATGGTCAGTCAGTCCAAATACAGGGCTCATGAAAACCGTGTGGGATGTCTTTCTACCTCCCTGGATTATAGGGCCCTAGTCTGCTGAATTAACACCCACTGGGTGCCAGGCACATGCCCAGCAGGCACTCAGCAAACTCACAGACCAAATGGACCAACTTAACATTTTCTAGAGGAAGGGTAAGAAAGTCTACGGGTGTCAGTGTCTCATTCATGTCTAGATAGCCAACAGTCAGATGGCCTCAGAAGGCTTTTCTTCCTGAACTACTAAACCACAAGACAACTCTAGCTCCTTCTGACCACTTAGTATTTTCTGTCTAAAACAACCAATATTTGCAACATGAGAACTCCTAGTAGGCTTTATGAAGAGATGGATCAAATGGCCAAGGCAGCCTGGAAGAGGACCAGTGATGAGTGCAGCACAGTCCCAGACACCTGTCCTCCTCACATAGGTCCAACCCATGCAAGTGTTATGTGATAAGCTACAAACAGGGGCTACAGCAACGGGCCTGTCTGAAGAACTTCCATGATATTCTACACCTACAAAGTACCTGTGGGAACAGAGAGGCAGAGTGAGCCTATTAAAGTTCCAGCCCTAAGAGGCCTCAGGTTTTGGTATAAGGCTGGCAAATACCTTACACATAAGCTGTTTGCAGTGTTCACTTGGCTTGTGCCCACCGCAGACACCACTAATCATCCCCAACCTTCTGAGCTCGAGACTGCAGATCCCTTCTTACCTCAGAGCTCTTGACAAACACCACGAGATAGGATAAAAAGGAATTAAACACAGAAAGACATCAATATAGAATCCTAGCACTGCCAAGTTCCACAACTGGGAAGATCCCAGGAAACTACTCTGATTCCCTGAAGCCTGCAATAGTTGCAGACTAAGCCTCTCAGGTTCCCTTCAATACAGTATGGCAACCAGCTCAAATCACACAGGGAAGAGGTCTATAAATTAAAAGCCCTGGTTCCATACACACTTTGCCTTCCATTTGCTGAGGAATCTCGAGCTCTACAGAATTTCTGTCCTACAGAATAGCCACCAGGGTCCCCTTCAGTCATTCTAAGCCTCTGGCGTGCAGAATTTCCATAAACCAGCTGACCACTGTTTGCCGAGATCGGCCCCTATCACACATCTTTTCAGTAGAGAAATGCCTTCTAGATTTCAAGCAACATTTAATAAATGGATTTCTGGAGGGAAAAAAACCCCACAAAAATCCTCTGTTCAGTTTATTTTTCTACCTTGAAAGAAGTTCCCTCAGGCCACTGAACCCTTAATTTTCACTCCTCCCACCCATATGGAATTCCCCTGGGTGGGACTGCCACCTAGTGCCACTAGGAGGCTCTGCAGACTCCAAGGCCACTTTGGCCACTAGCACCTAAAAATGGAAGCAGGGATCTCAGTTATCCATGGGTGCTAAGTCCCTGTTGGGAAAATTTGAGGTACTCACTACCCTGGGATGGATGCCCTGCACTAGCGGATGGAAAGAGCTGAGGGACATGAGTAGCAAGTGCCCTCAGATAATGCGCATATGCTGGGGGTCAGCTGAGGCCCTTCAAAGAACACTAGTGAGGATTAGTATCTCAGGCTCCTCAAGAATCCAAAGGTAGGCCATCCCAGAAGTCCAAGCAGGGAACCCAGGCAAGCACGATGTGCCTTTAGATTTCTCTTTCTATAAGTCTCCCAGCCCTGTCCTGCTCAGGAATGATGGCTATAGAACATTTATATTACCTTCTTTCTCAGCCCCCTACCTCCCAACAGACACCCCATTCTCATCAGCCCAGTCTTCCCACCATGGGTGCTTCTGTGAGCTGACCCAGGAAAGGACATACCCAACTCAACAGTGCTAGAGAACACAGGGAGTTTGTTACTAGATTTCACCTTGGGATAAACTCAAAACACCTAGATAATAGGAAGTCTCAGGAGTCACCAAGTTGTACAACTATTCATTATTCTAACACACCAACACAGGGTGTCACACAATAATTTGACACAATAAGATGCTACTGATCCCCTTTCTAATTAAATATTAGCTGGGTGTGGTGGCACGTGTCTGTAACCCAGTACTTTGGGAGGCTGAAGCAGGAGGATCATGTGTTTAAAGTGAGACTGGGCAGCTTGGTAAGACTGAGTCTCTGTCTCAAAATAAAAAATTAGGATACATAACCCCCATCTTGGGTTAGAAGGGAATGAGCATTCATGTTCACCCAGGAAAGCACACATAAGGGTTGTGGCCAACCTGGTACCCTGGCAGACATTTCTCATGAGACCCTCATTTAGGTTCTTTGTTGGTTTTTTGATTGCTGTTTTGATAGCCACAGTTGTTTGATAGCCATAGATGATAGCTGAAACTATTGTTTTGATAGCCACATGTAGCTGTTCCTAGTAAAAGCTACAAAAGGGACAGACTGTTAAAGGTAATTTCAACTACCTCCAGGGGAGTGCTTAGGCCAGGTAGATAAACCAAGGTTAATGATGCTACCCCATATACCCTTGCTCCATGTCTCACTTCCTCATTGGGTCAATATTAACTAACTGACTATACTTGTAATCCTATAGGTTGATGATAGTTTGATCCACATTGTACCCACATTGTGAATTTGCTATATAAATTACCCTTGAGGAAGGGCCTCAGTAGCAACCCACTCAGAACCTCTCCTATCTTTCAGGAGCTATTCCTATCCCCAATAACCCTTCCCTACCTTTAAAAATAAAAACTGAGCCAGGTATGGTGGTGCACTCGTGTACAGGAGGAACGCAGGGAGTTCAAGCAGCCAGTTCGGGCTACATAGCAAAATCCTATCTCAAAAAAAAAAATAAATAAATAAATAAACAAACAAATGAATAAATAAATAAAATTTTAAAATTGAAAAAGTAAAAGACAGCTGGGGATGTAGCTCAGTGCAAATGCCCTAGGTTCAACTCCTAGTACTGAAGGGGCAGGGATGCTCCTTAGGAAGTTTTTCTGTTCCTGTTTTGAGGGGTTATATACTTATCACTGAAAAGTTCTCAGATCCTGAACTGTTTCTTTTTGTTTTCCATTTCTGATTCACCATCTTTTGTTGTTATTGCAGTGCTGGAGAATGAACTCAAGGCCTGTGCATACATGCTAAGCAAGCACTCTAACACTAAGCTACACTCTATCTCTTTTTAGTTTTAGACAGTTTTGTGAAATTGCCCAGACTGGCCTTGAACATGGGGTCCTACTTCAGCCCCTCAGCTACCTGGGGTTAGAAGTATGTGTCATCATGCCTGGCTCTGTTTTTTATTTTTTGAGAGGAGGTCTTACATGTTGCCCAAGCTGGTTCTGAACTTCAGGGCTCACAAGGTCCTCCTGCCTCAAGGTCCTGAGCAGCTGAGACTATGGGCATGCACCACTGCATCCTGACCTGTTAATGGTCATGTCTTAAGCCTGGTCCCCTGCCACTTTGAGTGGGATTTTCCTTCGTACTTTACCTGTAAAAATTCACAGGAGTGACCAACTAGAATTACCAACAAGAGGTTCATCAAGTATTTAAATTCAGGTTCACAACATTATATTTTATTCCTTCAATGACCACAGTCACAATCAGTGACTAGCTGGGTGTAGTGATGCACATCTGTAATCCCAGTACTCAAGAGGCTGACTCAGGAGGATTGCCATGAGTTCAAGGACAGCCTGGGCTACACAGTGAGTCCAAGGACAGCCTGAACTACATAGCAAGACCCTGTCTCAAAAAAAAAAAAAAAAAAATCAGTGACTGAAAATTCTTTTGCCCTCCACTTTACAGAATAAAGAAGAAACAGTAAAAGCTACAAAAAATTGTGAAAGCACAATTCTCTTCCTCATTCTGATTAAGGAAGAGGTAGTTTTTGATGGACTTTGCTGAAGGATAAATTGTTCCTTTGCTCTCACCCAGGACTTGCCATCTTGCATTCAGTGAAAATGAAATGTCTTCATTTTCTCCGAGTTATAATTCAAATTTATGACTCAGAGTATTTGTAAATTTAATATGTGGATTGCAAGGAAAGGAGGAGGAGTCTATGTTCTTCCAGAAACAAGACTCTTAGTCCCAGTCAGACCAAGAGGATACCCTGCATTTAGATGAGGAGACTCAGGCTAAGGAAGGGCTGTGTCTAGGTTGTTCTTTTCTGTCCTCCAAAATGGCAGTCCAAGGAGGGGCTGCTCTAGGGCTGGTCCTTGCCTCTGAGCCTGCTAACCCTACACACTGAAAGAGTTTTCCCCTGAGACCAAGGTCCACAGGCAGAGGCAACACAAAAGAACTCAGGGATGCCTCTGACTGGACACAGCTCACACCCAAGAATGTTGGGGCAGGTTCAAAGAAGCCCTTCTATGCTGATCACAAAAGCAGCCCTGGCTGGGGTGGAGGGATCCTAGATGGCCACCTAAGCAGCCAGGCCCCTACCCCATGGAAAACTTACCTTCTACTTGACCTACCTAACTGCAAGAAATGAAGGGAGCATCCATTAAATCTCTAGGGGAGGAGGGATAGACAGGGAAGGTGGAGAAATGTTTATTGGCTATGAGGACCATGAATGGGAAATGGCAAAACTGCCCCAAGAGATGCAAAGAGGTACTGGGAGAAACCTATAGGCTCCTTCCTCCTTGCCAGAAATCTGTCCTATCTTTCCTCAGCCTACATGAGAAAAAACAGTTTGGGTACCAACGACCAAAAGAAAACAAGAGCCAACCCAGGGGTAAACTGGAAGATGTGTATTTTCCAGGCTGTTTGACAGTTTATAACCAAAGCCTGGGGGCATGATCTAAAAAAAAAATTACCAATCACAGGAAAAGGCAATGAGAAATATGCTGCTGGTGCTGAATGTTATTTTTATGACTTGGGACAAAGGAACAGCATATCTGAAATCACAACAGCCATGCAAATGCAGAACACAGGATGCTGCAGGACATACCTGGCTACCTCTTATCTATCTGCTGCTCACAACAAAGGGCACTGTGCCAACAACAATCCTCCACTCTGAGAATGACCAAAGACCAAAAGGCAGAACTCCGTATCTCAGAGGACCAAGCACTTTGATCATGAACCAGGGTGGTTCCAAGACATGAATTCCTACAAACAAGCCAGCCAACCTACTGTTGGCTTGAATTCCCTCTGTGCTCTTTGGGAAATCAATTAAGTTCACTAATGGATACCACTAGGTTGCATTAAGAACTCAACAGGAAATGCTCTGAAGCCAAAAAAGCACTACACAAGCTATGTATGATCCATGCCACAGACTACAACTAAAAAAACTAAAAGGAACACCCAACTGCTACAGTCTGGCTCTTAACTGTCCCCTGACGGTCCATATGTTAAAGAGTTGGTCTCTAATGAGACACTACTGAAATCTTTAAAAGGTCTTTAGACCACAGGAGCATGGCTTGGTCATCTGAAACGTCCACCAGAGGTTTAAAAGCAACAGGTCCAGCTGACCATGGAATGGAACTTCTACAGCCATGAGCCAAAATAAACCTTTTTTCTTTTTTAATGGATATTTTAAAAATTTATTTCTATTTTAACTAGCCCAGAGACACAACTCATTAAAGGCTGAGTTGAACTAGCATGTGGAGTATGGGTCCTCCTCATGGTAATTTTCTTTTTACCTTCTTCCAAAAAGGTCTATACCTTCTGTCACGATATATATTTAAATTAAATTAAATTAAATTTGCTAATAAAACCCTCAAAATGCAAATGTACTGAACAAAGCTGAGAAGAACAGTAAACAGATGAAAAATGCATGCACCTAAATAAAAATTTTACTTACAATGTTCAAACTGTTTTCACATACAAAGGTTATGCATACAAAATGTTGCTAGTAGCATTTAGATGTCTTAAAATACTACAAGCAATGAACAGATGACCAAACATATTAAGGGTTAGCTGTAGGTCAGTTGGCAAAGCTAGGAGTCCCCACATAGTTAAACATTCTAGTTCCAATTTCTCCTTTTAGATACAAATTGCCACACTGTTTTTAGTGGTTCCAAATGGTGGCAAGTTTAAATATCCCTTCATTTATAGAACCACCTACCCTATCTGAGAAGTATGCAACATGCCTCAAAGAATAAGAAAAAAACTTTAAGAGCTCAGATTCTCCTCATTAAAAGTGAATGGAGAAAAACAAGTAGTATCTGTGCAACACAGTGCATTATTTGATATAGAATATTTTTAAGGCCACTGCATCTATAAGTTCATTAAAAAAATTACTGATGCTGGGCATGGTAGCACACATCTGTAATCCCAGCACTCAGCAGGAGGCTGAGACAGAAAATCACTGTAAATTCAAGACCAGCCTAGACTACATAGTGAGTTCAAGACCAGCCTGAACTACATAGCAGACCTCTGTCTCAAAATTAAATAAATAAAAATCTAAAAAAGAGCTTACTGTTGACTATACTCTCAGTGTTCAAAACATCTGAAAATGCACTATCTACATAAATTCTGCTTAACAAAAGAAACAACATCATACAGTGTGAGGCAACATATAAGCAACTTACTACAGCAGTCTGTATGAATAAAAATTTACAAGTGAACCAGTAGTTACATCCCTTTATATATACAAGGAGATCACTAAACTACAAAATATGTTCATTTTAAATTTTTATACATTTCTGCATCACAGAAGTAAATAATAAACAGTATCAGTTCCTCAGTTCTCTGGGTAATTATTAACTATTAACTGAAGACCATGTGCATGATTATGGTAGAACAAAGCAAGTAGGTCTAGAGTTGTCACAATAATCAAGATGCCTAGTGGCACCAGACAAGAATGCAAAATCTTAAATCCATAGAGAAAAATAAAAAACACTGATTTGTTTATAAATATCTTTTGGCTAAAAGTTAACTTCATGATTAGATTAAGTCAAGGGTACAGTGTCACACAGCAGCACTAATTTAATGACTGGAGACAGAAAAAACAAACAGGTATTTGAACAAAGTCTGACATCCTTAACAAGTTTTGTTTCTGTTTTGTTTTTTTTTTTAAATATTGGCTGGTAATACTCAAAATTCATGAAAACTTTTGAAAAAATCTTTTAATTCCCAGTCCCTTAGAAAATCATACTGAGCTGTGTATGGTGTGCACAGCAGTAATCCCAGCATTTGGGAGGCTGAGGCAGGGGCATGATGGCAAGTTCCAGATCTACCTGGGTTACAAAGTGAGCTCAAGGCCAGCCTGAACTGCCTATCGAGACCCTGTCTTAAAAAGATAAACAAGTCAGGCGTGATAGCTCAGGCCTGTAATCCCAGTACTCAGAAGGCTGAGGCAGGAGGATCAGGAGGCTGAGGCAGGAGGATTGTTGCAAATTCGAGACTAGCCTGAGCTATAAAGTGAGTTCAAGGCCAGCCTGAACTGCATAGAGACCCTGTCTCAAAAAGACAAAAAAAAAAAAAAAGATAAACAAAAAAGGCCATACTGAAAGAGAAAACACAACAACAACAACAACAAAAAACCTAATGATCTGGGTACATCTTTAATGTAACAATATACATTAACTCCTTCCACATACCCAACTGCTATCTGTGATACAGCATTACCAGAAAGCAGACTATTTTAAAATTTTATCAGGTAGGATCTCTACAGTGTAAAAAGTCTGGTGCTTCTGCTGTTTGCAGAGCAGTTTTTAATTTCTACAGTATAATTACATATTTCACATAGTTTTATGAGATAAGTATTATGTTAAATCCTATATGAATAAGCTTAAAAAGATTTTTTTTTTTTTTTGAGACAGGGTCTTGCTAGCCTCGAACTTGTGGTGATCTTCTTGCCTCAGTCTTTTAAATACTGGGATTACAGGTATGTGTCACTATGCCCAGCTAAAATTTTCTTTCTTTTCTTTTCTTTTCCTTTTGTCTTTTTGAGACAAGGTCTTGCTATACAGTTCAGGCTGGCCTTGAGCTCACTTTGTAGCCCAGGCTGGTCTTGAACTCAAAACAATCCTCCTGCCTCAGCCTGACTGAGTGCTGGGATTACAGGCATGAGCCACCATGCCCGGTGCCCAGCTAAAATTTTCTAAATACTCTATGTGGCACTAGGAATTTCATGCTGTATCAAGTCATTATCAGTTTTAAGCTACTGAATTGTATAATAAAATATTTACTAAAAATCAATATAAAATGCTGGCTGAGAAAGATTATAATGAACACACACAGCTTTCTGGACTTAAGATATTCAACTATATGCATTCTTTTTTTTAAACTACACACTAATACAACTATGTGTGAGAAGCTTTTTTGTGTATTGACTATCATGACAATGCTAGTCGATTCTTTATGAAGGAACAGGTTTACACATATTTAGCAGTGCACATGAGAAACTCTGAAAAGGACAATTTCTTGGCTTTAAAGTAGACCATATTCTGGGAAGTACTTCATAGAACAAGCAATAATTCTATGATTATAGCCAAGAACTGGGAAACTTCAGGTATTTCAGTTTCTTCTAGACTTTGAGCACTGAAGTGTGATACCTAAATTATCCTTTTCTTTACAAAAAACTGAACAGCAGCAAATTCCTCTATCCTGAAGAGGAAACACATTCATTTTTTCAATTAGTTATTTCTCATCTAAAGCATTGGGAAAACCCCTCTTGTTTCCAAGTATCAGTACTAGAATCCCTTGTAAATATGGTTTATCCAGAAGATTATGTAGTTCATTTCAAGAGGAGTCTATCTTTTCATGATCAGTGGCATCTACCATGTGAACAATAGCATTAACTCCTCTGTAACAACTTCCCACAGGCTCTGCAATCAGGCTGTCCTCCTGTGTCCCAGATCTTTATTGTGACATTACTTTTACTTTCCTCATGTTGAAGCCCACTGTGGGAATGACACCTTCACTGAACTGACCTAACATGATAACATGGACAAAGACGGTTTTTGCCAGAGTACTGCAGCCCTACTAGCACCAGCTCCATCTCCTCCTTCCAGAGGAACAAATGGAGTCAGTCCAACAGGCAGGGGATAAGCACCAGCATGTTGACCGCTGGGAGAGCAAACGCAGCAGCAATGACCCTGCAATGGACCCATCCAATGGCTCTTTAGGGCCTCAGTGGGATGCAGATGGGCAGATACAGGTGGATAGCAATGGCTAGAGCCAGGGAGCTATGCAGGTCATATTTAAAAAATGAGGGACTTTTTTCACTTTTTAAAATGAAATAAATCATTTCTAAGTAGATTATTTCAGGTGTTTGTCACAGTGACACAAGGTTAACAAACAAGAGGCTCAGGTAGCATTTTTTATTTTTTAAGAAAAACATGGAAGGCTTCATAAGTTTGCATGTCATCCTTGCACAGAGGCCACGCTAATTTCTGTATCATTCCAATTTTAGTATGTGTGCTGCTGAAGGGAGCACAGGGAGCAATGTGTAAGAGTGTACTTTCAAGCTATCCTTTCTAGCCACATGATTTGATACAAAAACCTGACATGAAAAATATCCTGTTTAAGCATCTTCTAAACCAATAATTCTTTTTTTTTTTAAATTTTATTTAAAGGGAAACAAAAGCATGTAAAGGGTAGAGGTAATACAGAATTTTAAAAAAAAAGATAAACAATAAGAAATTACTACTTAAAATTACATATTGTCCTGTTAGAAAGTTGCTCAACTTACAAAATTAAAGCATACAAAGTAGATAGTCAAACAGTGGGAATGTAGACAGCTACGCATGCATGAATATCTGCATGTATTTCTATACTTTCTATATTAGAGGGAAAAACAAAACTTAGCAAGACAAAACAAAACAAATTCCTATAAAAACATGAAACCAAAAAGTCATATAAAACCACAGTACAAGGTGATCTACAATGATTACTGTGTTGTTTCTTATTATCTTCAATAGAATGTCTATATCAACAGGCATAATTGAATATAGCAGTATGATTGAGTATAGCAGTAAATAA
>PVLA01001155.1:134663-209418 GCA_004027455.1 Hydrochoerus hydrochaeris | reverse complement strand
CTGCAGACAGTATAAAACTTCAAAGGCAGGTAATAATCAAACCAGAGTGGATATTCTAGTGGATCTTGTCATCTTAAGTGCAGTTGCCTATACTCTCAGACTTGATATTATCAATCATAACAGCTTTGAATAAAATCTATCAATACAAAACAGCGATCCAACAAACCAGATTCGATTATGATCAGTCATGGTAAAACAGTGTTGGTTTTACAGAGCTTTAGATTAAGTTAATAGGAAATTAAGGATGATTACTGTACTATATCCTGTTATTTTTGGGATTACTGTCTGTGCCCTCAAATCTAGTACAGGTAAAAATGACTGGAACAGAACAGAATATAATACATTTAAGCAGAGTAGTGTGGGTAATGTGGGTTTTAAATCCTGGTGCACTATTTACAATATAGTATATCAAGACCATCTATATTATAGTTTCTAGTTATCCTTCTCTGCCTCATTTCTGCTATGCTATTTTTCTGCCTTTGTTTATCTGGTTTTCTCCTTTATTCTACTTCCTGCCCCACTCATTGAGGCCTTTCTGCCACTGTTCCTAAAATCCTATAAACCAATAATTCTTAAGCTAGTATTCACACATGAGCCTGAAAGATCTGAATCTTCTAAAATTGTAAGCCAAAATTTTCTTGTGCATTTTTTTTTTTTTTGGAAGGAGAGAAGTCACAATTTTTAATTCAGTATGGCCTACCTGAAATAAAAAGGCAGGGCCACGAGAGCAGCCCAGTCTTTTTAACTGCAGAACATAGGAGCACAAGATTCTTTAGTGGGTATTAAATGATTGCTGCTTTTTATTTTTTAAGTTTTTTGTTTTTATTTTTGAGACAGTGTATCATTTTGGGTAGTCCAGGCTAGTCTTGAACTTGCTATGTAGCCAGGCTGGCCTCCAGCTCACATCAATCTTCCTGCCTGAACCTCCATGCCTGACCTAAATGATTGCCTCTATGAGCAATCATTCTAAAAACATAATAAAAAGCAACCCATGAGTCCCTGTTGAAATGATTCCTATCTGTTTATAACACAACTCAAGTGACTTTACCACCAATAAAGAGCTAAATGTTAAGACAGAGAACCAGGAAGAAGGAACTTATTCAGAGAAAGAACTTCATAAATCTGCTTTGGGGCTCTTGAGTCTCCTGATGAAAACAAAGCCATGTGTATATTGGGTTAAATTCCACGATGCAAGGAAAGAATACTCAGTGTTGTAAAATGAACAATTCTTAGAGGTTACACAGGACAAGAAGACACTTGCATTTCAACCAAAGTGAAATATCTTCTCTTCATTAGGTAGAAATCCAGATGGTAACACCTTAATAGTAAGGCTAAACCAGTATGAAGTAAAGAATACTCTAAATTCGTCCTCACAAAGCTTTAAACAAGACTGAAAGGATCAAAGTGATCAATACATTAACTGCCTGTCAGAATAAAGCTCAACAGTCTTTAAGGGAATCAACAAATCCTAGCACTCAAAATATAAAACAATGTACAGCATACAAGTAAAAACTACTACACATCAAAGGAAGAGAATGTGACTGATTTGGGTCAATAGAGATAGAGTCAGAAATGCCAGAAGATAGTGACATCAAAAGAAAAGGATGTTTTTAGACAGCTATATGAACAAGCATAAGCATGATATGTTCTAAGATTAAAAGGAAAATATGAGTATAATGAGAGTAACAGGAATCATAAAAAGAACCACTTACAGGGTCCTCTGCCTGCCGCATCTGGGCGGAGACAGTGTCTCCAGCCCCTGACGGTGGGCGGAGCCACAGCAAGATGAAAGGTCTGCCCAGTGACAACGAGCGCTGTGGGGTGCAGGGGCCTGAGGCACACGCAGGCTCCCAGCTGGCAAGAGGCGCCAGGGCCACAAGGGCCTGGCAAAGGGGCTGCGACACCTCAGATGAAGAAGCTAGGATCCCAAAGGCAGGCCTGATGTACAGCACCTGTTCTCAGTGACTTCCAAACACCCCAGAAGGCAGGAGGAGGAAAGAAAACAAAACCAAGGGCCAGAAAGCCCATAGGGATCTGATGAAAACAACAAACCTCTATTTCAGTGAGAGTCCTATTCATCTGCTTTGTTATTTCCTGTTACCACTTCAGAGAGTCCAGTTTAACTCCTGGACTGATGCCTGTAAACTGCCCATGGCCAAAGAACTGGAAATATCTAGAAAGCAGCTTAAGGAATTGGGATTTTCTCTGCAAAGACTATTAGAATGCAGTTATCGGCAAACTACCTAGCTACTCCTTATTCCTATTCATGTCACAAAACCCATCTTCCAGGATACCAGGACCTCTGGTCATCCTTTCCTTGGCATGAGCACAGCTGTGTGGGTCTTTCCCTCTGGAGTCCCTAAAAAAGCAATTTTTTTTTTTTGTGCCAATACTTTATAGAAATTGATTCAACCACCATCATAGAACAGTGGCTGCCCTGCCTTGTGTGGTTCAAGAAAATCCTCTAATTCCCATAAACGTTCTTCTTATTTCGCTCTGTTTATGTTGGAATCATGGCCTAAAAGAAGGAAATTTATCTAAAATAGTAAATGTGCTGTAAATAAGAATTCGAGATAAGTAGTAGGTCAATTTTTCTTGCTTGCTTGCTTGGTCTTTTTGAGACAGGGTCTCATAATGCAGTTCAGGCTGGCCTTGAACTCACTTTGTAGCCAGGCTGGTCTCAAACTCACAATGATCCACCTAACTCAGCCTCCCAAATGCTGGAATTACAGGCATGTGCTACTACATCCAGCTTTTTTTTTTTTTTTTGAGTACTGGAGATGGAACTCATGACCTTGTGCTTGCCAGGCAAGCACTTACACCACTGAGCTAAATCCCCAGACCACCCAGACCAATTTTGGAAGAGATCCTGAGTTTGATTTCCAGTACCAAAAAACAAAACAAAACAAAGAAAAACAACACTTAAAAACTAATGAGGGCTGATACTATAGCTCAGTGGTAGAACACTAGCCTAGCATGTGTGAGACCCTAGGTTTAAGCTCCAGTACCACAAAAAATAAAATAAAATAAAATAAAATAAAATAAAATAACTTCTAATGAAAAACAGAATATCTATTATGAAAACCTCTACCAAAAATGCTACTAAAACTAGTAAGTAAATCACACTAGTGAGATGATAAAAATATCAATATACTGCTAAGGGCAATGCAAAATGGTACATCTTATTCACTACAAATGCAGTAATGAACACCTGTAATCTCAGCACGTGGGAGGCTGAGGCAGGAGCATTACCACAAATTTGAGGCCAAAACCTGGACTACATATTGAGTTCAAGGACAGCCTAAACTATATAGCAAGACCATGTCTCAAAAAAAAAAAAAGTACAACTTTCAAAAGGCTGGCAATTTCCTACACTGCCCATATGACCAAGTAATTTTATTTTTAGGTAACACAACAGAAATATATTTCTAAAGCTGTATACACAAATATTCACAATGACTTTACTGTATATATAGTACATAAAAGTGCAAATAACCCAAATGCATGTTAATGTGATGTGAAGGATTAAAAATAATTTGTGCAAGCCTGGTGTGGTGGCATATCTGTAATCCCAGCACTCAAGAGACTGAAGCAGGAGGTTCACCGTGGGTTGGGGCAAGCCTGGGCTACACAGGGAATTCAAGGCTACCCTGAACTACATAGTGAGACCTTATCTCAAAAAAGAAAAAGGAAAAGAAAAGAGAAAGAAAAAGAACAAAAATAATTTGTGCACCAAGTGCTGGCACATAGCTGAAGTCCCAGCTACTTGGGAGACTGAGTTGGATCACTTAAGCCCAAGAGTTTGAGGTCAGTCAAACACAGAGACTTTGTTTCAAGAAAATAAATGAAAAAGGAATGTGTGTATTACAATGGTGAGCTGCCTGGTTGGAAATTTTCTGAAAGCATGCAAGTTTGTCACAGTGTGTCTTTGATCAGAGAGGCACTAGCTGGGTCTAACACCTGGATAGGGTCAGATAACTACAATCTTGTGCTACTCACATTTACTCAATAGTAAATGTGAGTAGCACATAGTACTTCACTAGTACTAATGGAAAACAGTACAATTAGAGGAAACCACCAAATTCACTGGAAGCAGTGAAGCACACTTTCAAAACTCTCATCTCATACAGAGATACTCTTCATTGAAAGGAATTTTGTGATACATGAATAGAAACTTTGTTTTGCTTCTGGTTTTTGGTCTTAGGTAGATTATTATAAAGACTAAGGAGTAATTGAACATGGCTATGGGACAGACACATAGGAATAGGGGGTGAAGTGCAGACAAGAATCTGTTAAGGTAACCGTCATATCCAAATCTGTATGGCCAATTAACTAAGTCACAATTTCACAAGATGTCAGAAATCAAATAAAATCCTCACATCGGATTCCACTGGAGGAAAATGGTCAAAACAAAAACCTGAAAAAAGAATTTTGGTGGGAAGCCTATCATATAGCATGTAATTCCAATGGCAACAAAGACTTTTGGATGAACTATGTTGCAACTGAAGAATCTCAGAGTCATGTTCCAAACCAACCTGTTTTATAATACAAGGCCCAAAAGACTGAACAGAAAGTGACCTGTCCAAGTTCTCAAAGCTACTAAGAAACCTGATTGGGATTCACCATCAACATTCTGACACCCTGACACTAATTCAGCTGAGGTGGATCAACAGTATGGAATAGATCATGAGAAAACTCACTATTCTATTCCAAATACCTCAATTTCTACTCTCGCTTTTGCTCAAGCTATTGAGACTCTTGCTGTTTCAGATTTTTCTGGTGTTAAATTATGAGGAGAATGAAACTTTTAAACTTGCACCCTGATGTCAAATTTCAATATTTACTGAATGTCTACTCTGAGTCAGGCATTATCTTCAGCCACATGAAAGATGGGTGGATAAGAGTTCACTAAACAAAATGTATGGTTTGACAATAGTGCAGGCTGCCCTATTATGTGAGTTTGACTAAAAGGGCATTTTGAGCAGCAAAGAAATTTATTTCAGTCTTATTCCTAATGAGAACTAATCCACATCACAAAATGTTAGTAGTTTAACCCTTCTCAGACTAAGAAAGGCAAGAAAAACAGAACAGCCAGGAGGCTGGCACCAATGCAAGGTATGAGCTTTGAGCATTTCAACATCGAGAAATTTCTACTCAAAGCCCTCAGAGAAACCCGGAGTTGGTGATGAGGCAGAAAAGTCTGTCATAATGCCAAAGGCATAATTCCTGTGCCTGGCTAAAACCCACTGGAGACATAAACTCTCAAAAAGCAAATTTGATTTGTTCGAACATTTCAACTTTGGGCCAATTTAGAAAGCAACATCAGGGGCTAGGGATATAGCTCAGCTGCACATGCTTCTCCCTAGCAAGAGCAAGGTTGTAAGTTTGAGCCTCAGCACCAAAAAAAAAAAAAAAAAAAAAGAAAAGAGAAAGCAACATCAGTTGTGCTGGATGATTCTAAGGTGGTTTCACCTTATTCCTACCTCCCAGTGACCAGCAAGTTTGGGTGGAATCTCCAATCCCAGTTTCTCCAGCTCTCGCTCTCTGTATTTCTCATACTGCCGGAACCCCACATACCCTCCACCTGTTGCCAACAGAATGGGCAGGGGACGCAGCAGGAACAAGGTTCGGGTAGGGGCAGTGTGCATTTTTCTGGCATCTGTAACAAAAAACAAGACAATGTTAAACCTGGAAAACAGGAAGAGGGAAGAATCTTCCAACTGCTGAACTCACAGGAAGGCCAGGAAAAAGTCAATGCATTTTAGAAGCTCTCAGTAAAGACAACTGAGCAGGCTCCAAATTATATCAGCTAGTAAAGGACAGGCATCTTTCTGCGGAATTACACCTCCTATAGAAATGCACCTCCCATTGCCACTAGAGCTACAGAATTTAAGATGAAAACACTGAACCACAAAGAAATCCATAAACTAATAAAAGTTGTCCCACTGGCTTCCAACAAGTCTAGGACTTACAACCACATACCACTCCTCACCTAGAGCACTCTGTTGGCTTTTACAATCTAGGTCCAAGTCTGACCAGGCACTGGTATTCTCAGAGGCAAAACCTCCAAAGCTCTCACAACTCAACAGTAAAATGATAACCTGGGGTATAGCTCAATGGTAAGCACTTGTCTACCATGCACTTCTACAACTGCTAGACAAGAAATTTCTGCTAGTTAGGTCGCTCTGTTTATGGTATTCTGTTAACATACAGCAGCACTAGCAAACCAAGATAAAACCATTTGTGGTCAGGGAAATGCAAATCAAAAACACAATGAGATACCATTTCATTCTCACTAGGATGGTTATGATTAAAAAGGTCAATGTTGAAAATAATGTGTAGAAACCCTCAAACAGCCGGACATGGTGGCACACACCTGTAATCCCATTCGGGATTTTGCACTCTGGCCGGCCATTGGGCAAGGGAATTGTTGCAAATTCAAGACCAGCCTGGGCTACAAAGTAAGCTCAAGCCCAGCCTGAACTGCATAGCAAGACCCTGACTCAAAACAAAAAAAAAAACTACCTTACACATTGTTGGTATGAATGTAAAATGGGGACACACTTTGAAAAGCAGTTTGGCAGAATCTCATGAAGTTAAACATAAAGTTCTAGTTTTGGTCCCTAGCAGGGTAAAAAGAAAATACAGGAAACAAGTTACCAGATGACCCAGCAAGCCAACTCTGACATATGCCTAAGAGAACTAAAAACATATGTGCATATAAAAACTTGTACCTAAATATTCATTAGAAGCACTATTCATAATAGCCAAGAAGGGGAAATAAACCAAATGTTCATCAACTAATGAATAAACAAACTGTGGTATCAAACAACAGAATACTATTTGCAAATAAAAAGGAATGAACTAATGAAGTACAGCATAAACCATGAAAACATTACGTTAAAAAAAAAACAGTCCCAGAGCATATTATATGATTCTGTTTATATATAAAGTGTCCACAATTGGCAAATCTATGCACATAAAGTGAATTAGGATAGGGAAAAATGCAATGTAACAGTTTAAAGGGTTTTTAAAGGTGGGGACAAATGGTAAAATTTGCATAATTCTGGAAAAATACAAAAAACACTGAATTATACACTTAACAAGGCAAATTTTTGGAGCTGGGGATATAGCTCAGTGACACAAGGGCCTGCCTGGCAAGTGTGAGGTCCTGAGTTTCATTCCCAGTACCCCTTCCAAAAAAAGGGGCAAATTTAATGGCATATGAATTATATCTCAATAGAGCTTTTTTTTTTTTTCTTCTGGGGCACTAGGGATTGAGCCTTTGCACTGGGCTCATTCTAGTGTGCTTGTTTATTTTTATTTTTTACTTTGAGAAAGGGTCCTGCTAAATCCCTAAATTGCCCAGGCCGGGATTGAACTTGTCCTTCTGCCTCAGCCTCCCAAAGTGCTGGTATTACAGCATGCACCACTATGCCCCACTTCTTTTTTAAATCTCACATATACACAATGGAATTAGTCTTAAAAAGAAGGAATATCTGGATGGGCATGGTGGCACATGCCTGTAACCCCAGCACTGACAGGCTAAGGCAGAAGGATCACTGTGAGTTTAAGGTCAATTGGGCTACACAGTGAACTCAGGCCAGGCCTTGTCTCAAAAAAACAAAAACAAAACAAGAGAAAAAAGGAAGAGGGAGAAAACTGCTATTTGTGGCAAGATGGATAAATCTAGTAAGTGACATAATCCAGAGACAGAAACAGATTGCATGATCTCACTTATACGTGGAATCTAAAAAGGTGGCTGAGAGCTGGGGGTTTAGCTCAGTGGCATAAGTGCCTGCTTGGCAAGTGCGAGGTAGTGAATTCAATCCCTGGTACCAAAAAATAAATGAACAAAATAAAATAAAATAAAAATAAAAAGGTGGCTGGGATCTAAGGGTATACCTTAGTAGCAAAGGACTTGACTGACATGCACAAGGCTCTGGGTTTGATAATACCACAAAAAAATAAACCTTGGTACTATAGTACACACCTCTAATTCTAACTACTCAGAAAGCTGAGGTAGGAGGATCACAGGTTTGAAGACAGCCTGAAAGTACTAGTGAGACCCTTGTTCAAAAAATAAAAAGGGGGACTAGAGGTTTAGCTCAGTGGCACTAGCACCTGCCTGGCAAGTGCAAGCTCATGAGTTCAATCCCCAGTACCAAAAAGATAAATAAAAATAAATAAATAAATAAATAAATAAATAGGGCTAGAGATGTAGCTTAATGGGAGAGTATTTACTTAGCATATTTGAGGCCCTGTGTTCAACCCAAGTACCACAATAAACAAACAGATGAATTAATGGAGGTAAGAATGGGAAGATCTCAAAGGGTACCAAATTCTAATTGTATAGGACTCTAATGAAAGTATGAGAATTATAATTAACTATATAACTACCACTGTATCGTAGACTGGTAAAATGCAAAAAGAGTAGAATTTAGGGAGGGAAAGAGCAGAGGGAGGAAAGAATGCAGAAAAAAAGGAAGGAAAAAAGGGAAGAATGAAGAGAGGTGGGGAAAAAAATGAAGCTACATGAGATGATGGGTATATTAGTTTGCTTACTGCAGTAATTGCTTCAGTATGTATATCAAGATAAGTATATTGAAACATGTTATAGTAAACCTTAAATATATACAAATTTTTAAAAACTGATGAGCTGAATTATCAACAGCCTATGTAAAATAAAAGAGCACACACTTTTTTTGGGGGGTACTGGGGATCAAACTCACAACCTTGAACCCACCAGGCAGGTGCTTGTGTTGCTGAGCTAAGTCCCCGCCACCCCGGCCAAATGCACATTCTTATTAGAGGGAAATCTTATTCCCCATATCACATTTCAGTGCTTGGTATTAGTTTTTCTTTTTTCTTTTTTTAAAATTTGCTTGTTTTTTGAAATAGGCTTTCGCTGTGTAGTCCAGCCTGGCCTCAAATTTATGATCCTCCCATGTCAGCCTCCCAAATCCTGGGATTGAGGCATATACCACCATGCCCAACTCTTTTTAAATGAATTAGTGTGGATGTCATTAATTACTGCTATTATGTAATTATTGCTAATAAATTTCACCAACTTAACAACTAAACATTGTATCTTGCCAGGCCTAGTCATACACCTCTGTAGCACTTAGGAGACTGAAGCAAGAAGATCACCATGAGTTCAAGGCCAGGAACCAGCCAACATAAGTGAGTTCAAGTCCAAGCTAAACTACATAGAGAGATTCTGTCTCAAATTAAATAAATAAGAAAATGAATGAAAGAATAAACAAACATTGCATCTCTAACCAAGAAAGACTTCTCACAAAACAAGAAATAAACTATGCACATAACCCTATAACCCCAGGTACTCAGGAGGCTAAGGCACAAAAATCTCAAACTTTGAAGCCACAGCAACTTGGCAAGACCTTGTCTCAAAATAAAAAATGCTGGGGGTCGGGAATATAGTTCAGTGGCACGGCACCTACCTGGTAAGCGCAAGGTCTTGAGTTTGACTCCCAGTTCCAATAAATAACATAACATAACATAACATAACATAACATAACATAACAAAACAAAACAAAAGTTTTAAATTAAAACTTAAAAATAAAAGAGGATCTGGGAGTGGTGGCACAGGCCTGTGATTCCAGTGTATTTGAAGCTTAGGCAGGAGTATCACTGTGAGTTCAAGGCCAGCCTAGGACACATAGTGAGTACAAGACCAGCCTGAACTATACTGATATCCTGTCTCAAAAGGCATGAAACAAAACAAAAAAAGAACAAAAGCAAAAAAAAAAATTTTTTTTTAAATTTTGGGATAGAGTACTTGCCTAGCTGTGCATAAGCCCTGGGGTCAATCTTCAGTACAGGTCAGGAAAAAGCAAAAAACACCTGTGGTGATAAGCAAACTGCTATAGCCTCCACACTGAGCCAGGAGCCCAACATGACTTATACTCCACTGAACGCTTTCTGCTCTATGGTGCTCTCCTTATTTAAAGGTCTTTCTCTTTTCAAAGCAGGGCGATAAACAGAGATCAGCCCCCACTCCTGGCCACCTTTCCTCTGAATTAAGCAGTTCATAAAAGCACAGTGCCTTTCTTACAGAGGCAAGATTACACCTTCATTTCTGAGGCTCTCCCTCCACTCTTTACGTTATTCCTACATGTTCTAGCATGCAATTCCTAATTAAATAACACCCAACTGCATTCCTGTTCACTACCATTCTGATAACAGACTTTGTGTTGTTCTCATTAACCAGCTCATTTTATTCCCAAGGTAGTCTTATCAAGCAGTTAAAAATAGCTGTTAGTGGCTGAGGGTTTAGCTCAGTGACACAAGCACCTGCCTGCCAAGTGCAAGTTTGTGAGTTTGATATCTAGTATTTAAAAAAAAAAAAAAAAAAGCTGTTAGTATGCTACAATCAAAAGGATATTTAGCGCTGGGAATTTAGCCCAGTGGCTTAAGCGCCTGCCTAGCAAGTGTGAGGTCGCGAGTTCGATCCCCAGTACCAAAAAAAAAAAAAAAAGGATATTTAGATAACAAAGACAATACCCATCTTTGTAGGGTTTCAAATAGCTTCTTAGCAAATCACAAAGTTCATAGTCCATAATGTTGATGGGGGGGTGGAAAGTGACTTATCACTAACTAGCATTTCCTGCTCAAATGTGAACTGGGACAACTCTCTCTGAAGAGAAATTTGGCCTGTGACAAAATATAGGCCAGGCATGATGGCACACACTTGTAATCCTACTGCTCAGGAGGCTAAGATAGAAAGACTGCTGTAAATTCAAGGCTAATCTAGGCCATAAAGTAAGTCCAAGGCCAGCCTGAATTACAAGGTGAAAATGTCTCAAAAAAAAAAAGGAAAATAAACCTTTTCACTCAGTAATCCTACCTCTACAAATTTAACCTTAAGATGCACAAAGATGTTACTATAAGATTGTCTATGACAGGAAAAGACTATTAGTCTTTTCCTGTCATAGACAATCTTATAGTAACTTAAACGTCCAATCATGAAAGGTACAGTCACATAGCAGAGTACTATGCAACCAGTAAAAGTGACGAAGTACCCAGGGCTTAAGTGATGATTACATGTCAGCTATTCTAACAATTCTAACATACTTTACATAATTTCATTTATTCTAAAAATAACCCTAGGTTCACCCCAATTTATAGCTGAGCAAACTGAGACACAAAGCTTCTACCACCTCCAACCGCTCCTTACCTGTGTTAATGGCTCGAAGAGGCACCTTCCAGAAGGACAGGAAGAAATGGCTTAAGGCAGTGTTTTCACAGTGAAGAAGGCTATAATCAAGCAAAAACGAACTATTAAATACTTTTCTTAAAATTAAAAATAAGAAAAATATATATATATAAGTAACTGGGGATGTAGCTGAGCAGTTTAGCACTTGCCTATAATAAATGAGGCCCTGGATTTGATCCCTAACACCACATATACAAAAAAAAAAAATTAAAAATTAAATTAGTTCTTAATTGGCAAATTCTGAATATAGTTTATAGATACAGTAATAGTACTATGCCAGTGTTAATTTCTAGGTTTTGTCAACCATTCCATGGTTATCTAGGAAAATGCCCTTGTAGGAAAAAGGTTGTAATATTTATGTATTGTTTTTGTGGGTACCAGCAATTGAACTCAGGACCTCACACTTGCCAGGCAGGCACTGCACCACTGAGCTATATATCCTTGGCCCAAGGCTGCAATATTTAAAGGTAGAGTCATCAAGTCTGCAAGGTGCTCTCAAGTGTTCCAGAAAAAAAATACATACATACATATATACATACATAAAGGGAAAGACAGAGTGATAAAGCAAATATGTCTGACATTTGAGGTATCTGAGTAAAAAGTATTTCTGTGTATTACTTCTGTTACTTTTCTTTTCTTTTTTTTTTTTTTTTTTGTCTTTTTGAGACAGGCTCTTGCTATGCAGTTCAGGCTAGCCTTGAGCTCACTTTGTACCCCAGGCTGCTCTTGAACTTGTAACAATCCTTCTGCCTCAGCCTCCAGAGTGCATGCACCATCACGCCCAGCTCATAACTTTTTGTAAATCTGAAACTGTATCAAATAAAAACTTTTTAAATTAAGCATAAGATCATAAGCAGGAAAACCAGCACTCATACATGAAAGCAGTGTTTCTGCCACAAAAGAAGAGTTTTACACAGATTTATAAACTTCTAGTCCTCAACTCTCTTAGAATATACATTTCTGGTGGATGAAATTTTAACATTTCATCCACCAGAAATATAGGCTGGGCATGGTGGCACACACCTGTGGTAACCTCAGTACTTGGAAGGCTGAGGCAGGAGGATTGCTATGAGTTCAAGACTAGCCCACGCTACATAATGAGTTCAAGGCCAGACTGGACTACAGTGGGACTCTGTTGAAAAACAAAAATAAATAAATAAAGAAAAAACAAAAAACTGACAATGTTTGTACTAGTGAAAAACCTGGCACAATCAAACTATGTTAGGCTATTCTAATCTACTTCAAGTCTAGTTCAACTGGTTTAGTTTTTGTTTTTGTTTTTTTAGACAGGATCTTACTGTGTAATTCAAGTGGGCCTCAAATTCAAATTTATGGTAATCTTACTACCTCATCCTCCCAGGTGCTAGGATTACAGGAGTATGCCACCACACCTGTCTAGAATTTTTATCTTTTGCGCCAGCTTTGCCACAAAAAGCCCCATAGACAGAGTGAAAAGATTTCAAGATTCTAAGAAAAAGATGGCCAATTATTTTCATAGCTTCAAGAGTTAAGAAATAATTTTTTGAGTTTCTTTCTTGTTTCATCTACAATGAGAAAAATTAGATATATACCCAGCAGCAAAAAAAGACCATGCTAGCAAATAAAGCAATGTTTAGTTAACTGAATTTTCTTTTAATCAAAGACCAAACATCCTACTTCTAATTCAGATAACACTTCAGTTTCACATGAAACTGAAATCTGTGTTTGCCTCAAATTCCAGTTCTACCACTTATTAGCTATGCAGCCTTAAGAAATTTCTTTCTTTTCCTTTTTTTTTTCTCTTTTAAGGAAATGTATTTAACTCTAAGCCTTGATTTCTTAACCTCTAAAAATAGGAACTATCACAATAAGAAAAAAAATAGAAACCAAGCTTTTGTAAATGAGAATAGAGATAAAGGGAGGAGAGTAGAAAATGGGAAAAGAAGCAAGATATATCACGTACAAGTACAAATTCTCTATGATGAATACTATCATTACGTATAGCTAATATGTACCAATAAAAAAATAAAATGTATCAATAAAAAAACTAAAGAAAAGTAAGTACCAGAAGTGTCACCCTGCCCTAACCCTACTGCAGGCTTCTGCAGGTTTACTGGGATTATTCAGCTCTGATCTGGGCTCTGACTGCCTCCCTTGTCTACCAGAGACAGCAGTCACATCCTGAATTGGGCACTACCACATAACTGTAGAAGATAACCACAGACTCAAAACCACAGAACAATTTCTTTTTTTTAAGATTTATCTCTGTTTTCTGATATACTCCTTAGTACTTGTGAGAACCTTTGACTTTGTAAGTTGGTACATGAGGCATAGTATGTGAAAAATTCATTCTTTTTTTTGTACCAGGGATAGAACTCACGACCTCACACTTGCCAGGTAGGTGCTTATGCCGCTGAGCTAAATCCCCAGAGAAAATTCATTCTTTTTGGAAGTATCTTGAGCATTGCTTTCTTCTTCCTCTGGCTTCTTTCATTTTTTTGTTAAAGTAGAATTTCACTGACTAAAGGAGTGGCACATCTCTTTGCTTTCAACTGAACACAGTGTTTTTTTCCTTTTCCAAATCCTTCTGAGTAAAGTATTAATCTAAGAGATGTTCTCTGAGGGTGGCCTGGAATATTTCTTCACTTGGTTCCCTGAACTTCCAGGCTGCACCAAGCACTTTTTTTTTTTTTTTTTTTGTAACAGGAATTGAACTCAAGACAGCTTGTGCTTGTCAGGCTGGCGCTGTGCCACTGAGCTATATCCCCAGCCCTACGACAAGCAAAATTTGATGAATTAAAATGTTCCATAAGATTTTTTGTGCCTCTTTGTAGTAAGTATTCTCATTCGGTCTCAAAGGTATGAGGCTAGCCTGTTGAAGATTTGCTTTTCTCAAGGAAGTATTGCTCTAAAAAAAGCTCTCCCATTTTTCCCAAGAAATTTATTCTCCAAATTGGCCTTCTCCTTGAACCATGAATCTATTTTCTGTATCTTACTCATAATCCAAAAATGTAAAATTGATGAAGTCCAAGGGAGCATCAAAAGAGTAAGTTTTTAACTTGTAACAATTGTCCCACCTTTAGTGCAAGTTTTCCTCTAGTTTTTTGGGGTTTTTTTCTTTGTTTTTTGAGATAAGGTCTCGCTATATAGGTCAGGCTGGCCTCGAACCCATTAGGAGGTCAAGCTGGCCTCAAACTCAAGGCGATCCTCCTGTCTCAGCCTCCTGCCTCAGTCTCCCAAATTGTAGAATTACAGGCATGTGCCACCATGCCCAGCTTCCCCAGTATTTGTATCACATTTCTCAACAGCAAAATTTCTACAGTTAATAGCCCTGTTAGTCTGTTGCTTACAGGCTTGCCTAAAAAATGCATTATACTCTCAACTCTTCTGAAATTTTGAAGTCTAGCAGATACTTTTTATTAAGAACCTTTCTTCAGCCAGGCATGGAGGCACATACCTGTAATCCCAGCACTCAGGAGGCCGAGGCAAGAGAATCGTTGCAAGTTCGAGACAAGCCTGAGCTACAAAGTGAGTTCAAGGCCAGCCTGAACTGCACAGCAAGACCCTGCCTCAAAAAGACCAATGTTGGGGCCTGTGCCTACACCTCTAAGCTCCCAAATGGGTGCACAGCGAAGGCTCAAGGGAATGAGACACGTGGCATGGTCTACAGGGCGGCAGGAGGAGTGAAATCCTTGGCAGAGCCCATTAACTCTGCAAGCCTGCCGACCCACTGGCTAGGCAGTCTGTATTTAATCAGAACAAGCAAGGAGTTGAGTGGACAATGGAGGAAACCTGAACAGGATCTTGGGAGGAGTTCAAGGACACCTCAGAGAAACAGACGATGCTAATTAAGGAAAAACGGTCCAGAAAGTCTCTAGGTGGCCTCAGCTGTGGCCTATCTTGCCTCCCCAGGTGTCTCCTCATTCTCAGTTCAATCATGCCAGGGCCACAACACAGCCCTGCACATGTATTCAGCTTCAACGCTCTCCAACAGACCAAAAAAAAAAAAAACGAACCTTTCTTCATCTCAGCTCTGACAATGAAATGCTTCAAGCCCTTGTTCCTGCTTTTGTTTTTTCATGAGTGCAAATAATGTTTTCAATTTTGTTTTGTTCTTGTTTCTGTTTTTCTTTCTTTCCCTCCTTCTTTACCAGTTTCCAGAGGCTTGGGGAATCTTCCTTTGTCCTTCACCCCTGCTTCTAATCTCAGTCTCTTATTTTATTCCACTGTTTTTTCCCCAATCCCTGAAGGTAAAATTTTCTCCCCTGAAGGTAAAATCATTCAGGGGCTGGGGATTTAGTTCAGCAGTGTAAGTGCCTACCTGACAAACACAAGGTTGTGAGTCTGATCCCCAGAACAACAACAACAAAAAAAACCACTCTCTCAACTGGATATTCACTATATATAATTTTCTGATTTGTCTTAGATTTTATATAACCATAAATTTTGTACCAATGGTTAAAGGTGGCAAAAGAAACATTGAACTGGCAGATCTTTTGAAGGCTTTATCCTACATTTTACCTTGTACTGGAATATTTAGAAAATGCTCCTCTAAAGTATAAAGTTCTTTGGACATAAGCCTATTTCAAATATATCATAATTCTTAATTTCCCTGCCTTTCTCTCTTCACTCCATGTTCCCTGGCACTGTGATTTATAGTGGCAGGGATATCATAAATATAGCTGATGGAAATCTTGCACAAGCAACCACTCCCTAAGTATATCATAGTCCAGACTTGCTTAAGCCTAAGAATTATCAAGGATACTTGTAAAAACTAGTTTTGAGGGCCCCAAATTACTCCTAATTCTGAAATTGGCTGTAAACTGGAGCTTGGAATGTCTATTTCTAACAAACACCCTAATACATTTTCTTATGAGTTTGAAAACTATGGCCCTAAATTACCACCCAAGATATTATTTTGTTTTGTCACATATCACTCATTTAATGAAAAATTTCCCTACAATGAGCCTTTCATTTATGAAGCAGAAAAAGTCTCACAGATACTGCTTTACTTAAAAGTTATGGAAATGTTATCAGATTTTACCTTTCTGTGTATCAGCAAAGTTTCTATCTTGACATAATATTTCTATAATATTTTGAAAATTAATAGTTCCTTTTATAGGCAATCTTCATCCTTTTCACTCACTGCATTTGAATCCAGTCTTGCCAGGTGTGGTGGCACACATCGGTAGTCCCAGCACTCAGGAGACTTAGGCAAGTGGATCGTAGGTGAGTTCCAGCTCAGAATTAGGGGCTACATAATTGAGTTCAAGCCCAGCCTGCACTGCGTAGCAAGTCTCAAAAAACCAAAAACTTAAAAATTTTTTAAAAATAGTTTTATCTATCTACAATTGTATTAAGTATGGCTTTTGTTTTTTCTTTCCCTTTCTCAGTGATGGTGAGTCACATCCTTCTCATCATCAACAAAAATTTAAGAGTGTCATTTTGTAGATTATCCAGCTCGTGACATGGTTTAGATTAATTATGACTGACTCGTAAGTAAAACATCTGGTAATAGTCCTCAAAACAGAAGAATTTCCTGTTCACATCCTAAATTAATTAACACACTTCGGTGCCCCCCCTCTGAGAGAACTACACCACTCTGGAAAATGGAAAACGCTTTCATAGTAAAGACAATGACTTTTTTTGTTCCCTCTCAGTCCAAATCTAATATCCTTTTATCCTCTCAAACTAAAGCAATGTCACCTCCTGCTCATAGCACAAGCTTTGGCCAAACACTGACAAATTGAAACCTTCTAGAAACACGAAAGTATGGTGCATCCCTCAAACCTTAGCTCTTTGAAATGACACACCCAATACCGAAATCGAGTCATAGCTACCAATATTTTATGAGTTCAGATCCTCTCAAGCTATTTCTGTACAACTGTCCTCTCGGTGAGCAACTTGAGGGAAAGGTCCTTGCCAGAGAGAACCAGGTACCTGGGCAAGAATCTTGGCTCTACTACTAACTGGCTGGGTGAACTGGAGCAAATTCCTCCCTCTCTGGACCTGAATCTAGTCAACTGCAAAAAAATAATAATAGGATTTAGAAGATTTAGAAAAAGAGCTATAGGGGTCGCCAAGATCTGCAAGACTCCAATCTTAGACTACGTGGAGATTATCAAATCTAATCTCAATTCAAAGAGGAAGAACTCCAGTGCTCTCCCCACAACACGATGCCAGCCAGGAACCCGAAGACCTAAGATAAAGGCGTTCAATTCTGCCTCGAATCTGACAGGCAGGCACCCTATTTTGCACCTGTTCTGTGTTGCCTCTTGTGAAAGTCGACCTCGCTAGAATGGGCAAAGCGAGAGCACTTAGGCCACCCGTAACTGAATCTGGACCATCCTATGGCGGCAGCAGTGACATCTGCTTCCGAATTCGAGGTGAAGGTGGTTTTCTCAAGCCCTCTTCAGAACAAACCCGAGATAGAGAAACGACTCTTCTCCATATCCTGGCATGGCTCGTGTCGCCCCTGCCCCAAGTCAGTCTCCCACCCAGTGGTACCTGGTCCGCCACCGCACGTCCCCGCGCAGAAACTGCAGACACCGGCGTCTCACGGACGCCGCCATCTTGTCTCCTCCTCTCAGCGGACCACGCCCCCTTTCACACACCGACCCTTATGTGTGACGTCATGAGGATCGACTTCATAAGGCCAATGAGAAACGCGAAGGTCTGGGGGCGGAACCAACAACTCCGCCCTATGGTTAACTAAGTTTTCTTAGGTTTGCATTTCCAAAACCTGTAAAGCAAGTTTGCGCGGTGGAGGTACTCGATGATCTAAACCTTGATCTGTGCGCACACTTGTCAGTTTTCCTTCTTCCTTCTGGGGCGCCTTTCTGCATGTTCCTGGAAAATGAACTACTCAAGATTCGAGAAAGACGTATTGGCAGACCAGACTCGCTCATTTACATGTGTATCCACGACTCAGCTGCCATTTATTAAGCGTTGTGAGCACTTTACCTGCCTGTTGACAGTCTTGGTACCTCCCACTTATGTGTTGCGAGGGAGATTACAGGCAAGCAGTCTTGAATCACTTAGAAATGCAATTAAGTGGTCAACTAGGTGCCGGGATGGCGCTTTGTTCCTGCTCTCTTCAATTGTAAGGGAAAAAAACAATTTTCAAAAATACCTGCCGCTTTTTACTAAGCACTGACTTAGAGTTCTGCAACTATCCTTAGAACATTATCTCATCTTAAAGATGAGGCGCGGGGAGACGAAACAACATTCTCAAAGGCACCTAACCAGAATGAGATCAGATCTCCAAAGTCAGAATTTAAATATATGTCACTGATTCCAAAACCCATTATACAAAGTCTTCCTTTTTAAAGTCCTTTGACTAAGCCAGGGATATATATATATATATCAGCGGCATAGAGCCTGCCTACCAAGTGCAACGTTCTGCGTTTGATCCCCCGTACAAAAAAATAAAGTCCTTTGACTATAACTTGGCTGAAATGAGGCTCAAAATATGAAGAGATATAACCTTAATTTTTTTTCCTTGCTAAACTGCCGATCACAGATATCTGTAAACCTTTGACACAGGAGAAGGCATATTCAGTTTGATGCTTGTAGTTATTTCTATGCAGTTATTCAAATTCAGCTGGGGCATAACCAGCGCCTACTTGCTGGAGAGAAAACAAGTCCTTTTGTTGTGGTTTTCGAAAACGTGAAGAAAAAAAATGTGTGTGTAGAACTGAGCCAGTCCTGGTGGCACAAGCTTGTAATCTCAGAACTCAAGAGGCTGAGGCAGGGAAAACATATAATCAAGACCAACCTGGACTACATAGTGAGTTCAAGGCTAATCTGGACAACACAGCAAGACAGTGTCTCAAAAAAATAAATGAAAAAGGAAAAGAAGAGAGTTAGGAAAAGAAGGGGTAGGAGAAGGAGAAGAGGAAAGGAAACTACAGTTGATTTGCTTTCCAATTAAGGGTAACTCACCAAAGTAGAAGTTATTTAAAAATTGAGTGCAGTGGACAAAACAATATCCACATGTTGTCTGATAGTTACTTGGAAAATGACTCATCAAACAAAAGTATTCCAGGTCCTTCTTACCTTGACCAAAGAATTGGACAGGACAAGCTAAAAATGGTGCCAGAAGTTTATTTTAAAATGAGAGGTGAAAGAATAAGGGAAGAACTAGCTCTGCAGAGCAAAAATAGGTCAAACAGAAGGATAAAAATAACAATGAAGTACATCTTAAGTCTGGAAGACCCAGAATGGGCTTATTCCAGGAGGTCAAAATAGCAGGCTCCTCCTGGTGTCTTCCCATTTTTTTTTTCCGGATCTGATGGGAGATGGTGAGAAGTTCCTGAGAGTTATCTGGCTGCAGCCCATTTTGTAATTCACAGGTCCTGCTTATTTCCCTAGCCTGCTTTGCCACACTCTACCTCCTATATCACACATACTAAAGAAAGAAATGAATCCTTACCATATATTAAAATTAATTGAAACTGTAATGAATACCTAAATTTAAAATCTAAACCTATATAACTCAGAAAAAAATAAAAGAGAGGGGTGTGGTAACACATTCCTATAATCCCAGCACTCTGGGAGGCTGAGGGATGAGGATCATTAGTTGAGAGTCCAGCCAGTGCAATTTAGTGACAATCTGTCTCAAATTTTAAAAAATAAAAAAGGGCTGAGAATGTAGTTCAGTTTGAAGGCCCTCAGTTCAATCATCAGTACTCCAAAAAACAAAAACCAAAAAAACCTTCATGACTTCAGTTTTGGCAATAATTTATTGAATATGACACCAAAAGCATTGTTAGTTACTTTTCTCTTGCTGCTGAGACAAATAACAAATGTTAGTAAGAACATGGGAAAGTTGGAACCCTCATGTATTGCTATTAGAAATGTAAGATACAGCTGCTATAAAAATAAGTGCATTGGTTTCTTAAAAAGTTAATCATAGAACACTTCTCCACTGTAGGTGAGAGCATAGACTGGTGCAATCACTGTGAAAATCGGTGTGGTGGGGCTGGGGATTTAGCTCAGTGGCATAAGCGCCTGCCTTGCAAGCGCACGGGGATTTAGCTCAATGGCATAAGTGCCTGCCTTGCAAGCGCATGGTGAATTCAATCTCCAGTACCAAAAAAAAAAAAAAGAAAAAAAATTGGGATTAGTGTCCCATTTAATCCAGCTATTCCCTTTCTGGGTATCTCCTCAGAAGAATTTAAAACAAAATATATTTGTGCCCATATTTATAGCAGCACAATTGTAATAGCTAAATCTTGGAAACAATCAAAATGCCCACCAACTGAGGAATGGATAAAAATGATATAGTCATTTTATAGAAGGCAGTACTGCTCAGCCATAAAGAAGGATAAACTGGAAATTTTTGTAGGGAAATATATGCAACTGGAGACCATACTCATAAGTGAAATGAATCAGATGCACATGTGTAAACATCATATTGTTTCCCTAGTATGAGAAGTTGCAAGAGTAAATAAGGTCCAAAATGTACAATAGGTATTGTGAGATGGGAAGCAACTGTTCAAAAGGAAAGAGAAACTGGGATGGGGGGAAAAGTGAAAAGAAGGAAGGGAAAAACAAAATAAACAAATAAAATAAAATATATATGCACACACACAAGATAATTAAGATATACTACTAATTTTTCTGAGTTTATTGAAAGAAAAGTTTGTGCTAATATTGTTTGGACAATTAAATGCCTATGACAATTAAATACCTGAGTAACTATATTTTTTTAATTTTTTTTTTTATTTTTAGGACGGGGATCAAATTTAGAACCGAATACTTGCAAGGCAGGCACTTATGCCACTGAGCCAAATCCCCAGCCCCTTGAGTAACTAATTTAAAGATAACAATATGCAGGGCTGGGGATGTAGCTCAACAGCATAGCACCTGCCTGGCAAGTGTGAAGCCTATAGCTCAATTGCTGGTATCCTCCAATAAATAAGTAAATAAATAATAAAAATAACAATATGCAATTTATTAATCATTGTTAATCTATTATCTTGTTTTGAAATTGTTTTGTTTCTTTAAAATAATATTTTAAAAAAGTTAAACATAGAATTTAACATTGATCTTACAATTTCATTCCTAAATTATATCCAAAATAATTGTAAGATGTAGATACTGGTATGCAATGACCAAAAAAGTTGAATAAATAGAATAATAAACACAATGTGGTACATCAGATCTGAGCTCAGTGGTGAGTAGTCTCTAGTTTCTTTGGAGGTTGAGACAGGATCATATCTTGAGCTCATGGGGTTTAAGCAAGTCTAGGTAACACAGTGAGATCCAGACTCAAGACATAAACATACACACAAAACAAAACAAAAAATGTGGGTCTGGGGATTTAGCTAAGCAGCATAAGTGCCTGCTTGGCACGTGTGAGGCCACAATTGATCCCTGGTACAAAAAAAAAAAAAGTGTCAAATCCATATCATGGAATATTATTTGGCTATGAAAAGGAATGAAGTAATTAATATATGCCATAACATGAATAAACCTTGAAAATATTTTACTAAGTGAAATTAGCCAAACACAAAATTTTTGAACAAGTATATGATTCTATTTATATCAAATGCCTAAAATAAGCAAGTTCATAAACACAGAAAGTATAACAACTGTTACAGGAGTAGGAAGATGAGAGAATGAGGAATTACTGTTTAATGAGTACAGAATTTCTGTTGGTATAAAGAAAAAGTTCTGGAAGTGGATAGTGGTGATGATGATTGCCTAACATGAGAAAAGTAGTTAATGTCACTGAATTACACACTTCAAAATGGCTAAAATGTTAAATTTTGTTTTATGTATATTTTACCACAATTTTTAAAAATTTTAGTCTAACAGTACCAATTTCCCACAAGGGCAAACATTATTTGCCACAGTTTTTTTTTTTTTGACAGTTTACTGATAACAAGTACTGGCAAGGATGTAGAGAAATCAGACCCTCTGTATACTGCTGACAGGAAAACTATCTGGCAGTTCCTCAAAAGATTAAACATGGAGTCATCATGACACAATTCTACTCATAGATATGTATTTCTGTGTGGAGGGGAGGTTGGTCAGGGTCTCACTATATAGTCCAAACTGGCCTGAAATTCACAGTGATCCTCCTGCCTCAGCCTCCTGAGTGCTGTGATTACAGGGGTGTGCCACCCCCCTTCCTAGATATGTTTCCGAAAGAAATGAAAATGTGTCTAAATAAAAACCTGTACACAAATGTTTGTAGCAACATTATAAACCTAACATGTGGGCCAGGCATGCTGGTACACACCTGTAATTCCAGGCTCAAGGAGATTGAGGAAAGAAGATTGCCACAAGTTCAAGGCCAGCCTGGCCTATATAGTGAGTTTAAGGCCAGTCTGAACTACATAGCAAGACCCTATTTCAAAACAAAACAAAACAAAACAAAACCCTGGAACAGGAAATCTACAGAAACAAAAAGTGTATTAGGGAATCCTTAGGGTTGGGGAGATGGGGAAGGAGAGAGGGTTGATAACTAAAGGGTATGGGATTTCTTTGGAGGTGATAAAAAGTGTTCTAAAACTGAGAGTGGTGATAGTTGCACAAATTTGTGAGTGTATCATAAAAACCATTGAATCATACACTTAAAATGAATGACTGGTATATGAACTCAGTAGTTATTTAATGTCTTTCATTTCTATTAATTTGCCACTATAATACAGGAATATACTTGATATTTGTATTTGCTGAATTTATTTTTTATTTTATTTATTTATTTATTTATTTATTTATTTATTTATTTTGTGCTGGGGATTAAGCTCAGGACCTTGTGCTTGCCAGGCAGGCGCTTACACCACTGAGCTAAATCCCCAGCCCTTGATATTTATATTTGAACTTGTATCTAATATGCTGTTTATATAAGTAGTTAAGGTAGATAATCTTGTATTTGAGTAAAAGATTTCTTCTCACTCCCATTATGCATAAGGGTTTCTTGCTTTTGTCTTTTTTGTTTCCAAAGACAAACTTTATTGAGCTCTCAGCTTTAGCTCTCTTTCTCCTGCACAGTCTTGGTTCCACGGAGTCATCCAGTCCTGCCAGCAGAAATGAAACCCACTTTGCGCCCTGCAGGGTCATCTCCCCAGATAGTTGAGGCTTTGCCGATGTGCTGGTGGTTACCATCTCTAAAGGGATGCTCCACACAATTCATGGCCACTATGCACATGTGACCAGCAGTTCCTCTTCGCCTTACATTTGTGGTAGGCTCTGCCAACCTTCAAGATCGGTTTATCAATTCTGCCAACACCAGCTTCTACACCAGCACAGCTCAGTGAGCAGAGGACATGACCTTCTTGGAACCCGAAGGCAGCTTCATTCTGGTCTTCTTGGTTTCGGGGTTGTGGGAAATGACTGTGGCATAATTCCCAGAGGCTCTGACCAGCTTGCCCTGGTCCCCAGGCCTCTCCTCCAGGCAGCACACGATGGTCCCCTCAGGCATGGTGCCCACAGGAAGAACATTTGCCAATGGTGAGCTGGGCCTTCTTGCCGCAGTACATGCACGAACGGGCCTGTGTGGACGCCCTCGGAGGCGATGAACAGCTTTGTAGGCTTCTCAAATGGGAATGGGTCCCAGATGAACATCTTCGCCAGAGGTGCGCCCCGGTCTGGGCCATGGATGATGTCCTTCGTGATGCCCTTGATGTAGCTGTGCTGCTCAGCAAAGTCCACGGCGCGTAGAGGAGCAGCGCCCTTGCAAAAGCTTCAAGTGCGCGCGAAACACAGCCAGCACCGTTGCTGTCTGCGGACCACGGACCTCGCATCTATCTGTTCCCCAGCGATCTTGTTTTTGTCTGTTTTGTTTTTGTGATACTGAGGAATGAACTCAAGACCTTCACATTGAGCTACATCCTCAGCCCTTTTTGTTTTTCGTTTTTTTTTTGAGAGTGCCTCAACCACCCAGAACGCTGGGATTACAGAAATCACACACAGCATGCATGAGTTTTACCATAATCGGCTATTATCAAATGTATTTTGGACATCTATTAAGCTTATGTTATTGGGTTTTTCCCTAATTCTGTTAATTTGGTAAATTACATTTATTTCTTCTTTTTTAAACAGCTGTATTGAGATACAATTCACATACCATACAACTCATCCGTTGAAATGTAAATTCAATGGTTTTTCACATATGCAGACACATGTAACTATCATCAGTCAATTTTAAAACACTTTTATCACCACAAAAATAAAAACCATACTTTTTTTTGTACTGTTTATCTATCATTTCCATATCCTTTCATCTCTCATCCCCCTCTCACAAGCCCCTAGGCAACCTTCTAGCCCAATGGATTTCCCTATTCTGAATTGTCAAATGAATGGAATTGCATAATATGTGGACTCTTGTAACTGGTTTCGTTCACTTAGCATAATGATTTCGAGCTTTGTCCATGCTGTTTAAGTGTTAGTATTTCATCCCACTTAATAGTCAACTAATATTCCATGGCATGGATGTACCACATTTTATTTATCCAACCATTTGTTGATGGACATCTGACTGGTTTCTACCTTTTGGACATTATAAATACAGTTGCTATAAATACTTTTATGGACGTGTGTTTTCATTCAGTCAGGTACATACTTAGGAGAAGAATTGTTGCATTGTAAGGGGTGAGCCTATGTTTTACTGTTTGAGGAAAGGGCAAATTGCTTTCCAGAGTAGCCTCACCATTTTACATTCCTACCAGAAACACAGAAGTGTTTCAATTTTATCACATCCTCATCAACACTTATTTTCTGGATTCAAAAAAAATAATATCCATCCTAATGTGTGTGGAATGGTATCTGAAGACTAATGATGTTGAAGATCTTTTCATGTGCTTTTGGTGTCATCTGTGTAACTTGGAAAAATGTCAAAGTTCTTTGCCCATTTTTGAACTAGGTTTGTCTGTTGCGTTTTCCTTTGCATATAATTTGCGAATATTTCCCCCCACAATGTGAACAGCCTTTTCACTTTCTGGATGGTATCCTTTGAAGCATGAAAAATTTTAAATTTTGATGAAGTCCTTTTTCTTTTCAGCTTATGCTTTCAGTATAAAATTTATCAAATCCAAGGTCATGAAGATTTATACCTAGATTTTCTTCTAAGAGTTTACAAATTTAGATCTTATATATAGGTCTTGGAACCATTTTGATGTAAGTTTTCCATATGGAGTAAGGATCTAATGTCATTTTTTTTTTTTTTTTTGTCCCAGGAATCAAACTCATGACCTTGTGTTTGCTAGGCAGGAGCTGTGCCACCAAGCTATATCCCTGACCCCCAATTTCATTCTTTTATCTGTGGTGACACAGTCATCCATTGACTTTTATTTGTTAAATCATCCTTGCACTACTTATCAAAGTGTATTATCACATACTACTGAATTCAATTTTGTTAATATTTTATTTGTAATTTTTGCTTTTACTTCATGAGACAAATCCCCTCCCCCACTGTTTTTGTCATGGCTTCTTATAAGCTGGAAAGTGTGCTTCCCTTTTTCAATTCCCTAAAAAAAGTGTGTATATCTTTGATTTTACATATTCCTTAAAATTTGGAAAAATTCCCAGCAAAACTGTATCAACATGATGATCTTATACATAAAGATTTTAATTACAAATTGAATGAATTTAATAGATATAGAATTTATTTTTAAGTTTCCAGGCCTGTTTGCACACCTGTAATCCAGCACTTGGGACTAAGTCAGGAAGATCTCTACAAATTCAAGACCAATTGGGGCTACACGGTAAGTTCAAGGCCAGCCTCAGAAAACCAAAATAGAAAAGATTTCTCCTTTTGTTACATCTTAGATAGTCTTTTTAAAGAAAAATTTCCACTAGGCATCGTGGTACGTGCCTGTGATTCTAGCACTTAGGAGACTGAGGCAGGAGGATCACTGTGAGTTCAAGGCCAGCCTGGGCTACATAGCAAGACTCTTTCTCAAAAAAAATTTTTTTTCCCCATTTTCCTGAGTTCTCAACTACCACAAACCCATTTAGAACTCTCTTGGGCCAGGGATATAGCTCAGTGGTTCAGTGACTGAAGGTCCTGACTTTGATTCCCGGTATTCCCGCCCCAAAAAAGAAATCTCTTCTTTATTTTCCTCTCCATTTATTTATTTATTTTTGAGACAAGGTCTCACTATGTAGTTCAGACTGGTCTTTAACTCACTATTTAGCCTAGGCTAGCTTTGAACTCTCAGTGATCTTCCTACCTCAGCCTCCTGAATGCTGGGATTACAGGCATGTACCACCATAGCTGGCATCCTACCAATTTAAAAAAATGAAAAAACACTGATACAGGTATGTAGTTCAGCATGGCTTTGAACTGAGTATGTAGTCTGGGCTGTCTTCAGACTTGCAGAGCTGCTCCTGCCTCAGCCTCCCAAGCACTGCGATTACAGGTGTGAGCCTCCATACCTGGCTATTTATTTTTGATACCCGGGATCGAACTCAAGGCTTTGTGTTTGCCAACCAGGCACTTATGCCACTGAGCTAAACCCCCAGCCCCCACACCTGGCTATTTAATTATCCTTTACAGGATGTTTTAACTTTATTTTCTTAAATGTACATTTGTTTTTTATTTGCAGTAATGGAGCCTAAACTCAAAGCCTTGCCTGTGCAAAGCAAATGATATATCACTGAGCTACATCCCAGCCCTTTTTATTTATTTACTGGCTTATATTTTGGAGGTTTCACACCATGGTCAGTTGGCCTGTTGGTTTTGGAACTGTGGAGGATGTGTTGGGGGTCCTGATATTCCCTTCAAGGGTATGTCCCCCAACAACCTGACTTCCTTCTACTAGGCTATCCCTCTTCAAGTTTCTCCCACCTCCTGAAGGCCCTATAACCTCCTGGTAGTGCCACAGGCTAGAAACCAAGCCTTTGACACTAGGCACACACTTGCAGGAAGATGGCTAGTTTGACGCCAGCCTGGGCTACATAACAATTTCAAGGCAGCCTGAACTACATAGCAAGACCTTGTCTCAAAAAAAAAAAAAAAAAGGGGGCTAGGGATTTAGTTCAGTGGCACAAATGCCTGCCTTGCAAGCGTGAGATTGTGAGTTCGATCCCTGGTACCAAAACAAACAAACAAACAAACAAACAAACAAAAGATTTCAACTTTGGAAGCAGATACAAATCTACCTAAAGCACAACATAATCCTGAACAGTTGCTTAATGTCTTAGAGCTTGTTTCTCTGTTACAACGGGAAATACTGGTATCTGCTTGATAGATACAATAGGGCTATATTTTGGGATGATAAAATGTTCTTGAACAAACAGATAGTTGTACATTACAAATGAACTAAATGTCACTGAATTGTTTACCTTAAGATGGTTAATTTTAACAACAAAACCCTGAGCAACATAATTTAAAAACAGGCGAAGGGAGAAAACATTTTCCCAAAGGCGACATATAAATGGCCAAAAAGCCAGGTCATTAAGGAAGTGAAAATGAAAACCATGAGATACCATTTCCCGCCTGTCAGAATGGCTATAATCAGGAAAATTTAAAATGGCAAGCCTGTAATCCTAGCACTCAGGGAGGCTGAGGACAGGGACTGCTGTGAATCTGAGGCCAAACTGGGATAAACAGTGAGGCTGTTTCAAAAACATATCACCACCACCACCACCACCCAAACACAAGAACAACAAAAAACTGAGAAAAAAAAAGTAAACATAGACTTATCTGATTCAAGCAATTCCATTTCTAGACATAAACCTAGATAAACTAAAAATAGACAGCTGAACGAATACTTATAGACCAGTGTTCATTTCAGCCTTTTCTTTCTTTCTCATCTTTTTTGAGACAGGGTCTTGCTATGCAGTTCAGGCTGGCTTTGAGCTCACATTGTAACCCCGGCTGGTCTTGAACTCATAGGAATCCTCCTGCCTCAGCTTCCCGAGTCCTGGGACTACAGGTGTGCACCACCATGCCCAACTTCATCCTTTTCTACCATACCCAAAAGGCAGAAACAACCCAAGTGTCTATTAACAGATAAATAAGTAAAAAAAAATGTGGTATCTACATATTATTCAGCCTTAAAAAGGAATGTAATTCTGATACATGCTACAATAGGGATGAACCTTAAAGACATGCTAAGTGAAATAAACCAGATATGAAAGATCAAATACTGTATGATTCCACTTATGTGGAGTATCCAGAATAAGTAAATTATTAGAGACAGAAAATAGAAATGGTGGAGCTGGAGGAACAGCAGAATGAAAGTTACTTTGTCTTTTTTTTTTTTGTACCAGGGATCCAACTCATGACCACACACTTGCAAGGCAGGTGCTTATGCTGCTGAGCTAAATCCCCAGGCTTTTTGTCTTTTTGAGATAAGTCTTGCTGTGCAGTTCAGGCTGGCCTTGGGTTCACTCCGTAGCCTAGGCTGGTCTCGAACTTGCCCTGATAGTTTTTGAGTTCTTATTTAGACTAATGAAAAAGTTTTGAAAACAGTGGTGAGGGTTGGGGTGGAGATACAGCTCAGTGACACAAGCACCTGCTTGGCAAGCACAAGGTTGTGAGTTTGATCCCTGGCACCAAAAAAGAAAAAATTAGTGGTGAGGGTTGTATGACATTGTGAATGTACTTAGTGACATTGAGTTATATACTTAAAAATATTAAAATGAGGCTGTAATTCCAGCACTCTGGGAGGCAATGAAGGATTATAAATTCAACCTCCAAGAACAATTTAGTGACTTAGTGAAACCCTGTCTCAAAACAAAAAATAAAGGGCTGAGAATGTAGCTCATTATGAAGGACCAGGGTTCAATTCCTAGCATCTTAAAAAAAAAAAAAAAAAAAAAAAAAAAAAAAAGAAAAAAATTACACACACACACAAATTATAACTGGGCATGGTGACACATGCCTGAGACCTCAGCACTCAGGGGAACTGAGGTAGAAGGATTTCAAGTCAATTTGGCAAGCACTTATTGCCCAACAAAAAATTCAAAAAGGGCTGGCAATGTAGCTCAGTGATAAGATCTTGGGTTCAATCCCCAATACTACAAAAAGTGGCCTCTTGATACACTAAGCACTGGATAAATGAAGTTTGTGTCATCATCACATAATATTGTATAGTAAGCATTTTAAATTTGTAATGATTACATTCTAATAACTAGAAAAGTTAAGTACATAAACCAGTAAGTCATTTATACAACTATCAAATATGTACTGTGCATGCTTTTATATGCCTTATTGTCTGGTAGCACAGGTTTGTAAGGTGTGAGTAATGTCCTGCACTACCCTGGCTATAATCTCACTAGGTGAGATAAATTTTCAGTTCCATTCTAATCTTATGAGATCACATTGTACATGTGGTAGTCCATCACTAACCAAAATGTTGTTTCTATGCTGAATGTCATAAATGAAGCACTCTTCTAGATGTCTCAGGGGTTAGGAAGTTTAAGAGTGAATAAAACAAAGACCCTAATCTCAAGGAGCTTGTACTACAGTGATTAACACAGATGGGGAGGTGGTGTGCCACAAAAACACAAGGCGGTTACAAAACAGGAAGGGGTCCACTTTCAGGCAGAGTGATCTGGTAAAGGGATCTAAGTAAAGTGGTTGAGTCATACAGAAATGTGAGGGAGGAGTGCTCCAGACATAAGGGACAGATGGTACACATGACATAATGTGGGGCATCCCTGGTTTATTCAGAACAGCCAGGATCCCTGTGGAAGTTTGCTCTGTTCAAACTGTTTTTGTCTTCTCAGCAAAATAAAGCAAACATATCAGCTAGTGATGAGAAAGGAGACCTTGGAGGTTTGAGAGAGAGGTTATGAAAAACATACCTATGATCCTGAATGTTGAAGAACTGAGAGTTCTTTACAATGGTTAATACAATGGTTGATATTAGAATGGAATAAACTATAGAAATGAGTTTTCCATAAATAGAAGAGGGCTGATCACTATCAAGAGGATTTTTCCACCACCTCTTTCTCTTTGAGATAAGGTCCTGCTCTGTTGTCTAGACAGGCCTGAAACTCACCATGCAGCTGGCAGTTTGGACCACCCTCTTACCCTCAGATGGTCTTATCAATGTAGTTTCTGAGATGACAGGCATTAATGATAATGCCTTAATTGCTAATTAGCCTAGCTCTTCTAAGCAAAGGTGTAGAAGACTCTCCCTAGCAATCACAGAACTTAACAAGCAGAAGTATAACTGTCAGGCGGGATGCTTGCTGATCAACAAACACTACATGGATAGAATTCCTCCTTGCAGAAGTCCTGAGACAAGAAGGGAAAGTATTTATTTTTAGTCTGGACAGAAGAGCATCCTCAAGGAGAATCACGTTTCTTGTTAGGTGTGGTGGTGCATGCCTATAATCTCAGCATCTGGGAGGGTGAGGCAGAAATGCCCTAAATTCAAGGCCAGCCTGAACTACATAGTGAGATCATGTCTCAAAACAAACAAACAAACAAACAAACAAACTCAAAAACCAACAGCAAGAGTAAATGAATATATCTCACTAGATTTATATTCTCCCAAATAATCTTTCCAGCAAGTGAGGCTTATTCCAAATATTTTGAAAATATGTGAAATATGCTGTGTAGTTCAGGCTGGCCTTGAACTTGCTATGAAGCTCAGGCCAGCCTCAAACTAGTGGAGACTCTTCTACCTCAGTCTTCTGAGCCCTGGGATTACAAGTGTGTACCATCTCACACCTGACTAATTATGCTATTCAAAAGTCATATCTAAAATACCTGGTCTGTGACCAATTTAATTGTGAATGATTCAGATCTGAAGGACTACTGCTTCTATATACCTGATTCCCTGGCAAGAGACAACTGGCCATGGCTGAGAACATTTTAAAAGCTCCACTGTAAGCCCTGGAGTAAAGATAGAGAGTTCTAAACATATTCCGAGCACAAGACAGTTTTCAGAAAACAGTGACCAATTTGGAGTGGATAATGCTTGTCTACTGGAGATTGAACTCAAAACTTCATGGTTGCCAGGCAGGTGCTTATGTTGCTGAGCTAAATCCCTGGTCCTAATGCTTGTGATATACAACTCTGGAATCTCTGTTAAACAAACAAAACAATAAAAACCTCATTACACTGCAGGTAAACTGTGAATTCATTACCAAGCCTTAAGAACAAAAGGAACAGTCTTAGGAGTTATCTGAAAGGTTTTCAAAAAGATTTATTTTCATAAATTAACACACATAACAGTGGGCATCGTAGAATCACAAACTACCAAACAAAAAGAGGAACTGCAGGGGCACCGAATATGCCAGTGTTACCAAAAACATACAAATGTCACTGAACTACTGACCATGATAATATAGTAACACTTCAGGCAGCTATTTACTGGCCCAGATCCCAGTTCAAGGAGATGTGGAGGTCTCTCACTGAGAATTCAAATACAATTCAGCACCACTGAGGGGCTTACAAAGACAGTTAAAAAGCATCAAATCTTAGTGTGCCATGTTGGATGGTGGGCTTGTTACTCCCTCAGTTCACAATTGATAGCTTTTGCTGCTGAAGGTGTTCAGATAGTAACATTAATTGATTTCAGCAAAATTAAGTCTCTCTCCTTAGCCAGCTTTACATAGTTCAGTTCAGTCAAGGAGCCCTCTCCTTACATGAATCGAGGCAAGGACCCTCTGTACCTTGGACCAATTCTTTGTACTTTGGATACAGCCACCCGGTTGTTTAAGAGATCCTTTCCAAGGGGAAACTTATAGAAATAAAAACAAAACAAGGATATTAAAGAAAGCACCAACTGCATACTTCTCTCCTCCTCAGGTACTGAGCAAAAACTTATCACTGCCTCAAAGTTGATCTTTTGTGGATCATAATGTACATGGTACAGATGATGAGATGGAATCTGAGCTTGGAGTTGGAGCGATGGCTCTGCAACCATTGGCTGCACTGCTACCATAGTCCTACACACTTGCTGCTGCTCTACTTAGCCTGGTGGGCAGGGGATGAGCCATAGCCAAGTATGCCCAGAGTGGGATCTGACACTGACCTCGGGTTGGCTCTAGTGCCCACATAAAAGACACTTTCAAGCAATTGTGACAAAGTATCATGATTTTCACAGCTCTTGGAGAAGCACTGAGTTTTGGGATTCACAGCATAAGTTTCTGAGCTTTTCAGGCTCTGAGTAAGGCAAACGCTATATGTCTTTCTTTCCATCGCACCTCTCAGCTGTAGTTCGGTAAGGTGAACACAACGTTTTAACAGGTGATGAGGTACCTTCAAACTAAGGGAGAAATGAAGCTGGAAAGTAGACTAAGAGAAAAAAAATAGAACGGGGAGGAAAGGATATGATGGGAGGAGGCCACTATAGCTAGAAACTGAAAGATGACGAGCAGATGGGCAGAACCCTGATTGGACCTGAGATTTCGCCTCTCTTTTCCCATAAACTCTAATAAAACACTAAACTTCTAGAGGTGAGTTATGGTTGAGTTAGTTGCAGTGAAATGAAATGTTCCACCACATAGGGTGAGCATCTCAGAAATGGTACCAACTCCCACCACAAAACACTTGTCCTATAGCCCTGGGAATGTGGTGGGGTAAGGGGTCACAGGTTCTGAGGACCACTGACAACCTTGAGGCTGGCTAGGTCAGTGATAAAACTGGGTGTGAAGACAGCTGTGGCTGAAGGCAGCTAGACCTGATGTACCAGCTATGCGTAAGTAACTGCAGGTTTGCAATGAGGCTCAACTCTGGAGTAGAAAGGCCCTTACTAGAAGGTAAGTCAAGAATTTCAAGGACATGCAAAGATGGCCTTAGAGAGGTTTTCTACTACATTCCTAGCATGAGGAAGAAGCCAGGTCTGTTACTCAAGCCCTTCACTCCTAGATTCCAATTTTCCCAATCAATGCTCCAGTCCTTTCAAGAACCACACCTATAATGGCTGAGCTTGAAACTGCATATATGTTGTGTTGGTGATATCACTGCTGTGCCCACCTCAACTTTCCTCTGCTGAGTGACCTGGCTGCTACAGTGCTGCCTTGGCTACAGTGGCAATAGAGCAGGCAAACAGAGTTTTGTCAGGAGCTCTAAACATGTTTGTACAAGGGTATGATCTGTTATCCATTTGATTTCTTTCAGCAAAATGACAGAGAGAAGTACTGTCTTAGAAAGGGAGAGATACTGAGGTGAAACATGTTGCACCCACATAATCTGGGCAAAATGCACACAGAACAGCAAAATCTGGCAGTATCATTCAGAGCCAGTGAGGAAACCCAGTGCTCTTCTACCCCAATGAGGCTATGGCCTCAGAGGCCACTGTTGCTGATGAAGTATGTATTTCATTTATTTAAATCCTATGTCTGAGGTGGCAATCTGGAAGACAAACATGGCACTTTTTCCCCCCTGTTTATGTCAGTTTTTTTGCTCCAGTGTGGTACAGACTATCAACCTGTAAAGGAAAGGCACATAGTGACCCTTACCCCACACCCCATCTCCCCACCAACATGAGGGAGCAAAAGAATCCTACAAGAGTATGCCAACATTCCACGGTGGCATCACTTACTCTTCTTAACAGACTGGAAATTGTCCCTGGAGCTTTGACAGTTTCATCATCGGTTGCTTTATGGTGGTGGTCCCTAGAAGGATGGGAAGAGGTGACCAGTGTCCTGTGGCTGACCTAGGCATCCTACTCACCAGCCAAGGAATGTTAACTCTGAACTCTTAGTTTAAAAGAGAGAGAGGAAGAAGAAAAAAAGAAACTACAATGGAAGGAGCAGAAGAGTAAGGGAGTGAGGGCACACAGGGATTTAGTGGGAAAGAAACAAGACCTTTGGGCCTACTGCCTATATAGTATCCTGCTGCCCACAGACTCCTGCAGACACAAACTCAGAAAATCAGCTATTTCTGGTATTCAACAATACTTCCAGTAGGTTAGACACAGAACCAAAGTAAATGAGGCACCCTCAAGAGAGGGCTGGCTGTGGAATTTTGAGAACCCACTCCAAAAATGTATCACTGGGTCTGCACTGCTACCCTGACTTTCTCCCCACTCCTGGAGTAAACTGCTTGAATAGCTGATGCCCTACAGGTTGGCCTCTGTCGCTATCTGAGCCAGTGTACTCAATTTTGCCACACACTAACATTTCAGATAAAACCACATTCAACCTTAGCATTTTTTAAGTGATTGTGAGAGAAATTTGTTCTTAGTTATGTCATTAAAATAAATATGTACTTAATAGGCAGGAATAAGAACCCAGATTTTAAAAAAGTGCTCCCTCTAATCAACTACACTAGAAGTTAGAGATGGAGAGGGATTGCTTGAAACATATGAATGGGAAATGAATGGGAAATATGTCTTCCATGCATCAGTCAACTGGGTTGAATGCCTAGCATGTATTCTCTTAAGACATGTATTGTCTTTTTCCTTAATTTCTTAAAAAATTGTTTCAAAATCACATTTAAAGGCCCCAAACATGCAGCAGTCACAGTCATTCACTCACATACACATACACACTCACATGAAATGAAATAAAATGAAAATAATCAACATCACAACATTAGAAAGTGCAACTTACTTTGATTGGGGCCTGGACGGGCTCCTCTGGCACTAGTGACCCATAGTCACAGAGGGGAGAAAACAATGGGGAAAAGCCACATACACACTCACTCACATTAACAAGTTATAGGCAGACAGACTCAAAGAATTAGAAAATGCAACAGCTCATCTTTTCCCACTACTGAAATGAGTTGGTTATTCCACACAGGACAGGAAGCCAGGTCCCCTTCCCTGGACCATGTTTCTAAATCATCTTGGTCTAGCACCACCGTAAACAAAGCAGAACTTTCATGTGGATGTGCAAATGCTCCGAGTCACTGGAATTTTAGTGTTGCGTAAGATATGTGGCTTCTTCCTCCTGTGGATGGCAGAGATAAGGAAGAGGTGGCCAGATGTCATTTGGGACCATTTCCAGGAGAAAGAGAGCATTCCTGAGGTTCTATACTCAGCAGTAGAAACACAGGACCCTCCATCACCAGTTCCTAAAAAGGCTGCACCTTGAAATAGGCAAAAATTCTTGGACTGGGCATCTTGAGTAGTTTGGACATAGGGCAAAATTAGGCAACCTCTTTCAGGGAGGTCTGGAAAGGTCCAAGACTGAGATCTCCAATCACATTGCTTCTCAACAGCCTGATGACTGTTCCTGCTCCTCTTCCTTGGCAAAGAAGGTCTCCAGTTCCATCAGTTTCTGTATCAAAAGAGCATCTAGTTCTCGACTCTGCAGAGCTGCCTTCTGTGCCCTGGTAAAGCTGCCACCCAACTTGACTTTACCTCGAGCTTTCCTCTTTCGCGGGACTGTAAAATCCTGAAATTCTAGAACTCGTTTCCTTTTCTGTTGGCTGACTGAGATTAGCGTACCATTTCGTTCCTTAGGTTCCTCAAAGATGGTCTCTAAACACCTGACGTTGGAGCACAAAACAAAAAAATTAATTCACATAGTTCACCAACACTTCCAGTCAACAGGGGCTGAAAGCTACTTGCATTAACAAGTCAACTGTTTATGATATATATATTTGTGTGCAAACTGAAAAAATCCAAACCGGATGAAGGGTATAAAGGAGAAGGGACACTATCCCGCCACCATCACCACCACAAGCAACACTAATAACATATTTTTTGTGTATCCTCTATAAAGTTACTCACTGTATAGATATATGTAAATAACATTATTACGGATGGGCCATTTACAGAAAAAACAGTAAATGTTTTAAACTTAATGAGCCACTTAGGTCCTTACTACAAATTCTTTACTTCCCTATCCTTTTTTTTAAATGCAACTAAAACTGTAAAAACCACTATGAGTTTACAGAATATAAAAAAAATAACCCAAATCAAAATCAAAAGGAAGAGCAGGCTTGATACCATATGCCTGTCATTCTAACTTCTTGGGAAAATCAAGGAGGTAGGTTCCAGAGCCCAGGAGTTCAGAATCAGCAGGGCTAGCACAGTGAGACCAACTAAATGGCTGTAACCCAGCTACTGGGGAGGCTGATGTAGAAAGATCAAGAGTGGAAACTAGTCTAGGGCACAAAGCAAGACTCCATTTCAAAAACCAAAACACGTGTCATGTTTGGTGATTTGGGCCTACAGTACTAGCTATCTGGAAAACTGAGACAGGAGGATTGCAAGTCTGAGGCCAGCAAAACTGTTAAAATTAAAAGGGTTGAAGATGTAGCTTAGCACTAAAAGCCCCTGCATTAGTCAACAAACAAACAAACAAACAAACAAACAAACAAACCAACAGTTTCTGGATGGATTTGGCCTACAATTTATTAACTCATAGTATGTATCTCAAATAGTAGCAAATTGGGCTGGGGATTTAGCTCAGCAGCATAAGCACCTGCCTGGCAAGTGCAGGTCAATCCCTGGTACAAAAAAACAAAACAAAACAAAACAAAAGTGGAAAATTATATACACTGTTCTATATATTGGGCTTCTCTGACCTATAGATAACCTTTTTTCCAATTTGCACAAATGTTTCTAATTGATTTAATGGGCACACAATATATTCTTTTTTGGGGGGGAATCAAACTCGCCACCTCATCTCATTCTTGCCAGGCAGGTACTGTGCTGCTGAGCTGTATTTCCAGCCTAGATCAACAATTGTACAATTCTTCTCTATCTTTCATTTTCCAGCCACATATACTTACCTATTTGCAGGAGGAGACTTATAATTTTTGTTGGTATATATTTCTTCTAAACTAAATTCCTTCTTCTTTAACCTGAAAAGAGACATAAATTCTTCATGCTCTCTCTCTAAAAAAAAAAAATACAGATGGGTTTCCCAACCCTATCTTTTTTCCTAACTCTCAATTTTTTCCTGTAACAAGAGATGGGTTTTACGCGAACACGTTTTTTTGTTTTTTGGATACTGGGGATTGAACTCATGACCCTGCGCTTACCAGGCAAATGCTTAAGCCACTAATCTAAATCCCTGGCCCGTAGGTTTTTTTTTAACTAGGCTGGAAACCTACAACTTTATAAAATTTAATCCGTTAATAGAATTACCAGAAATGATATATTTGGGTTTAGATATATTATCTCATTTTACAGCTTCTCTGTGCCACCTTCTCTCTCTCTCTTCTCTCCTTCTCTCCTTCCTTCCTTCCTTCCTTCCTTCCTTCCTTCCTTCCTTCCTTCCTTCCTTCCTTCGAGACAGGTGTTGATATATATCCTAGGCTGGCCTTGAACTCACATCAATCCTCCTATTTCAGTCTCTCAAGTGCTGGGTTACAGGCACACACCACCACGCCAGGCTTCAGTTTCTCTTTCTTCAAAAAAAAATTTTTTTTGGTGCCAGGGATCGAACTTGTGCCAACCAGGCACTTACACCACTGAGCTAAACCCCTGGCCCTCTTTTTTCTTTTATTATGCTGCAGATGGAACCCAGGATTCACATACGCTAGGTGGGCACTCTATTATGAGCTATGTAGGCTTTTTTTTTTTTTTTTGGTACCAGGGATCCAACTCACAACCTTGTGCTTGCCAGGAAGGTGCTATGCCATTGAGTTTTATTTTCCTCTCCTGGCTGGGAAATTACATACTTTTTCTTTCAGTAGCTGGCAAAAATTTTAATCAGTACACTAAACTTCTGAAATGATCTTTTAATTCAGATCAATACTGTCTAGGCTGGATGTGGTAGCACCCACCTATCATCTCAGCACCCACCAGGCTGAGACAGGAGGATTGCTTTGAATTTGAGGCCAGTGGTCCTGAGTTGGTAGTGGTTGCTACCCTGTTCAGAGTTGAGGAGGGAGAAACATATTGATTTACTCTTTTTTTTTTTTTAACTTTTTATGAGCAATTTTTGCTAAATTCATTCTTAAGACATGAGTTTTTTGGGCCAGGGATTTAGCTCAGTGGCATAAGCACCTACCTGGTAAGGTCATGAGTTCAATCCCTGGTACCAAACCAAAAAAAGGTCCATCCATAATTGTCTAAAAAGGCAGTGACCATTGTTAATCTGTTACCGTGATTTGAAACCCATATTGTCTTCATTGTGCTGTTTAGTTTGGTTTTAGTCTGTTTCAGTTTGTCTAATTATATATTTGATGGCATGGACAGCTATCTCAAAGATAACAAAATATATTATAGTTACCATTTTTTATTTCCTATTAGCTTGGTTTGAAGCCCTGTATTACTTTCATTGTTTTGTTTTGACTGATTTTATTCAATTTTGTTTTGTTTGATTGTATGTCTGATGGTAAAGGCGACTACTTTGAAGACAGTAAGATGCATTATGATATCCACTGTGGTTTTACTATTACCTTCTTTTGAATTGCTATACTGTTTCCATGGTTTGTTTTTATTGGTTTTATTCTGTACTATTTTGATTCTATTATGCCTGATGGTATGAGCAATTCTTTTGAAGATAAAAAGATGCATCTTTTTATCTTCAAGATAAAAATGGCACAGTAGTCATTGTTGATCTCCTTGTATTTTTTTTTTTTTTTTTTTGCGGTACTGGGGATCGAACTCACAACCTCGCACTTGCCAGGCAGGCGCTTATGCCATTGAGCTAAATCCCCAGCCCTCTCCTTGTATTTTGTTTTTAAGTCATGTACTATGTTCATCCTTCTGTTTTGATTGACTCTATTCTATTTGATTTTATTCTCTTCAAAATAAAATTTAAAAAATGTATAAAGACATGGAGTTTTTGTTCCTCTGGATTTTTCTGTGTAACCTCCTCTTCTGCTTCAGGTATAGATTGTTCCTTTTTACTAAGGGTCCTCTCAAATGCCAGGGAGAGCTCATGTGTGAATTAATCCAACCAGATGCTCTGTAAGTACAGCAGTGTCTCTTGCATGGGTGTGCATAATTGTTTTGGTATGATGCGTTTAATTCTTTCAGGAAAGTATCAAGAAAGGGAATAGCTGGGTTGAATGGAACCTCCAGCTTTAGTTTTTTGAGAAATCTCCACAGGTTTCTGTTTGCACCAGTCTATACTCCTACCAACAGTCAAGAAGGGTTTCTTTTCCCCCATAACCCTGGCAGTATTTGTTAATGGCTTTTTGATTTTCTTGATACAGGGTCTTGCTACATAACCCAGGCTGACCTCAAACTCACGACAATCCTCCTGCTTCAGCCTCCCAAGTACTGGGATTATAGGCATATGTACCATGTCTGAAGGTTGATTTCTTGATAATAGCCATTTTTTCTGGCCTGAGATGGAATCTTAGCTTTGTTTTAATTTGCATCTCTTTAATGACCAGTGAAGTTGAACATTTTTTCATGTATTTATTTGCTATTTCTACTTCTTCATCTGAGAAGTGTCTATTCATTTCAGATGTTCATTTTTGGGTTGGGTCTTTAAATCGGGGGAGTCTGATTTTAATGAGTTATTTATATATTCTAAATATTAGTCCTTTGAGAAACAGCTGGCAAAGATTTTTTTCCCACAACATGGGTTGTCTCTTCACACTGTGAGAGGTTTGTTTTGCTGTGCAAGTTTTTCTTTCTTTCTTTCTTTCTTTCTTTCTTTCTTTCTTTCTTTCTTTCTTTCTTGCTTGCTTGCTTGCTTGCTTGCTTGCTTGCTTGCTTGCTTGCTTGCTTTTCTTTCTTGCTTGCTTGCTTGCTACCGGGGATCGAACTCATGACCTCACACTTACCAGGCAGGTGCTTACACTGCTGAACTAAATCCCCCAAAATTTTTCAATATGATAAGATTCCAGTTGTTGATTCCTGTAATATTTCTTGTGTGGTTGAGGTTTTGTTCATAGTCTTTGACTATACCAATGTCTTCAAGAGTTCTATCCTGGGCAGGGGATTTAGTTCAGTGGCATAAGTGCCTGCTTTGCAAGCACGAGGCTGTGAGTTTGATCACCGGTACAAAAAAAAAAAAGAGTTCTACCTACTCTATCTTCCAGCAGATTTAGTATTTGTTTTAATATTTAGGTCTTTCAATTGAATGCAGATGTCTTATGATCTAGGTGAATGATCTGGGGATGATAATGGTGCAATATATGTACTATTGCTGCCCTCGATCAATGTGTTCTGAAACTTTTATCTTTCATTTCATTTTTTCTCCTTGAAATGAAATGGATTTGGAAGAAAAAAATTTATTTGATATTTGATCTACTTCAATTTTTATTTTTTGGTAATGGGCACTGAACTCAGGACCTCGTGCTTGTCAAGCAGGCACTTATGCCACTGAGCTAAATCCCAGACCCTTCTATTTTGATTTGAGTTTAGTGCATAGTGAGAGAGGGTGTAGGTTTAATCTTTGGCATGTGGGAAGCTAGTTTTTCCAGAACCATTTATTATAGAGGCTTTCTTCCAGTGAAGATATTTGGCACCTTTATCAAAGATAAGGTGATTAGGTATTGTCTGGAGTTGTTTCTGCATCTTCTAATCTATCCCACCGACCCTTGGGTCTGCTTTTCTTTTGCCAGTACCATGTTGTTTCTATCATGGTAGCTTTGCAGTATAATTTCAAATCAGGGATTGTGATACCCACCATCCTTGCCTTTACTGTCCAGAACTGCTTTTGCTATTCTAGATCTCTTCTAGTTTCAAATGAATTTTGGGATTGTCATCTCTAATTCTATAAGATATGCTTCTGGTATTTTGCTCAAGATTGCATTAAATCTATATAACAATTTTGGAAGTGTCACCATTTTCACAATATTGTTTCTTTGTCCCCAAGAACAAGAATTATATTTCCAATTTCTGATATCTTCTTTGAGTTCCTTTTTTCAGTGTAGTTTTCAATGTAAAGGTCTTTTACTTACTTTGTTACACTGATTTCTATGTATTTCATTTTTCTGGATGCTATTGTGAAAGGTGGTGTTTCCCTAATTTCTCACCCAGTGAGTTTCCTATTTGGGTACAAGAGTGCTATTGACTTTTGCATGCTGACTTTGTATCCAGCTACCTAGTATTTATTTCTAAAAGGAAAGTGAGCAAGGTACATTTACCACATCACTTCTACCCAACATATCCCTATACTAAAATGATAACTGAGGTAAAACCATGGTTGTAAAAGTTTAAAAATTCCAGATTTGGGGAATGGGAATGTACCTGAGTGGTACAAGATGTGCTTACCATACCAAGGCCGAGTGTAATCTCAAGCACCAAAAAATGAAATAAGCACTCCTTTTCTGAATTTTCCCAGCTATTCCTTTTATTTATTTTTATTTTGCTTTGAGGCAGGGTCTCACTATGTACTCCAGATTGGCCTCAAACTCAAACTTGCCTTTAGTGCTGGGATTACAGGTATGTGCCACCACACCTGGCTTCCCAGCTATTATTGCTTGATTTTTTCATATGCTCTGTATTATATTTTCATTTACTCAAATTTCTTCTTAAAATAGCTCCTGAGCAAGTGAATGATGTGTTGTATTTTTACTGTTCAATGTACCAATTATCAAATTGCTGCTTCAGAGATCAAAATGTGGGTTTCATGACCTGTTCTGTGATAATGGAATCTTGGACCATTTAAGTTTTTTTTTTTTGGTACTGGGGATCGAACTCATGACTACGTGCTTGCAAGACAGGCACTTATGCTGCTGAGGTAAATCTCCAGCCCCAAGTATTTTTTTAATCAGTGAGTGTTATGCTTAGTTTGTTCATAAGAAGACATTAGAGGAATAATATAGGATAAAGACAGCTCCTAGCCTGGTATGGTGGTAAACACCTGTAATCCTAGCATTGTGGGGACTAAGTCAAGAAGATCTCCATGAGTTCAAGGCCAGCCTGAACTATTAAGTGAGACTGTCTCAAAAAAAAAAAAAAAGGGGGTGGGGTGGGGTGGGGAATAGAGATATAGCTCACTGGCAGAAGGGTTGCCTGACAAGCTCCTGGATTTAATCTGCAGTACAATCAATAAAACAAAAAGAAAAACCTCTTTCTACTCCCAATTATTTTTTTATGTAAACAAAGTTCTTGAGATATGCAAAAGCAAGACAATATAACTGATATGGAATCCAGTTTCATTCTAGTAAATAAAGATATCTGAAATATTTTTAAAATGTCTTGAATTTTTAAAAATATTTCAAAATGTTTTGAAAAGACATACAACAGGATGATCAATAAAAAAATAGAAGGGTTTAGGAATAGCTCAATAGTAGCACTGTGTAAGGCCATGTGTTTCAGCCTCAGTTGCAAAGAACACAAAAATTCATCAAATAAAAACATATTAAATACGAAAAAAAGAATCATGATTATAATTCATAGTTAACTACCGCGTTAACTTTGTATGAAGCACTAGAATAGATAACAGTACAGTTTTCTTCTCAATTAGACATCAATTCTGAGTGTTAAGAATTTTTATTCCAATAGTTAAGATTAATTTCTCCCAGTTCATTGAAAAGAAAGATTTGAGCTAATATTGTTTGGACAATTACATGCAGATATCTTGTACTCTAGCAACTAACTTAAAGATAACAATATGTAATGTATTAACCATTGTTACCCTCTAATTATCATGTTCTGAAATTTTTTTCTCTTTAAAAGAAAAAAAAAAAAAGAATTAACAACAACAACAAAAAAAGAATTAAATTTTTATTCTTGTTTTATAGACAAGTTCCTAAAGTTCAGGAAGGTTAAATAACTTCCTGTATTACACAGGAGAGTACTATTGGGCTTCCTTTTGCTGCTAAGAAATAGAGAGAAATCCACCAAAAGAAAACTAGTATTAACTTAAATTTACAGACCTTTAAAAATATGAGGGCTGGAGATATAGCTCAGCAGCACAGCACCTGCCTGGCAAGCCTTCCTTAGGCGAGTTCAATTTCCGGTAAAAAAAAAAAATTTAAAACAATGAAATTTAGGCCCTTTACTAGTTTAGTGTTTGGCATTTGGTCTCTGGGGTTAAGTAAACCAGTGATGGACAAAAACCATATGTGCTGTGACTGACATTTAGGACCTAACACAAGTGCCTAAAGTACTGAGTCTCAATAACCTCGTGTAAACCCTGGAAGGAGCTGAAAGAAAAAAATACATGTATATGTGTATGTATAGGTATATAAAAAAATAGTTAAGATAGTTATACTACTGATTTCTTTGAGTTCGCTGAAGAGAAACATTTGTACTGGTATTGTTTGGACAATTGAACGCAGATGTCTTGCACTCTGGTTGAGTAATTTGGGGATGACAATGCGCAATGTACCATTGTTGCCCCCGGAAAAAAAAAAAAAGACAATCAGAGAGGACAACAGTATTCATCTTCCAACGCTGTTGAATACAAAGGTACATTTGAGGAAATAAAAGCATTTATGCAGCAGTAAATTCAGTAAAAATAAGAATGTATTACAATATTCTTGTACATAAATAGCCACCTGACAAATTAATTCATTAGGATAAATTCCTGAAATTATAGTAAATGACTTACAGTATATTCACTTAGAAGATAATTATATTTTTCCTAACAATTTTCCAAAAAAGTGAACCCAGTTTATAGGTGAACCTCACCTTTTGGGACGAGGAAGGCCCATTGGAGTAAGATTAGGATCTGGTTTAGGAATGGTTTTCCGGATGCGAATCTGTGAGACTTTCTTTGGCCTCTTCTCTGGCTCAGCCTGTTTTTAAGGGTTAAAAAGAAAGATGGTCAAGGTTTGAGACATGTTAAATAAAGTTCCTTTTTTTACATGCCAGACATTGCTTTTTCAATATAGAGTTCTAATAAATAAGGCTTTGACTTCTAGCACTGCAAAAAAGGGATGCATTTATTTTGTTGTTTTAGCAGTGCTTTTGGCACAGTGAGCAGCACATCAGTTCCACTATCTAATAAACAGTTATGACAGAACTCTCCCTCTTATCTGTTTTCAGCAACACATTTCATTGTGAACTTTTTTTTTTTTTTTTGGTACCAGGGGTTGAACTCATGATCTCATGCTTGCCGGGCAGGCGCTTATGCCACTGAGCTAAATCCCCAGCCCCTCAGCAACATATTTCAGCTCCACATTACTAAAAGAGAATTATATATTCAGATATTTAGATCATTAATAAGAAATTCTGTAACTTGTGAAGACAGCAGATATTACAAAACTGAAAAATACCATCATTCACTCATCTTCTTTGAATGCACAAAGCTGCTCTTTGGCCCAAATGTCTACAAACATTGTTAAATGCTGTCACCAAGAAAAAAAGGTAAGGAAAACAATGCAGTTTAAAAAACTCAAGGTGAGGGCTGGGGATTTAGCTTAGTGGTATAAGCGCCTGCCTGGCAGGTGCAAGGTTGAGTTCAATCCCCAGTACCAAAAAAAAAATTTTCTTTGGGCCAGGGATTTAGCTCAATGGCCTAAGTGCCTGGCAAGCGTGAAATTTTGAGTTTGATTCCCAGTAACAGAAAACAATAAAACACAAAAAACTCTAGGTGGGCATGGTGATGCCCAATTATATTCCCAGCTACTTGGAAGGTGCCAAGATAGGAAGATCTTGATCCCAGGAGTTCAAGGCAAGCCTGGATATCATAGTGAGATATCATCCCTAAAAAACAAGAAATGCAAAGCATCCTTTACTGGCTCTGCACAAAAGTTTCTAGCTTAGTGTGTTTCAGTACGGAGCTGATGCTAGAGGCAGTCAGTAGAGACTCAGGGTAGTCTACCTATCATACAATGTCAGTCAATGATGGAGACATCAATGCCACTATCACCTGACTCCACTGGTACATTTACCTCTTTCTGTTCTGGAGGGCTGCTCTGCGGTCGGGGGCACGCTGCTGTCACACCATCCAGTTTATCAAACCCAGGAACTTGGAACTCAGACGTTGAACGCAGAAGTCTGCTGACAGCTGGGTCTGTTACCAAATAAGACTTTGGCACCAAGGTAGGGAATGGAGGCTCCAGCCTAGGGCCATAGAGAAAAGGGAAGACTACATGAGAAGCATTTACTTTCTATCTTTGGCACATTCACCTTCTTACCGCAGACTAGAGGTAAAGATGTATTTCTTTCCAGGAAAGGTATCTTGAATCCACCTGTCTTCTAGTCATTTTTTTTTTTTAAATCATTTCTGGACATAGACTGGGTCTACATACATAAAAACATTATAAGAATATGATTTTAGCTGGGTGTGGTGGCTCATGCCTGTAACCCCAGCACTCGGGAGGCTGAGGCAGGAGGATCGTTGCAAGTTCGAGACCAGCCTGGGCTACAAAGTGAGCTCAAGGCCAGCCTGAACTGCATAGAGAGATCCTGTCTCAAAAAGATGGAAAAAAAAAAAAAAGAATATGATGATTTCATTTCATTGGTATAAAGAAATTTTATAGGAGAAATGCAAAAAGGAACATGTTTTGAGGGAAACACAGTTGGAGAACTCAACATATGAATAATGGTCAGATGAGATTGATCCAACTCAGGGACTGAAGCTGGGTGAGTGAGAAGACATGAAATAGTTTCAGAGTGGCCTTCTGGTATGCAGGACTAATGCTTTTCAGTTTCATTTTTTTAAATAAATGGTACTAATTATACATCTCTAGTCCCTATTTGTAATACAGCAGACCTAAATCTCAGAGATGAGAAAGACACAGATCAGGTTTACAGGGACAGAAGGCCACAGTGTGCCATGCCTGGCCCACACCATCTGTGAACACCTAGGCGTGCTCTTGCTCGCTCATCACCCGCTCCTTTTGAGCTCTCCTGCACCAAAGGCTTACCTCATCTGACTGCCACCAATTCTGGATGTAGCTTCCAAGCCCGGAAGAGGCACATACGGTAACATGACGTGGCTGAAGTTAAGCAAAAGTTAAAAAGCAGCAGTTATGATAGTGGATGACAGGAAAAGTTCTAACACTACTGTGGGTATTAGCACATGATACAGATCCTAGCAAGCATGAAAACCTCCCAACCATGGGAATACACTTATGTGTCTATCACCAGACTGGAAGTATGCTGACAGGAAGATTCCTTTTTTTTTTTTTTTTTTTTTTTTGGAGACAGAGTCTTGCTATGTAGTTCAGTGAACCTCCTGTCCTAGCCTCCAGAGTAATGGGGATTACAAGTATATGCTACCATGCCTGGCTGACTACTTCCTTATTTATTATTTATTTATTTATTTATTTATATCTGTACCAGGGATCAAACTCACGACTGTGCGTTTGCAAGGCAGGTGCTTATGCCACTGAGCTAAATCCCCAGCCTCTACTTCCCAATTTAAATAAGATAGGAGAGAGAAATAAGGAAAGGACAGGAAGAGAAAAAAGGGGAAAGAAAATGACTTTGGGCCTTATGCCATTTAATGAAGTTATTGAACATGAATATTGAAGACTTTAAAATTAAAAACTTTTATTATTATTATTATATCAGGGTTTTTTTGGTACTGGGAATCAAACTTACAATCTTGTACTTGCCAGGCAGGTGTTGTGCCACTGAGCTATATGCCTATTTGTATTTTTTTGTGTGAGGGTCTCTCTATGTAGTTTAGGCCAACCTTGAATTCATGTGTAGCTCAGGCTGGCTTCGAACCTGCAGCAATCCCCTTGCCTCAGCCTCCTAAGCACTGCCACCAACCTCATCTGGCCAAACCTTGCATTATCGAACACTATTTTAATTTGAAATACAAACTGCCACTTTATATACAAAATATTATAGAGAAACATTATTTTCTTTAAAGCTAGGCTGTACATAAAACAATGGTTATGTAGGAAAAGCTGTTAAGGGTCAACTCCTTAAAAAAAGTTGATTCATTTACAGTTAAATTACACATTCATAGTTGAAACAATAGTACTAGCCATCTATAGATGCATTAATATGCAATAATATAGACATTTTTGTGTCTCTCAAAATAAAACCAGCATTATATTCTACTGGTTTTAGAACATGGTACAGAATTTCAGAGAATTTGGGTTTTTTGTCTTTTTGAGACAGTTTCACAGTGTAGTTCAGCCTGGCCTTGAATTAATTTTGTAGTCTGGGTTGGCCTCAAACTTACAGTGATCCTCCTGTCTTGGCCTCCTGAGTGTTAGGATTACAGGCATGTGACACCACACCCGATTACAGATAATTTTTTATCGGTACTGGGGATTGAACTCACGACTGCATGCTTGCAAGGCAGGCACTTATGCCGCTGAGCTAAATCCCCAGCCCCAGATAATTTGTTTAACAGCTAAGAAAAAGAGATAATTTGAAGTTTTAGAATAATATCGAGTACCAACTCAGTTTTCCTTGAAGATATATTGATAAAAGAAGAGAGGCAGAATGGAATGCTAGATAAAAAGCTGACCAATCAGGAGCCCCAGGTCCTAGTACTTAGCTCAGTGGAAAACTCCAACAGCTTCAATAGCTGTCATGAGCCTCAGTCTCAGCACTGATAAAAAACACAAACAGATGTCTATTCAACCTGAATTATAGAATGCTAGAGAAATGAGAAAACCCTACAGAAACATAATTTAAACTGGGCATGGTGGCACACACCTGTATTCCCAGCACTCCAGAGCCTGAGGCAGGAGGATTGTTGCAATTGTGAGTACAGCCTGGACTACACAGCAAGACCCAGTATCAAAAATTTAAAAACAAAAAGCTAAAAAACAAAACTCAATCTTTGTAAATTTTGTCTGAGCCCAGGCATTCTTAGAGACAAACACCACTCCTCAGTCTTCTACCTGACCTTAAAAAAAATGAAAAGCTAGATACAGGAAACAGGGAGAAACCTCAGAAAAAAGTCAGATAAGCAAGAACCTGGAAGAAGAATAAGGGCTAAAGGTAATACTTTCATAGGGTAAAATGAATAATTTCCTGAGTAATTGCCTCAGGAATAAACCTATTTAAGGAAAATAACATAGTTTAAAGCTGTCTGCCACAGATACACAGCAGAGAGTAATTATGAGATTTAGAGACAGACCAACAAGCCAGATAGTAAGATCACTATGCCATCACTGAAAACAATCTGATTCATTCTAATGTACTTGTATGGCGACATTATAAACAATTATTATTTTTTTCTTTCTTTCTCGATTTCTTTCTTTTTTTGGTACCAAGGTTCAAATTCACAACCTCATGCTTGCTAGGCAGGTGTTTAAGCCACAGAACTGTAACTCTGGCCCCTGTTTTTCTATTTTCTATAGGACCTGTGCTTATGATAGTAATTCACCTTTTCATTTCAATCAGCAATGTTTAGAGTTCTATAGTGTTTTTCCAAAACCCTTGTATTTATTTAGCTCTCTATTAAACCACTAAGGCAACTGTGTAACACATAATGGGGACTGCCTGCCCCATACTGGGGACTGAACCTAGAGCTTTTGCTGCATATTCATTTTTTTAAAGTCAGGATCTTGCTAAGTTTCTAAACTGCCTAGCTGGGCTTATACTTACGACACTCTTGCTTTAGCCACTGCGAGTGCTGAGATTAGAGGTGTACACCACTACTATCTGATTACCAGCAGCACTTTTTTTTTTTTGGTTGTTCCGGGGATCGAACTCAGGATCTTGTGCTTGCCAGGCAGGCATTGTGTCAACCAGCTTTCTAATGACACCGAATGATTCTGGACACGATACTGCCCAGATATGCAAAAAAAACCAAAAACAAGCAAACAAGCAACAAACAAAAAACCCCAAAAAACAAAAACCAAGGCCTTTTTTAGGCTATTCGGGAATATTAGTTTTGTTGCTACTGTTTTGATGCAGCTTGATTTTTTCAGCTATAGCAATAGTATGTATTTTCTTAATTATTTTTGTTACCAGGGATCAAACTGACGACTGCACTTGCCAGGGAGGTGCTGTGGTGTTGAGCTATATCCTTGGCCTTAGCTACAATAATAAGCGCAAATTAAAAAACTACAAAGTTTCTGTTCATCTAAAGCATCACAACTAGAAGGATTTTTGGTGATGGAGATTGAAGCTAGGGCCTTGCACATGCAAAGCATATACTCTATGACAAACTATAACCCCAGCCTCCTTCCCCATAAAGATTCTTACAATGAGTAGTGTGACCTTGAACTCACAATACAGACAGCATTGTGTGTATGTATGTGTGTATATACATACAGTATCACATTTTCTTTATCTAGTCATCTGTTGATGATTATATAGTTCATTTCTAAAACTTGGTTATTGTGAGTTGTGCGGCTATAAACAAGGATTTGTGTGTATCACTGTGCTATGATGTCTTTAACTCCTGGGAAAATATGCAAAGAGTACACACAGTGGGACCAAATGGAGTATTTTTAATATTTTGAGGAATCTTCACACTAATTTCCACAGTGGTTATAGTGCTTTACATTTCTACCTTTTTCCCTACCAGCATTTGTTCCCTTTGCCAGCATTTGTTGTTGAATTTGTGATGGTGGTCATTCTTTCTCAAGTAATGCAAATGTCAATTTTTGAAGCCTCTCTATTGCTGAAAAAAATGCAGATATTCATAATCCAGAACTGGTGATATTAATTTACCCATTCACTAAGAAACTATTTGTTTTGCATCCTTTATATACCAAACATTGATTTAGGTGAATGTTCTGTGAGACAGACACAGTTACAAGCCATTGCCACTATTTTGCTTGTAGGGTCAAAGTCAGGGCAAGAGGATAAAGAAGAGATTCAAAAGATTCAATGGTTTGTTGGGTATGGTGGGGCATACTTTGTAATCCCAGCTACTCCAAAGGGTCAGACAGGTGTATCACAAGTTTGAGGTCAGTGTGGTCAATTTAGTGACACCCTATCTCAAAATAAAATAAAAATGGGTAGTGTAACAGCACTTGTATAACATTTGTGAGGCTCTGGGTTCAATTCCCAGTCCTGCAAGGAAAAACAAAAAAAGATTTGAAGAATAAAATTAGACAAAGAAAAATTAAAGAGCAGTAGATTTAGCAGAAAAACATGGGAATGTACATTCAAGAATTATTACCACATTTTCTCAGAACGTAAATAGTAAGTACAGATACAAAGATGACTCTAAAGAGCCTCTTGTTTCCAATAGTGCTCTCTCCTCTCCCTAATGGCAGGAAAGAAACATGTAAAGAACAGAGGACAGATTTTACCTGCTTGTGGTGCCCAGACTTGGCTGCTGCTTGTTGTGAATGGAATGAAGTGCAGAGATTTCGAAGCAGGAGGAAGGCCCATGCTGGCTCCAAAGAGACAACACTCTGCCCACTGAGTAGGGCAGAGAACAGAAGATCTTGTTTGCTATGGAGGCTGGAGACCTTAACCCTTTTAAGCCCTGTGTAAACTGGGCCATGAAGAACCTCTGCATGGTTGGCATGTGACTGGAGAAGCTCCGTTTCTTTGTCCAGATTCGGTAACATCCTGGGGAACAAAGTGCTAGAAGCGTATGAAGGCCAAGGACAGAGCAGTTTGCTCTGGTCGGGACTATGGATGTGTCTCCACAGTCTTGGAGAGGAGCTGGAGTCTGTTGAGGAGCCTGAGTGTGTGCCTGACTATGGAGGCCGGTGTCTTCCCTGAATGTGGCCATCCCAGGGCAACCATGGGACAAAAAGAAAGAAAAAGTCCACTTGGGTGGTTGAGATGGGCACTGGGGGGCCTCTTCTAAGGCAAGCCTTGCTGGAGCACAGTGCTCAGGAAAAGTCTTTGAGAACTCAGTCATGCAATCAGAGGCTAATTTCAAATGAAGGGAAACTGGGAAGATTTCAGAATCAAAAAGCAGTGATGGCATCTTGTTGCTCAAGTCTATGAAGCTCATTTTGATGGCTTCAAGAGAATAAAGTGCCAAAGGATTACTGTGAGGCCTCTTATTCCATCCACTAGCTGCCAAATATGGATCCAGCTGCATTGCATTATATGAAAATCCATCCAGGAGCCTTTTATATCTGAGGTGCTTGTAGCTTTTGGCCACTGGAAGAAGTGCAGAGGAACACTGTTGGTATCTGAGTTTCTGCGTTTTTGCAGCTGGAACTAGTTTGGAGGCAAGAATAGATAGCTTGTTTAATAAGGCTGATTCTTTGGTAGACTTCCTAAAATTCAGGCTCCTCAAAAGATGGCACGAAGTAGTCCTCTGCTTTGGTATGTGGCTAAGCAAGCTCCTGGAAGGTACTGTTTTGGGTTCCAATGGTGCAGGCACAGATGTAGCATGTGAGCTGAGAAGTCTGTGTGCTTTTGTGGGGATGGGATCAGAGGAACTTTTTCCAAAGGCAGAACTTCTAATTTTATTTAATTTTCTCCCCATGCTGACTGGCTCCTGACAGGAAACTCTCTTACATGTTCGATGGGGCTGCTTCTTTAAGGTAGGCATTTCTTTCTGATGGCAAGTATTCACAAAGGCACCATGTACTGGATCACACCCAACAGAGTTGGGGTCTTGTGCTTTCTGAGGAAGGCACGGAAATGTGCACAACTCAATGTCCTCCTTTAATGAATGACAAAAGCTTTCCTCCTTTAGGTCTTTCATCCTCTGAAATGGTTCAGCAATGTTGCCCTTGGTTGGTTTTGTGAGGGTGATTTCTTTCATCATGGTGGATTCATATTTATCAGCCTTTGTTTGTAATTTAGTTTGCATTTCATCTGACAACACATTAGATGGTATCTGTGTTGCTCCTTTTTGACACATATGCTTCTCTTCCTTCAGCAATATACAGTTCAAAATGTTCTGGTTTTGTCGTTTTTTAGAATCATCATGCATCCTCTGGCATTTCAAGAGGGTCTGAGAAGTCTTGCTCAACTGATAACTCTCACTTCCTTTTCTGGCAATCATCTTAGGTTGTTCCTCAGCAGTTAAATGACCTAGGCGTCCACTCTGATATCCTTCAGTTTCTTCTCCACTCACATTAGTACTTTTTCCTATTATTAAAGGCAAATGTCTATCAATGGAATTCTCATGAGGGTGACAAGCTTTGCAAATGTTCTTTTTCACACTGATGTATCCTTCACTAGGATTATTCCTATCTCTTGGTACTTCTACCTTTATCTTAGGCAGGACTGTGTAGTCCTCTACATTTTCACAATGCATTTCACCACCCTTTGGGTTAGCGAGAGTCTTCAGGTCAGTTTCTTCACTATTAATACCAGTTTCTGAATTTTCTTGAGAAGACAAACACCAAGGCATTATCTCAAAGGATTCCAGTATCCCTGAGGGAACAGAGTTCTCATCTTGCCATTTAGCAGACACTGAGTCTTCTGAAGATATTCCAAAGGTTTGTTCCTTGCCAAATGTGGAATTTCTCTCTAGTTTTGATCCATCAGCCATTTCTTGTGTTCCTCTCAGAGATGTATCTTTACCTTCATGTTCATGATGAACATAATTTAAAGACACATTTACTTTGTTCATTATTCTTATGTTTGGTTCATGATCTGCAATAGACTCCATTTCATGGGCACAAGAGTGGAGACAGTCTCCTATTTCACAAGCTTTTAAAGACTTGCATACTTTCTCTTCACTTGATTTTTTTATTTCAAGAGATTGCATTGTAGAATTAGCAGCATTTGAGAGAGCTGAGTCCTGGTTAGTTTTTCCTATAAATCCAGCATTTAGCTCATCTCTCTGAGTTGAGGTACTCCTTAAGGTTTTGTGTATTGGCAGTCTATCTTGCCACGCACCACTATCACGTGTACTAGATACTTCCATGCCCAGTATACCTTCTGTACACTTCATACCATGGTCTGCACAGACAATGTTTTTCTTATCTGTGAACTCTTCAGAACCAGAAATATCTTCAACAACTCCTTTGGAATCAACTTTCTTTGGACTACCACAAGACTCTATGTTATTACTGCCTGAATGGACTCCTAGGTCCTTTTCACTGTGGTTTACCTCTCTTTTATGGTCTGTAACTGTCTTTCTCTGGTCACTATCTTGTGTTTCCTTTGCTAGTTTATCATAATATCTATATTGATCTGGTCTACTTTGGTTACTCTGGTAGTCAAGAATGACTTCTGCATTCTTATCAAGAGTTTCAATTGCTTGGTTCATGTCTTTAAAACTGGAGAACATAAAAGTAGGAGACAATGTTTCAGAACTTGGAATGTTTGCAAATTGGTTTAGTTTTTGTGTAGAACAATCAGAGATGTTACATTTACAAAATACAGTCTCTTTGGGTATATACAATTCCTTTCTATTTAGCCCTTCCTCATTGGTTTCAACGTGACCAGTAATGTGAGTAGTATCTGAAATTCCACTATCTGAGATACCAGCTGCCATTTCATTTCTGATCTTATCTTCTGCACAGTTGCCTTTAGCTTTTCTCCCATCAAGTGTACTCTCCTGTGATGTACAACTACTTTTCATGAACTCTTCAGTTACCTGGGAGTGGTGATCACTATGCTGAAATGCATTTTCACATTTTATTCCTGAAGAGTCACTGACTTTCAGAATGATTTTGCTGGGCTCAAAAGCAATACAAGCAGAACATGAGTTATCTTCTGGTGCATTTTTTCTTACGCAGGGACAGCTGGAGATATCCTGAGATTGAACACTTTGACATTCTGTGACTGAGACTTGTGGAGGAAAGTCAGCTGCTTCTTTCCCACTGGAGAGGAAACTGGAACGTAGATCTGTTCCCGAATCAGTCATTTCTCTTTCTTTTTCTAGGCTTCCTAGTGTGGTGTTGAAAATGGAACTGTTTGAAGTGGCACCACCTAGAGGAGCGATGTCTTTTATGCCACCTAATGGAGGGATGTCTTTTACTTTTGTCTCAGTGGAAATGATTTGGTTATCAGCAATGACATCTGCTCCATTTTCCAATGGAGGATGATGGCTCTGTTGGGCATTTTTGCTTGTTGCTCTGTTAATATGTAGAGAGGAATCAGTTGGCAACTTCACGTGATCTTGAGAATTAAGGGACACTTGATTTAAAACACATTCACATTCTACTTTGTTTACAATCAGTTCACTGGTACAAGAAGGCTCACTCATCTCATGGGCCATTTTCTGTTCATCTAAACATGGAGTATTACCATGTGAGGTCTCTACAGTTTCTTCTGACTCAGATCTATAATCCAGTTCTGGAGATAGTGGTAACTGAGCAGTATCTTTTTCAGCTTTTGATACCTCTTTAGCCATAGAACTTATCTGATCTTCTGACATTAAACTAACAAGGAATTTTCTTTCAGACAGAAAATCATTACATGATGTTTCTTTTAACTGAGTATCACTTTCCAGATTTTTCTGGAAGCTGACTAAGGAGTTAGAGTCCTTACTGTAAATCTTTTCATTTAATGTACTGGGCTCTAACGTATTTGTCTGTTCTGGCTTTTCAATCTGCACCAAGGAAGAAAAACTGCTTTCTTCAGAGTATCTGCCTAGATGGCTCATATTAACAGTTTCCTTATGGCCCTCACAGTCTGTAAACTTACCTTGAACGTCTAAAGCGATTTTCAAATCATCTTTATTAAGTATTATTCCCATGGCTTCAGTTAAAGAACTGGACATTAAAGAACTAGAGCTCTCTGTATGGTTATTGCCTTGAATGCAATACTTATGATGAACATTTCCTTTTGGGGAATCAACAGTTTCTTTTTCATCAGAACAATAACCACTGGAACCCTTTTCTAGTTGTCTGGCATTTATAAAGAGTTCTGTTCTTTCACTCCTGAGATTCAAAGACTGTTCTTCATTTTCTTTGCTAGAAGTCAAGTTCTTGCTTGGATCATCCTTATCAAAACAAGAATTATCTGTCTTTTCATCAGATCTCTTCAGCAAACCACTTTCAAAACCACCCTTTCCTAAGGATGTTGTTCTGGATTCTGGACCAGAAAAACTTTGAATGAGACATAAAACTTCAGAATTTTCTTCCAAGGGTTTTACGGCATGTACATTTCCTGTGGCTATGGAACTGTCAAATGCAGAACTGTGTTTTTCATTATAGTGGCCAAGAATGTGTCGGTGATTGTCATCTGCTACACAGGCCAGGTTTAATTTCCACAATTCTTCTTTCCCATTGTCCATTTTGGAAATGGCACTGTTCCCTGGTAATAATGACAACCAAGAAGGACAAGTTTGTAATTCTCCACATTCTTTTCCTTTAGGAGTTGCTTCTATTAATCCAGGATCCACTGACGTTAAAGGCTCTACTGAAACTAATGTTCTGGTTTCTGAAGTCTTGTCACTGTTCGAGATTTCTTCTATTGCTGGGTATTTGCTGGACCCAGTTAAGAGATCTTTACTCACATTGCCATTCTTGTGTCCTTCATTATTATTATCCATTTTAGTCCCATTGACCTTCATACCTTGAACATCTTCAGGGAATTTTGGTAGAATTTGAGTTGTGAACTGTACATTTCCTTCTACACAAAAGAAATAAATCCAAGTCAGTACATAATCATAAAAAAAATTGTTCTACCTTCATAAATTTTATCACGCAACCAATGGTATCAACAAAAATGACCTGACTCAGAAAAAGAATCATAGACTCTAAAGTTGGCAGACTAGAGGTAGCCTGTGTTCACAGGTCACTCTAAAATCTTCATCCAAACTAACAGGTACATGGCTTTGTGAGGAGACAGAGGAACCACAGGAAATTGCTGGACTACAACTTGAGTGATTATCAACCAGGTAATACCAGGAATATTGTTTTTTAGAAAGCTAAGTAAAGTAACAAAAATAAGGAACACCAACCTTGAATGAATGACAGCTCAATAGAAAAGGGGAAATTCTCTCCCCTCCATGGTAAAAGAAAACCAAATTACACTCTCATTGCTATTGGACAGAAATTGTCTTAAGAAAAATGAGACCTAATTCCAATCAATGAGCAGGGGCAGGAAATCTGGCATTTCTATACAGATTTAGACAGGGTAGGCTGAGAAGTCAATACAACAAGCAGGAGATGAACTTAGAACTGGGCAGGAAGCCATCATAAGTAATTTCCTTTGCTTTAGTAGGTGATATGGGAGAACAGAAAACCTACTTTTTTTTTTTTTTTTTGTAGTTCCAGGACGCCAACAGCTGTTTTGCTCCAAGGAGTCCATGAGTATCAACTCTAATAGCTTGGGCCCAAGAGAATGGTGATATGAAACAGAAACATTAATATCAGGATGGCGGAAATGCTCCAGTTCCTTGCATGAGGGAGACTGAACTCCAGGTTGGAAAAGTCTCAGAGGGCTGGAAACAAACAGGGAATGGAATATTGTGACAGCAAAAGGCCTCTACCACATAAGGTTTTATAGTGGGAGGGGGACTGAGTCTAGGAACACCATGAGACCAGCAGAAGAAGGGGTACCATGGCTTCTCTCCTTAGCACAGACCCTACATGCTCAACTCCCTTCTTTCTGTTGAGAGGCACTCAGAGTAAACATGAGAAAGTATAGACATTGATGAGCTATGTCTCCAAACCAAGACCATGATCTGATAATGAGCTTTGGACTATAGCCCAGAACTGTCCATGGACTATACCAGTGACAGAAGTTGGTTGACAGCTTGGGTTTTTCCAGTGCATTCATTGGATATGGAGTAGATTGAGTTGATAGACATGGGTCACTAAAGCAGATCTGCACTAATACTCATCTACAACCACAGAAGGGCAAAGCTCAGTCTTTAGACTATCCTAAATGGCTTCTCCTATTTGAACAAAAGTAGAGAAAGAGAAAGAAAAGATTTTCACACATCCCCAACTCCCTTATCAGGCACTGTCCAAGGGGAAGCTAGGGGAAATAACTGATTCCAGAATGCATACCCTCACATGAGAAGGAATATCAGACCTTGCTTTGTGTGTGCATGTATGTTAGTTTCTGCTTTTGCTTCCATAGGGTCTTACCTTATTTTGTCATCCCCTCCCCTGACAATACCAAACCTTGTTTGCTACCATTTTTAAACTTTGTGTTTTAGTTCATTAACTGTATTCAAGCTTCCTACAACCCCTTGCACTTCCAGTCTATAATCCCTCACTCATTCTTTCTTTCTTTCCCAGCTCATGCCCCCCTTCCACTTTCTTTCCTTGTATGTAAATATTATCATTAAAGTCTTTTTTTTTTTTTTTTAGCCAGGGATGTAGCTCAACACCACAGCACCTGCCTGGCAAGCATGAGGTCATGAGTTGGATTCCCGGTACCAAAAGAAAAAAAGAAAGTCTTTTTTATTTTTATTTTTTTCCTAATCTGTTCTACATTATTATTCTCCCTTTTTTCCCCCTAGGGTACTGAAATGGTAGAGAACTTTTTAAAATTTTTTAAATTATATGTTGATATTGATTTATTGTTGGTTCTTTCAGTGTTGGTGTTAGTTATTCGCTCCTTGCAAAGCAGTGCTGGTGAAAAAAAGCAGTGCTAGCTAGGGACTGAATCTAGCACTTACAGTAAGTTCAGTGGGTGCTTTCATGCTGAGACATACCTACAACCAACAATACAATGCAAAGAGAAAGCTTACTAAAAAGATCTTACTAAAAAGATCTCCACACAGCAGTGATAGAGACGTGCATCCCAACCAATGTGCAAAAGTCAACACAAAAACACAAGAATCATGACAAAAAGAAGGCAACAATAGTTTTGGCCTCCATAAACTATTACAAAAACGGATACAGTTTCAGACAAAGAATTTTTTAAAAAACCTAATAATTGAAATAATCAATGAGAAGATACTAGTAAGCACCTAACTGAATTATAGATTCTTACTGGATATGAAAGAAAATTTCACTAAAGAGAAGTTCTAAAAAATACTCAGAAATCCTGGAAATGAAATTCTGAATTAGTAAAATAAAAAACTCAACTGCAAGTCTTGGGCAGTAGGAAAGATGAATCAGAAGAAAGACTATCAAGACTTGAATACAAGGTAGATACACTAGAATATTCAGATAGTAATAAAAAAAGAAGTAGCAAAAAGATTATACAAGAACTTACAACTTCTAAAAGAATAACTCTAACAGAATAAATATAAGACTCTTTGGTCACAGCCCATTTGGGACAACTTAGCAATTGAGTGAGACCCTGTCACAAAATAACATATAAAAAAGGGCTAGGGATGTAACTCAGTATTAAGACCCAGAGTTCAAGTCCCAGTATGGAGGGAAGGGGTACACCTTGATTATGAGGAAAGTTAAGAAACACAAGTTATTGGTATAGAAAGCCTATTTATTGAAATTATAGTAGAAATTTCCCCAAATCTGGGGGAATGATATAGATACCAACCACTGCAGGCATTCAGAACACCAAATAGGCATGACCAAAAACAGCCTCTCCATAACATATGATAATTAAACTGCCAAAAACTCAGAACAAAGAAAGAATATTACAAGAGGTTAGAAATGCCAAATCACTTAAAACAGCAAAACAGAGTAATAACAGATATCTCAACAGAAACTACTGCTGAGGCCAGGAATGCTTGAAATGATGTATTTCAAACCCTGAAAAAAATTGCCAACCCAGATTACTATATCCCACAAGGCTATCCTTCAAAATTGTAGGAGAAATAAAGATCTTCCAACACAACTACGAAATAAAGAAATTTATGACCATTAAGACAGCAATGCAGAAAAGTACTTAAAAGGAACCCTAAACACACAAGAAAGAGGACAATCACAACCACAGGACCAAGGACAAGAATAAATTTCGTTGGAAGAGTAGATAAACAAAACAACAACAAAAAAATTAGGAATGACTCAAACATCAGAAAAACAACAAAATGACAGGAATTAGTACATACCTCTCAATAATAACACTGAATGTAAGTGGTCTTAATTCTCCAATTAAAAGCCACAGACTGGCAGATTGGATCAAAAAGCAACACCCAACTATATGGTGCCTACAAGAAACACACCTCACCTGCAAAGATATACACAAAATTACAGTGAAAGTATGGAAAATGGTTCTCCAAGTATCTGGAGCCCCAAATCAAACAGAGTAGCTATACTTACATCTGACAAAGCAGACTTCAAATTAAAATTAGAAGAGACAAAGGCCACTAAATATTGGTAAAAGCAATATTCTCAAGGAAAGATATAAATTGTAAATATACTGAATATGTACCAAATGTTGGTGCATTTAATTTTGTAAAACACATCTCTTTACATAAAATTCAGACATCCCAATACACAATAGGTGACTTCAATACTCTGTTATCACAAGTGAGTATGTCTGCTGCTAGACCTCCCCCCAAAAAGCAAAGAGAAATTGGAGTTAAATTATACTACAGAGTAAATGGAGTTTGAACAAACATGTAGTGTTCCACATTACGGCAGCAGAACACATTCTTTTCAGTAGTCCACCAAACTTTCTCCAAAATATATCATATTTCAGACCACAAAGTGAGTCAAGAAATACAAAATAACTGAAATAATTTCATATATCCTATTAGATAATAATGGAATAAAGCTAGAAATTAACAGCAAAAGAAATCACAGAACTGCACAAACACATGAAGAGTAAACAATATATATATTTTTTGAGACACTGTCTCACTATGTGGCTGAGGCTGGCCTCAAACTTGTGATCCTCCTGCCTCAACCTCCCAAACGTGGGATTATAGGTATGCACCATCATGCCCAGCTTAATAATACTCTTTTGAATAACCAGTGGTCACTGAAGATATCAAGAGACAAATTTTTAAAAACTAGAATGAAATACTGGAAACACAACATATAAGAATCTGGGATATAAAATGAAAATAGTTTTAAGAAGCAAGTTTATAGGTATGAGTACCTACTTTAGAAAACAGCAATCTCAAACAAGTAACCTAATGATTCATTTCCAGGTCCTAAAAAAATAACAACAAACTCAAATCTAGGAAAAAGAAATAAAGATCACAGCACAAATAAATGAAACAGACTAAAAAAACATAAACGATTAATGAATCAGATTTTTTTGAAAATAACCAAGACATAAACCATAATCTTACCAAAAGAAGGTAAGAGAAGACCCAAATTAATATACTTAAGAGATAAAAAAGTAAAATTCCAACAGATACCACTGAAATCAGAGGATTCTTAAGGCACACCTTAAAAATTTATATTCTAATGAATTAGAAAATCTAGGGCTGGGGATTTAGCTTACCGGCATAAGCGCCTGCCTTGCTAGCACACGGTCATGAGTTCTATCCCTGGTACCGATAAAAAATTTAAAAAATGAATTAGAAAATCTAGAAGAAATGGATAAACTCCTATTGAGATTGGATATGACTCACCAAAACTGAACCAAGAAGATATAAAAAATCTGAACAGATCAATAACAATCACAAATTAGTGTGCTATATAATATTAATTTTGTTTTTTCCTGCAAAAATGTGAAAGTCAAATGTGTACCTGGAAGAAACAGGCAATTTTGAAAAAATGCCTTTCTTTAAATAGTTCTTAGCATTCACAGGTCAATGCTGATTTCAGAGTCTTAAGAAGTTTCTATTTCAAAAGACTAATAAAGTAGATTTACAATATAACAGCTTTGATTGGTGACTGCACATGTTACAGGTAAGTGGGGTATAAAGGTAAACACTTGTAATCCCACAACGCTTGGAGGCTGAGGCAGGTGGATCAAAAGTTCTGTCTAGCTTGGGTAACTCAGCAACTTAGTGAGATCCAGTTTCAGTGTAAAAATAGTAATTAAAAGGGAGGTGGGTGTTGATATAGCTCAGTGTAAAGGCCCTGGGTTCAATCCTAGGTACTGCAAGAGAGGGTAAGGAAATAGGTTACAGATTAAACTACTCTGAAAAAGTACACTAATAAAACTATATATGACAGGCTAATCTATATAATTGAATAGTTTTAAAGATAATTAACTGCAATAATTGCCGAGCTTGTGCATGCTAAGCAAGTACTCTGCCCAGCACCAAGCTGCATCCTCAGTCTCAAGGTGGTACTTTTTTTTCCCCCCTGGGCTGATAATTTCTGTGATTGACACATAAAAGATTTAGTATGTTCTTTTTACATTTATTTGAAAATTTACATTATGGAACACTAAAAATTTTTAGCAGAATGTAAATTCATAAAGCTTTTACTGTACAGCTTCTCTAGGATGCAGTACAAGGTAGTTTTCAAATATGTTAAGTGTATGTACCTCATTGCAATATTGAAGATTATGTTAAAAATACATATAAGACACCATTTCATATAGAGCTTGCTGTATAAAGAAAAAAGTATCTTTCCTTTTCTCTGCATGTTTTGATTCTTTATTCTAATGGACAAGTGAGTAATTAAAGTAATAACCAGTCTTATATGGTACTTAAAATTATTTAGACTGGGCTGAGGATGTTGCTCAGCAACAGAGGGCTTACATAGTTATATTTCCCTGAGTAGAAGTCTAACACCCTCTTCCCTCAAAAGAAAAAAGTTCATTTTGTGGTGTTGGAGAACTCCCTTCCAATGAAGTATACCCTCAGTCTCCCAAAAATACTGTCAGCAGACAGCAGATGAATAAATGTATAATAGATTCAATAACTTTACAGATGTCAACAACAGATAAAGGCAGCCTTGAAATCCCAATTCATCACAACATCCTTATCAATATGAAGCTGGCCTACTTTTCATATCAAAGCTGATCATGCCATTCTACTCATGAATTTCTTAGATGAAATGGTTTCATTTTGTCTTTTTACTGGAGCTGTATGATTAATTTAAGTATCTTTTGTATCACCATCTTACCTATATTTCCCATTTATCTGCTCAGACACACTGGAAAATTTCAACTATCTCCTAACTGCTTTGGATTTACTGCGCTTTGTACATACTATTAAGGCAAGACTCTCCCTCATTGCCCTGAAAGCTCATTCTCCATTAAATCAAGTCTTAGGGAAGAAGCTGACTGGTCACTTCCCAAGTGATAAAAAACAAAGATGGGTAGGGTATAACTGCAAAGAAAAAAAAAATACTCTGCTTATTCTTCTGATTTATTTCTAATCACATAGTTATATTTTGAAATTTCAGACCTTAATTAAGGTAAAGTTTGAAGGAATAAAGTTAGACATGGTGGTTCATGCCTGCAATCCAAGGACTTGGGAGGTTGAGACAGGACAACTGCCATGAGTTCGAGGCCAGCCTGAACTCCACAGCAAGACATTGTCTCAAAAAACAAAACAAAACATTGAAGCAATATTACTTTCACTACAAAGTTTTCAGAAGGGCATGGAAGGGCTGATAATGTAGTTCTGAGGTACAGTGCTTACCTAGCATGCATGATGCCCTGAGTTTAATCCCCAGTATTGCAAAAGGAGAGAAAAAAAAAAAGTAGAATACTGACTTGGTGCTCATTTTTAATACATGGATAAAGATGGTGCATATTGCAGAGGAATATCATAAAAATTCAACGAACTGGGCATGATGCTGCATGCCTGGAACTCTAGCACTTGTGGCAGGCTGAGGCAGGAGGATGGCACTAAGTTCAAAGCTAGCCTGGGATACACAGTGAGTTTAAGGCCAGCCTGAACTACATAGTGAGACCCTGTCTCAAAAAACTAAAAATAAAATATTAAACAGATGACGTTGAAATTGCTATGTTAAAGCTCAGATGGGAACAGAGTACACACCTACAATCTCAGCTACATGGAAGGTTGAGGCAGAAGGGTCACAAGTTCCAGGCCAGCCTAGGGACCCTGGTGAGTTCCTAGTTCAAAAAAGAAAAGGAGCTAGCGATGCAGCTTGGTTGAGGAGCACTTGCCTAACAAATGCAAGGCCCTTGGTTCAATCCCCAGTATTCAAAAAAAAAAAAAAATTACTAAAGACTGCTTTTTTGGATTAACACAAAAATTCTTTCAAAGGGTTAAATCTCTTTTCATTTCACTTAAAAGAGCCAGAGCAGACATGACTGTACAGAATCTCAGAACTACCAAATGCCACGGTAACTGTGTAGTACTGTTAGTGGGACAAAAGTTTATGCAGAGGAAAAAAATACCACACTGAAGAGAGATTGCAGTGGCCTAGATTCAACTACTGAAATTCAGTAGGAGACTTAAATTTATTTCTTAGCAAACTTAGAAGTTATTAGAGAACATTCAAGTTCCCATACTCACAATAACCAAAACTTGGGTAGGGGAATGGCGAGGGGGAATCTGTATCCTGTACAGGTACAAATTCTCTATGATGAATGCGATCATTATGTATGCCTAAAATGTACCAACAAAATCTAATTAAAAAAAAAAAACAATAACCCAAACTTTTCTTTCAGATTTTTATTTTTACTAGTACATATTTACAGTAGATAATGATAATAGGTAGTTGGTACACATACATAATACATCTTAATTTTTTGTTATCTTCCACTCCCCTCTTCTCCCTCCCAAACTTAATTTATACAGTGCTGAACAGTACAAACACTGAAGGTAGTTCAGTATATTAGATTTTCATCAAGAAAACAAATCTGGCTGGGGGCACAGTTCAGTGGGAAAGATGAGCACCAAAAATGGAAATACCAGGGAACGGGAAGGGGGAGGGGAAGAAAGAGAAAGAAGGGAAAACAAAACTCTAATATTGTCATGCTTTGGTATTTGACTTCTTTGAAACTTGTGGAATTCGGTACTTAACACTTGGGTTCGTTCGTTTGTTCTTTCTTTCTTTCTTTCTTTCTTTCTTTCTTTCTTTCTTTCTTTCTTCTTCTTCTTTTTTTTGCAATAGGATCTTTCTATTTAGGCTAGTTTGGCCTTGAACTTACTATGTAGCCCAGGCTGGCCTCAAACTTGTAGAGAGCCTCCTGCCTCAGCCTCCTGAGTGCTGAGATTACAGGCATGCACCACCATGCTCAGCTACTTAACACATTTTGAAGAAAAAATTTTGCTCTTTTGTCACAATACTTGTTGTTTGTTTGGTACTTAAGGAACAAGCTAGAACTTATTGGTATCCACAGCCTCATGATTCAAAACTGTTTCCAGCCAAAACAATCTGTTTGGTACTCACTGTTCTTGGGACTAGTTATGCCTCCCTGGACCAATTAATAATGAATACCAAACTAATACTATATGCTAGAAACTAGGTGCTATGATCTGGATAGAGTGAAAATTTTGGCAGCTGAGCCCTGGAGACACAGTACAAGTAAATTTCTAAGAAGCATTATTTAGTTCTCAATTTAGCAGTAAACTGTAAGAAAGCAGATGCTGTCCACATCACTGAAGAGGATACACACCCGTTTAAATAAAATCCATGATGTGCTACTCATATTCTCAGGTCTTAGATCTTCATGAACCTGCAATTCATAAAACCTTTTCTATCCTGCTATGATTGGATATGACTCTGGGCAGACAAGCCATCTATCTTGTCTGTAATAAATATAGTTATACCTTGGAAGGTTCTTGGGAAACCTGATGAAAATTCTAGTAGTTACTTATTTCAAGCTCCCTTATATCAGACTGAGAACTCTGCATCCAGATTTAGGGAGAGGAATCAAGTAATTACTTTTATCAGGTTAAGTCATCAAAGAAAAATGGTATTAAAATAGGAATAAAAATGCCAGAGTAGTTTTATCTGAGGACATGGACCAGCTGTTCAGTGGCTAGCCACCAAGTAAGTCAGAAAGGGGATATTCCAAGCAGAAAACAGCTCAGGTTATCCTGTGTAAAAGGCCAGTTCAGTGGTTAAATGAAAGTATAGTTTAACTTTTGTGGTAAGATATGGTTGAGAAAATACCAAGAGTTGACTGTGGTGACACTGGTAACTGGTACATAATGATTATATGAAAAGATCTGAGGTGGTATTGGGGTTGGGTGCTAAACTGCTTCCCTAGTAAGACCCCAACCATATATTGAGTCTTATGTAGAAAACAATATTTTTCTCATCAGTGCAATGTCCCTATTACGATTTATACCAAGATGTATCCCTAAATTAGTTTCATGCGATCATAGGTGGGACCTTCAGAAGATGACTGGACTATAGGGGTGTAATAGCTGGCTTACTATCAGGATTCTGTTAGAAAAGCAAGTCACATGGGCATGACCTGGAAGGTTGTATCTCCCTTCACTGCTCCTCCCTTGACTCTCTCATTTCCTGGCCACCATAATGTGAGCAGCTTCTCCTCTACCATGACCCTCTCCCACGCTGCCCTGCCTTGGAGCCAGCAGACTGTGAATTGTAAACATGAGCCAAAATAAACCTTTCCTCCTTTAAGGTGCAGGTATCAGATATTTTAACCTAGCAAAGGTGACTAAGGCAGTCCTTTAATCCATACTGGATGATCAAGCCTTTGAGTCATAGAGAAAATTTGCATCAGCAGGAAGCAGGTGATAAACTGGGACAAATGCTTCATTATTGTCCAAGCTGCCAAGTAGCTGAGAAGCAAACCTGGTGCTATATCACAATAAGATAATATTTATATGCTTTAGCATATTTACTTTATCTTCTTTTTTAAAGTTCTGACTATTCTATATTATTAACCTTATCTAAAAAATTAAATTACACCTAAAACCTGTCTAAAGTTATCTAAAATTATTTGTCGCCTGGGGGGTAAAGAGACAAGGATTCTCGGCACACTTTCCTCCTTCAGTCAATTAATAAACCAACCAATCAATGTAAAATTAGTATCTGGATCTCAGATGCCTACACTCAACCACTGTACTGAAGAACAAAAAGAAGTAACAGAAATGAACTTACCTGAAAAACTCAAGGTACAGGATACAAAATGAGTATTACAAAGTCAGTAGCTTTTCTATATGTCAATAATGGAGTAGCTGAGAAAGAAATCAGGTCCACTCACAATAGCTTACAAAAACAAAAATTAGAAAACAAAGCACAATACCTCAAAACCTAGGGATAAACCTAATGAAGAAAGTGAAAGACCTCTACAATGAAAATTACAGAATATTGGAGAAAGAAATTGGAGACATTAGAGATGGAAAGACCTCCCACATTTATGGATTAGCAGAATCAATATTATTAAATGGCCAAATTATCGAAAGCAATCTACAAATTCAGTGCAATCTTCATCAAAATACCAACGATATTTTTCACAGAACTAGAAAAAAAATAATCTTAAAAATTCATATAAAAACACAAAGGATGAGTTCCTGTGCACTGACATATCTGCTTTGGCCCCAGATGGGAAGAGGAAGGAGGACAGAAAGAACTTAGACGAACCAAGGGAAACCTCATGAACTATGCTGTACAGATTCCACTTTCTTTGCCACTAGTCTGTATCTTTGACTAGTGGGAAAGGTCTGACCCTGCCAATTGTAAAAAAGGAAAAGCTTATGTACTATTGCAACATGGCTTGGGTCCAGCATGTACTAAGAAATGGCAAGAGATGGGTAAAGGATGGCAAAATTTTTTTTTTTTTTTGAGACAAGGTCTTGCTATGTAGTTCAGGCTGGCTTTGAACTCACAGGGATCCTCCTGCCTCAGCCTCCTATGTGCTGGGATTATAGGCATGCACCACCATGCCTGACTGGGATGGCAGTTTTTTTTGTTTGTTTGGTTTTGTTTTTTTTAGCCAACATTTATTGAGTACACACTAAGATACAGGTGCTGAGTTAAGTGTGTTTACTCAAATTATCCCAACCAAACCTTGCAACTACCTTATAGAGACTATTATTAGCCTCATTTATCAATGACGAGCTAATGCTTGAGATGACATCACTTTTCCTGTCATTTTCACTCAGCAAATACATAATTCCAATCCATAAACCTAAATTCAGGTTCTTTTTTTTTTTTTGGTACCGGAAATTGAACTCACGACCTCGCACTTGCAAAGCAGGCACTTATGCCGCTGAGCTAAATCCTTGGCCCCTAAATTCAGGTTCTTAGTTATGCCACAGTCTTTCTAAAATTAGCGGGAGTTAGAGCTGAAGAGAGATGTTTGAAGGTCAGGGACTTGACATACAGGAAATGGACCCCTTGTTTTAAAAAATATCATCTTCTAGACCACCAAATGCTCTCCACCATTTGATCAACCTTTCTTCTACTGCCACATGGAAAATAAAACACTCAGAAAAAGGTTTAGTTTATAATCGCTCCACCAAGACTCTGAACATGGGCTCTCAACTCCTGGCCCAGACGCCGCCTGACCACAGTCTCCTGAGGACACCTCTCCACAGAGGGGTCCGGGTCACAGCTGGGTCTGCCTGCGGGCAGACTCTTACAGGCCCCAGGGCCACCCTCCCCACAAGTCCTGGATGTGGAATGGACTAGGGCCAAATAGGCAGAGTACCTGCAGGAGGAGACCGGAGGGGGCCAGCCGGGCCACCTGGCCCAGCACCTCCTGACTATACCCATTGCCTTGGCTTCTTCACAAGGAAACACTGCTGCCACCGGATGTCAATTTTTTAAATTTATTTACTTACTTTATTTACTTATTTTTATTTTAATGCAATAATTTATAAACTATGAGACTACTTTTCAGTTAAATTTCTGTTTAAAACATATAAGGGAGTGAAATCACTTATATTCAGGATGTTGTGATTCTTTATCTCAGGAAAAGCCCAAAAACTATTGTATTTAGAGTGGCCACTGAGGTAGACAGTTATCTTTAATGATCCTGTCCTCAGATGCCTGCCTGTATCTAGGAGTGGATACAGGTCTCTCCCATTAGTTCAGTGAAAAAACTTTAGATGGGACCCTAGACACCTATACCCCAACTTAAAAAATGCTATGTCATTTTCACTCAGCAAATACATAGTCCCAATCCATAAACCTAGATTCAGGTTCTTAGCATAGCATTTTCTATATTCAACAACTGGGATCTGGAGGAAAGAGAAGCTACTGCAATTGGCAATACTTTAAACTCATCCAAATCGTCTAAGAGAAAACCCGACGATGATCAAGGACAGAAGTCTGGACACTGAGCACATGACTATACAAAGTCACTGCCTGAGCTCTGCTCCAAGTGTGAGGCTGCCAATGAGGCTGACTTGTGGCACTGGAGAGGTTGACTGTCTCTGCTCCCAGAGAGGGGCAAGGTCATCCAAACTCTTGTTGCCTGAGAGGCCCAAGGGAACCCACAATGCCTCTGTCATGAACATCACCATTTCCTATGAGGAGCTCTGGGTAACCCTGGACATTATGAGTGAACTAATTCAGTGACTTCATTCAGTTTTAACTTCCTTCTCTGGGAAAGCCTTTCTCTACATCTACAGCTATCTATATAGATGAGGTCTAGGGGACCCCTAGTTACAAATTCTTTACTTCTGCTCTGATATGTCACTTTAAAGGGCAAATATTTAACCATGAGTTTCTGATTGTGTCAGAATCCTACTCTCTTGCTACAGGAAGAAATTTACTAGCAAAATTGGGGAAAATTCTCAAATTCTGACAAAGGCAAAAAATAGATTTTATCAGTTGAGAGTACACCAGGTCCCCCTGAGCAAATTAGCCAAAAGGTGGATTCTGCTGCATGGTATAGTGAAATACTTGACTTAAGAAAATCTTTCTTCCTCTACAAATCAGAAAAGAGAGGTCAGGCAGGGTGGCACATGCTTATAATCACTGCACTCAGGAAGCTGAGACAGGAGGATTGCTGTGAGTTCAAGGCCAATCTGGGCTATCTAGCAAGTTCAAAGCCAACATGCCTCAAAATAATAATAATAATAAAATAAAATAAAGAGAGGAATTGCTTTGGGTGTCTTGACCCAAAGCCTAGGATAAGAACTCTGCCCAATGGCATACTTCTCAAAAAGTTAGATGGAGTGGCGGCTGGATGTCCACCCAGCCTGTTGGGCAGCAGCAACTACAGCTGTGATAACAGAAGAAGCTGCAGAACTACCTTTAGGACAGACTCCCCATCAGGGGAGAAATTCTGACTCCCCATCAGGTCAGAGTGATTCTTAAGATCAAAGGTGGGAATGGCTTGCTAAGTATCAGGCCATGGCCTTAGATACCTCTGAGGTTGTTATAAAACTTGCACTACTCCTAATCCTGCTTTCTTGATGCTTACAGGCAACAAAAGTTAGCCACTCTTGTGAACAAGTCATCTTCTAGACCCATGCAAACAGGCAGGACTTCAGTGACCTAACCCTTCAAGACCCTGAGGAGGTATAGTTCACTGACAGAAGTAGCTCTGTCCAAGAAGGATATCAAAAGGCAGGTTATATAGTTGTCAGTCAACTTCCCTCAGGGAAGAGCAGAGCTAATAGCTCTTACTTGGGCACTGCTAGTAGGAAAAGGGAGGATGCCATGTATCTCCACAGATTCCAGATATGCTTTTCTAGTGCTACATGTCCATGCAACAATCTGAAAGAAGGATCTTGATGACTAATAAGCAATCATTTGTAAAACACAATCAGGGAATTCTATAATTCTTAGAGGTAGTCTATCTTTCCAAGCAGGTTTCTGTTATTCATTGCAAGGAATTCCAAAGAGATGTATGTAAGTTCTCCTTGCAAGTGCTAAAGGCTGATAGGGAGACAAGAAGGACAACCTACAGCTCTTCTATACCCTACACTTATTCTTAGTTTCCGAGACACCATTCTGGTCCTTCCTGAAGGGATTCAATGACCAGCTATTAAAATCCTACATGGAAAATTGTCACTAGAATTTTCACAGAACTAAGAAGGAAGCTATTCCTGAAAACCTCTGGAAGACGTGAGGCTCCTCTTTAGAAAGCAAGACTCCAATACTGCTTTGGATACAGGTAATGACCCTATTTCATCACAGCTTAAATGGGTACCTGCCCTGAGACTCCTATTTTTAATTAGATCCATTATGTGAGTAATCTGAGCCTATGGCTCTTAGATTCTCAATAATTTAACCTTTCTCTTTGCCATACTTTGTACTCCATAAGAAGTGTGGAAATCTGACCTCATATTTGGGTTCTACATCCAGAACATAATAGTAAATTTACTCTTTCCCCCAACGAAGAGATAGCTCAACAATCACTAACTCTTTTCTCATTGTCTTCTGACAGGTTTTTTTTTTTTTTTTCCCTTCAACCTAGCCAGTGAGCCACAACCCCCCAAGGTAGTCCGAGAGCACATTACCACCATTAAATCTACGGCCCCTTCCAGCTGGAAGGAGCTATAGAAGACAGAGACCTCCCCTCCCTCAGTACCCATAAAGAATTATGAGGATATGTATCTTTCAGGGGGAAATGAGACAGCAGATCAGGGCATAGCAAAGCTGACTGGGGAAATAGGCATGACCTGTTAATTATAAAATTGCACAACACATGCACAGAACAGTTCCCAAAGCCCTGCATGCAGACTTCTCTTGAGCATATTTTTGATAGGGTAGCCTATATCTGATGACTGCCTGAGGAATGGGTGTTTAAAAAAAGGCTGGTCAACACTTAGTTTTTGCCACTGTGTTCACTGCTGCATGTGGTATGGTGTACTTTTTTTCCTACTTTTACTTGACTCAAATGCCCTCTGCAGAGCCTGTTTCTTTTCCTACTTCTAATAAAACCTTTTATTGTTTTTTTGAGACAGTGTCTCACTATGTAGTTTAGGCTAGCCTTGATAATAAAACTTTGCTACTGTTAACAAAACAAAACAATACCAACACAACACAAAACACAAAAGATGCAGAATAGCCAAAGGGATCCTAAACAAAAAGAGCAAGGCTGAACACCATCACAGTACTCAATTTCATATTATACTACAAAGTTGTAATAACATAAACAGCATGAGTTTGGCATGGTGGGACAATCTACAAAACCAGTATTCAGGAGCTGAAGCAGGAGATTGCAAGTCTGAGGCTAGCCTGGGCTATGTGTTGAGTTTTAAGGCCAACCTAGACTACCCAGAGATGCTGTCTCAAAAAAATTTTAAAAACAGAACAAAACAGCATGATAATGACACAGAAACAAAGACTAACATAACAGAAACAAAGCAACCCAACTACAGTCATTAAATCTTTTTTTTTTTAAGACAAGGTCTTGCTATGTACTTCAGGCTGTCCTTGAACTCACTATGTAGCTCAGGCTGGCCTCAAACTTTCAGTGATCCTCCTGTGTCAGCCTCCCAAGTATGGGATTATAGGCATGCACTACCACGCCTAGCCATCAGTTCTTGACAAATGAGCCAGAAACATACGTTGGAGAAAAGACAGCCTCTTTAACAAATGGCACTGAGAAAACTGGGTATCAATAGGTAGGAGACTAAATCAATCAGGGCCTAGTATGGTGGCACACATAACCCCAGCATTTAGGAGGCCAAGGCAGGTGTACAAACAACAAACAAATAATCCAACACCAATAACAACAAAATCACTTAAAATGGATGAAGGACTTTAGGTGTATGACCTGAAACTGTTGGCAAAAATAAAAACAAAAACAGTAACAAAAAAACCTCTTAGCAGGTGTGGAGGCAAAAGACTGTAAAACCAGTATTTAGAAAATTAAGGCAGGAAAACTGCAGTGAGTTTGAGGCCAGTCCATACTACATAATGAGTTCAAGGCTTCACTATACTGCCGTCCAGTCTCAGAAAAAAACAAACCAAAACAAAAAATTCTCAAGGGGTTTTGGAATGAACATTTTCTCTTATACTTGCCCCAAATTACCACATGCTCAATAATACTGGGTAGATTTCTCCCCTGTTCTAGTTTATCCTTCATAATAGGCAAAAATAATGTGATTATTAAAAAAAATCAAGGGCAAAGGATTTAGCTCAGCAGCAAAGTGCCTGCCTGGCAAGCACAAGGTTCTGAGTTCAATCCCAAGTACCCCCCCCCCAAAAAAAGGTTCAACACAGTTAACAGGGAAGAGACATTTCTACAGCTAAGTCCATCTTGCAAAGCAGGAACTAGGCTTACATTCTGAATATAAAATAGAAACTATTAATTATAGCTGTGTAGTAAGTGGGAAAAAAAAAGAATTTAGAGAAATACATACCTTTGTTCCTTAGAAAGTCTTTAGGGAAGCCCACACATAAAAGTTCTTTGCTTGACTTCATCAGGAGGTCCCCCTACAAGAAGAAAATCCAGCAGTAAAAGAGGATTCACAGGCACCTGAGTTAACAGATGTTATTCTTCAAAAGACTTCCTTAAGACTTCAGGAAATTTGCTAGTAGTCATAGGATTGGGAATGGGAGAAAGCCTCAAACTTAAGTAAGCATAGTCAAAAAAACTTTCACTTCTCTAGAATTTGAGTTTGGAAGAATCATTTTTCAAGGTCTGGATAACAAAAGAGGTTTAAAATGTCAACTTGCAGCCACAAAACCCTACGAACACCTTCTTAATCAAGAAAGAAATCACTGCAATGTAATTTTGATTTTATCAGAAAATTGAACCTATTTCAGTCTCTAACCATTCTAGGGATCAGAAATAAAAATTTCTCCCAACCTTCTTACTAGACTTATTATTTTTATCCCCTTTCACCAGAGAAGGGAGAATATCATCAGTGATAACCAGTTTATTTCTACAGGAGAAATTCAGAAAACTTGGATAGGCCAAGGGCAGAATATGTACACTGTGGCAACTGCCATGGTGCTACATGGGTGAGGGTTCCACAGGTTGAGTATTCTTTATCTGAAATGCTTGGGACCAGGAATGCTTTCCATTTCATTTTTATATTTAAATTTTGGAATATTCATATGTACATAATGAGATATCTTGAGGATGAGACACAAGCCTAAAAACAAAATTAATTTGTTTCATATATACCTTAAACACAAGTAATTTTTAAAAATACTTTTAGTGGATCTACATTTTTACTCTGACATCACATGAGATCAGGTGTGTAATTTTCTACTTCAGTTGTCATGTTATAACAAAGTTTGGAACTTTGAAGTATTCTGGATTTCAGACTTTCATATATATATAATGACAAACCAGTAACAAGTCTCCTGGTTGAGAGCCTCTGATCAGCCAAAGATGGCTGTCTACATTAAACTTTACCTCTAGGTCACCTCTTTTTCCCTATCTTTTTCTTGGTATGGAATCAAACTGGGGACCTCACGCTTGTCAGGCAGGCACTGGGCTACATCCCTAGCCCCTTTTTTCCTATCTTAAGGTTTAGGTACCAGTCTCCCACACTGGTTTAACTGATTTGTGCACGATTCTGAAAGCTCACCGAAAGCTGTAGATCATGGAATTTTGTAGCTACAAGTTTATATAATTTTTAAAATTCCTATATTTGCTTAGCCAAAAACAAAAACAAAGCTACCCCTCCCAAATAAACAAAATTTTGTGTTGGAATGCTGGGTGTGGTGGTGTATGCCTGTAATCCCAACACTTTTAGAGGCTGAGGCAGGAGGATCCTGTGAGTTCAAGGTCAGCCTGGGTTACATAGTGAGTTCAAGGTCAATCTGAACTGCACAGTGAAACTCTGTGTCAAACAAAACAAAACAAAACAATCTGTGTTGGAAACAGAACTGAAGGGAGAAGGAAAGATACAAGAAATGGTGAGGACTCACTGGAATTGAGATATGAGAGCTAAAATAGACCCTCAAATACAAAGGAGTATCCTTTCATTTCATAGTGGAACTTCAGTGTGGAATACTTGTACAGAGCATAAATTTGAAAACAAGCATCTCCCAGAAAAGTTGCATATAACACTACCATATTTAGCAAAAGCAAACAAACAAAAAGTATGAATTCTAGCATGAAAGGCAGACTGTAAATGGAAGAAGAGGAAGTGCTTACTAACCATAGAAGATGAGATTAGAAAGATCACCATTTGGTAACCATCACAAGTAATAATCCTCTCAAGTGACCATCATCAATGTTTATTAACAGTGGTTAAATTTATTTACAGTCTCACAATATCTCCTCATAAGATACTTACTAACTTTAAGTGGGAAAACAATAAACAATGGAGAAAGTAGACAGCTCCCAATAAACCAAGTGATAAATATTCTTCCCTGAGATAAGGCACCCCTAAGCCTCTTGATATGTATGACCCACTGAGAAGAACCAACTTCTGTAGTAGTTTCCTGCTCTCAAAATACATATATGGAATCTAATCACAAGGAGACATCAGATAAACCAAAATTCAGGAAAACTACAAAACAAATGGCCTGTACTTTAAAAAATATGGGCAGGGGAACTGTTTATTCCAGACTAAAGCAAACTTAAAAGATATGACAAGTGAATGAATGCTATATCACAATCAAGTGATCCTACATTTATCCTGGGCCAGAAAAGACAAACACATCTTTTCTTTTTCTACAAAGCAAAGCAACAGTACACTGGCCAATTTCAATATGGTCTGTAGATTAGATACCATACTTAGATCAGTACAATCATTTTTTGATTCTGATTAATGTTATCATGGTCATGTAACATGTTCTTGTTTGGTGGGAAATACACAATGAAGTATGTAAGCATCATATTTGTTACTATACTCTTTCAAACTATTTAGGAAAAAAAATTTAAGTGAAATAAAACAGCATGTGAAGAATCTGCATGAAGGCTACATGGGCATTCTTTGTATTATGTTTGCAACTTTTTTGTCTCAAATTATTTTTTTAAAGGGTAAGAAAACATTTACTTGTAGCTATATTTGATTCTTTCTCCAAAATGATATTACTCTCTGCTTGTCTAGTTCTAAGGCCAAATGTATGAGTTGTGAGAACAGAAGCTATTTAGAATATTCTTTTAAATTAACAGTTTATAGGGGCCAGGGATTTAGTTCAGAGGCACAACACCTGCCTAACAAGCATGTAGTCATGAGTTTGATTCTCAGTACCAAAATAATTAACTGTTTACAGAAAAAGAAAGATAGTGCTAGAGCAAAAGATTAGAGGAAGTCAGAGTTCTGTTCCAACCACAGGACTTCCACCTATCACCATGGTACTGAGAACAATTTTACATGTGTTTTTAAGAAAAAAAAAGGGTAATGTCAGCACTAAGGAGGTTAAGACAGGAGGATCTCTCGGAGTTTGAGGCCAGCCTGGACTATATAGTGAGTTCAAGGTTGGCCTGAATTACAAAGCAAGACCCTGTCTTAAAAAAAAAAAAAAGGGAAAACCAAAAAAGAAAACCGGGTATCACATAAAATAACTAG
>PVLA01001155.1:0-134563 GCA_004027455.1 Hydrochoerus hydrochaeris | reverse complement strand
TTCTATAGGGCTACAAATTTAGCTCAGTGGCACAAGTGCCTGCCTGGCAGGAACAAAAGCCTGAGTTCAATCCTCAGTTTCTCAAAAAACAAAAAAAAACAAAAAAAAACAAAAAAAACCTATCATTTGTTCTCCCTTTTTGTGACAAAAGCCAATAGGCAGCCAAATATGGTGCCTGCAATTCCAGCACTTGGGAAGCTGAGGCACAAAGACTGAAAGTTCAAGGCTAAGCTTAGACTATATACTCAGATCTTATCTCAAAAACTAACACAAAAGAGTATGTAGAGCAGGGAGGAATGTTAACAGGGCAGTCACTAGCAGATTCTGGTATGCTGCCTGAATAACTAGTATAAACTTTTCTGGAATGAAGTTTGGCCTGTGACATATAGATTCCTTCAGATTCTAAAAGTTCCCTGTGAACTATAGTTAACCCTTTTGAATGTAGTCTGTAGAGACGTTGCTGGGATTGCAGTGCTGCATACACTTATTGTTGCACAGAGATGTTCCTAGCTGGTTGCACCAAAAATGCCCTAGTAGAGTGCCAGACCTTTTCTCTTTGGTTAGGATTTTTCTTTTCCTTTTTTCATTTTATTATTATTATTACTTTTTTTGGGGGGGTGTCTTTTTGAGACAATGTCTCCCTGTACAGTTCAGGCTTCCTTGAGCTCACCTGACAGCTCGGGCTGGTCTTGAACTTGCAACGATCCTTCTGCCTCAGCCTCCTGAATGATTACAGAAGTGTGCCACCACCCCTGGCACTTCATTTTATTATTAAAAAATTTTTACTGGTATATGTTTGCAATGGAATTTTATTACACAGTCTAAACTAGCCTCAAACTTGCTGTGTAGTCAAGACTGGCCTTGAACTAATTACTCGCTTGCCTCAAAATCCTGAGTGCTGGGATTACAGGTGTTTGTTACCATTGTTGACTTTTGTTAGGATTTCTAACCAGAAAAGGGAGAAAAATAATCTAGGAATAAGTCGTTCCACTTACTTCTTGCCTTGTTGGTTCTCTTAAAAGGTTCTGAGTTAATAAAAAAGTGAGTTATCCTTCACAAGAAGGTTAGCGATTACAAGGTTTGAGGTCTTAAACAGGATAAGGAATTGAATGGACAGACAAAGAAAATGTGAGACTGAAGTAAGACGTGAAGGTCTCCTCCGGATACTACCATGATGATGGCTAACTTCCCCAGGAGGTGGGAGCTCTACCAGACTGGGTTCCTGAATGTGGGTGAGGGAAAAATAACAACCTATTATTGTGCAATAGACACATATCATATTAATTCTTAGTAACCAGGCATGGTGGTACAAGCCAGCAATCTCAGCATTCTGAGAGGCTGAGGCAGGTGCATCACAGGTTCAAGCCCCCATGGCAACACAGTGAGACCCTGTTTCAAAAATAAAAAACAGCTGAGAATGTAGCTCATTGTGAAGGCTCTGGATTCAATCTCCAATACTGCAAGGAAAAAAAAAATCATTGGTAGTCCTTCCACTGCCCTCGAAGTTAGCTAATCATTCTTGCACCTCCTGAAAAGCAATTTTCCTCTAGCCAGGCATGGTAGTGCACATCTGTAATCTCAACACTTTGGAGGCTGAAGCAGGAGGATCACTCTGAGTATCAAGATAGCTTGGGCTACATAGTGAGTTGAAGGCCAGCCTGAATTACACAGTGAGACCCTGTCTTAAAAAACCAAAAATACAGGCAAAGGGTTTAGCTCAGCTGCACAGGCGCCTACCTAGCAAGCGCAAGGTCATGTGTTCAATCTCTGGTACCCAAGGGGGAAAAAATTTGTGTTAAAACCAAAAATACAGCCAGGAGTGGTGGTGCACACCTGCAATTCCAGCACTTGGGAGGCTGAGGCAGAAGGATGTCTGGGCTACAAAATGAGCCCAAGGCCAGCTTGAATGCATAGTGAGACCCTGTCTCAATAAAAGGAATTTTCCTCCATATGTCTCAATTCAGAGAAAAAAGTGATGACTTTTAATTAGACCAGTCATTTTAGCTAGGTAAAGAGATAATAACATGCCCCCACAATGAACTTACCTAAGAGAATTACTGAAATAAAGTTCTACCTTATATCTCAACAATGTGCTTGGACACTTTTCTATCACATGAGATGAAACCACTGGCAAACCATACTGCAGGAACAACACTGTCCTGCAGACTCAGACAACATCTGATAAACAACAGTCTAGATTTTTCACTTTTTAATCACTGAAAACAATTTTTCTTAATATGAAATCCTTTTGACAAACAGCAAAACAGTCTTGTGGACTTTTGCCAATTTCTCTTACGAAGACTCTCAGGGTTAAAAGTATGTAAGCAGCTTAGTAGCATTTAGTGCAACAACCTTTAAGTGAATTTACACGAATTGTACAATGTTGGGTTTGAGGATGGAGCTCAGTGGTAAAGCACTTCTATACCAAGTGTAAGGCCCTGGGTACCATCCTCAGTACCAAAAAAAATTTGGGGCTCTTATAAACAGGCTATTAAAAAACACAAGTTTCTTCAACAACAGGAGTCAAGCGATCAGTAGCCATTGTGTTTCCTTTCATTTGATGCCCTCTCTCTCTATCCCTTCAAATGTAGTATTTATCTATCCTCATAATACACTAATACTCTAAACTTATATCTAAGATAATACTCTAAACTTATATCTAAGCAACATCAAACAAAAAGTGCCAAGCATGGTATAAAGAATTTTCAACCCTAGATGATCTATGTCACACAGACAATTCTTTATTTTTCTCATGCATAGTTCTGAAATAAGGATAATCTTTTCCACATTCTGACTAGTAACCTTCACATGCACCATAGCTTTAGATCTTTCTATTAGAACAAGAGTTCAGAACTGATTATGTTCTTTCACAATTCAGTGTGGCTCTTATAGCTGTCCCTCCCACTGCACCTGTTCTGATCCTTTTTTTTTTTTACCTTTCTTCTCCTCTACCCCCAAAAAAGGACCTTTCTGATCAAAGAACAAATTTAAAAAAAAACCAAAAAACTTTTTTTTTTTTTTTTTTGGGTGACAGAGTCTTGATGTGTGGTTCAGGCTGGCCTTGAACCCACTATGTAGCTCAGGCTTGCAATCCTCCTCAGCCTCCCAAGAATTAGGATTACAGGCATGCACCTCCATGCCTGGCCACAAATTATTATTAGACAAAAGTGTTTATACCTTTTTTTGTGTGTGTGTGGTACTGGGGATAGAACTCACAACCTTGCACGAGCCAGGCAGGCGCTTATACCACTGAGCTAAATCCCCAGCCCCATGTTTATACCTTTTTAACAGTTATAAGGCAGGAAAGCATTTTCGTTGTTGTTGGCTCTTTTTAAAATAGACTGGGTTTTTTTGTTTGTTTGTTTTTTTGGTAAGGAAACTGCCCATTTATTAAATGGAGAAGAGCAGGACGCTCTGCAGCACGAGAACTGGCAGGAGGACAACAGGAAGATACTCTGCGTGTGCAAAATGCCCAAAAATAAAATGTAGGGAAGTTGCCTCATTACCCATGGCATCACAGTGAAAGCCATCCCAGCAAGATGTCCGCTAGGCTTCTAGTTACATGTAAATCAAACAAAAAACTAGTCTTGAACCCACTATGCAAACCACACGGAACCTGAATTTGACAACCTCTTGGCTTAGTCTCCAGAGTATTAGGATTACAGATACAGATCGCTGGTTTCTTTTTCTTGCAGGTACTGGAGATTGAATCAAGGGGCACTCTACCATTAAACTAAATCCCCAGCCCTTTTTTATTTTGATAAAAAAAGTCTAAGTTGCCCAAACTTACAATCCTGCCTCAGCTTCCCTTAGTGTTGGGGTTATAGGTATGCATCATCAGATCCAGCTCTGGTTTAGCATTTAATGATTGATGTATTTATTATATAATTGAAATCTTCAGTTAAATTTTTTGAGGTTGGGTTGGGGATTTAGCTCAGTGGTGAAAGCGCCTGCCTGGCAAGTGCAGGGTCATGAGTTCAATCTTCAGTATAAAAAAAAAAAAAAATTTTTTTTTTGAGATCATAAGAATTGAACTCAGGGCCTTGAGCAAGCTCTGAAAATGTCCTATACTAACCCATTCCTTTAGCCAAAAACTTTTTTTTTTTTTTTTTTTTGGTCTTTTTGAGACTGGGTCTCCCTATGCAATTTAGGCTGGCCTTGAATTTACTATATGTCCAGGCTGGCCTTGAATGCACAGTGATCCTCCTGCCTTAGCCTCCCAAGTGCTAGGACTACAGGTGTGTGCTACCCAGCCTGGCTGTCATTCTAACTTTTTAAGATCTTTAACATATGCTAAGATCAGTCAAAAAAGCTCAAATATTGTATGATTCCACTTACATGAATAGTTGCCTGAGGTATGAGGAGCTATTATTTATTTAATGGGTTAAGGTTTAGTGTAGTTGGTACCTTTTTGTTGCAGACTTGCTATGGAGTCCAGGCTGGCCTTGAACTCACTATGTAGCCCAGGCCTCAATCCTGTTATTCTCCTGCCTTAGCCTCCTGAGCTTTTGGGAGGCTGAGGCAAGAAACATTCAAAAACAAACAAAACAAAATAAGTATTTCCCATACTGAGTTAAATTCTGTCTTCCTCTAGCAAGTATTTTTTTAAACTATTAATATACTTTACAATTTTAAACATCTGAAATTTCTTCTGGACATAGGAAAATTTTGCAAATACTGTTCAAAAAATTGCCTGTATAGTCTTAATCTAGTTCAATCCAGACACACAGTACAATTACCAATGTTGAGAGTTAATACTAACATACTATTACAGCTGATCTATAGATCTTATTCAAATCTTATTAATGGCTCCTTGATGTCCTCTCTTTTTACTTCACTTTCTGAGACTGGGTTCTGCTATTTTGCTTGCCCAGGCTGGTCTTGAAGTCCTGGGATCAAGAGATCATTCTGCCATGGCCTCCCAAATATCTCGTACTACAAGCATGTGCCATTATACTCAGCTCTCCCCCTCCCCACTGTGGTGCTGAGGACTGAACCCAGGGTATGTTCTACCACTGAGACACACCTTCAACCCTTAATGCCCATTTTTTGAAACAGTTTTGCACCCAGGTTCCCACAATGCATTTAGTAATCACGTCTCCTTTAAACTGAAATAGTTATTTAGGTATTCGTTCTTCATGTTTTTTTGAAAGTATCCACCCATAAATTGCCTTTATTTTTCATTAAATGAGCACAGTCATTAGCATATTAATAACAGATAAGAGCCAGCCTGTAACTCCAGCCCTCAAAAAAAAGACAAAAAACAAACAAACAAACAAAAACCCCACACAAGTTTATTTAACATCCAGCATGACTTTCAGTATCACTTGAAACATAAACATCCTCCTAGAGAGAATCAGTTCTCCAGCACTTATTTTGTACACATTACTGCAAAGCCATTATAAATTACTGAGAAAGTATTCAGTGAAAAAAAAATCATAATGCCCATATAAATAAACTCTTGATAATGACCAAGAGTGTAACAATATTTATCTGGTAATTCCTACGTTGACTGGAAGATATCATAGATGTACTGACATGTTTTGCTTTTTATATTGGTGCAATGTTGTATAATTTTGCAGTTTTTTTTTTTTTTTTTGGTATGGGGATCGAACTCACAACCGCATGCTTGCAAGGTGGGTGCTTATGTTGCTGAGCTAAATCCCTGGCCCTTACAGTTAGTTTTATAGTCATTACTGTAGCAGGTAGTTTGATGAAAAGACCTTACTCAATTTGTAAAAGAAATGAAACAAATCTCTAAATATTTAAAATTAAATTCATTATCAATGAAAAAACCCATTAATATTCTTTTCTGAAAATGCCTTTTTTGCAATTTCTATAATTACTCATGGCAGTAAAATAATTCTCTCAAATTAAGGCACTAAAGGGCAATGTAACTCCCACTACAAGTGCTCTGAGAATAATTTGTATTTCAAACAGTGTATACATTTCTTATGTTTGTTAATGTCTTTATTATTTAAAACTACCAAGAAATACATTATAAAACCACAGAAATGACGTAAACCATGAAATGCTTTTCAACTTGGTTCTTCTTTTAAGACAGGGTCTCACTGCCTAAGTAGTTCAGGCTGGCCTTGAACTTACTATGTAGCCCAGGCCAATCTAGAACTTGTGGCATTTTTCCTGCCTCAGCCTCCAAAGTGCTGGAATTATAGGTGTATATACAATGATGCCCAGTTTAAACTTGAGTTTTTTGGTAGTTAGTTCCCAATATCTCTAGTAGTAAAATAACTCAATATGGCTTGGCAAAAATGTACTTTACTTGTCTTCTCTCATTTTCCAATCTACAAACTTACTGAGACATAGTGTGTTTGGTAAACGATAATATATAATTTCTCCATAAGAAATTACATATTATATATATATATATAAAATATGTAATATACATATAATTTCTCCACATAAAGTCCACCATAAGCAACTGTAAAGCTTAAATTCTAGTGTTTTGCTTTTTGTTGTTTTAATTTTGAGACTGGATCTTGCTAGTTGCTCAGGCTGACCTTGCTTAAACTTGCACTTCTCCTGCCTCAACTTCCCAGAGTGCTCCAGAATACAGGCATGTGTCATCACATCCAACTGTGACAGGTATTTTTAATTTTGGTTTGCCTGATGTTTCTCCATTAGATCTGCATTTTTGGAGGAAGAAATACTAGAGAAGTGATATGGATGGATTCTTTTCACTGTGTCCTATCAAGTATATGGTGGTTCACATGGCTCACATGTCTGTAATCCCAACTAATCAGGAGGATGAGTCAGGATAACCCCAATTTCAAGACCAGTCTGAGCAACTCAGCAGACCATATCCCAAAATAAAAAAATAAAAGATGAGCTGGGAATGTAGCTCATGGGTAGAGTTGGCTAGGGTCCTTGAGGCCCTAGATTCAAACCTTGGTACCAACCACATGGCCAAGGTACATATTGCTGGGATGCCTCATTTCTGAGGAGGCAAACTTCCACTCTTGAGTCTAGTTGGGACAGGCACAGTGGAAAACACTGTGAAGTAACTCCTTTGTAATCAGTATGTATGTTGTGGGTAGATACTTTGAGATAGTGTAAACACTGTTTCTCATTCAAACCTTTAGCCACTAGTTTTAACCTCTACTGATGATGCTTGGAGATAATTATTACTATGAAGCACCAGAGGGTGAGTTTCTAGCTCCATCAACCCTTATTTTTGGTTTTATGAGACAACGTCTCATCACGCAATCCAGGCTGGTCTTGAACTCAGTAATGCAGCCCAGGCTGGTCTCTTAACTCATGGTGATCCTTCTGCCTTAGTCTCCTACATGCAGGGATTACAGGTGTGCACCATGATGTCAAATTAGTGGAAGAATTTTGTACCACCATGCTCATCTTTATGTATTTAACTGGAACTCTGTAAGACTTTTCTCAATTTAGTCAGTTATTATTATTATTATTTTAAATTTTGTGCTGGAGATTGTATCCAGGGCCTTGCAGTCTATCACTGAGCTACACTCTTCTTTCTTCCTCAATAATAATAATAATTATTATTATATTTTGAGGCAGGGTCTCGCTTACTTCAGGCTACCCTTGGACTTGCAACGTAGCCCAAGCTGGCCTCAAATTCATGATGCTCCTTCTGTCTCAGTCTCCCAAATGTTAGGATTATAAGTGTGCACTACCATCCCCAACTCCTCACAATCATTGTATCATGGCATGGATTCATGTGTATTTGTTTTAGTCTATGGTCTGAAATTTATCATTTTTTTATTTTTAGCCTAAATCTTCTCAGATTTGGCCCTGAAAAGTCCATTCAGGTTGGCTCCTGTGTTCTTTTGTGATTTCTTTTGTCATATAACTTGCCGAGCAATTTCCCACAGACTGTTTTAGGCTCATCTGTGTTCTTTCCTCTGCTGCCTTGAAATACCCTCCTCCAAGAAGAATTGCCATTTTTTATTGGGAAATTACACAGGTTGAGTATCCTTACCCGAAACACATGGGAACAGCAGTGTTTCCGATATCAAAATTTTTTATTTTGGAATATTTGCGTGAGATACCTTGAGGGATGAGACCCTCATCTAAACACAAACTTCTTTTATTCTCTACTTTTTTTTGAGACAGCCTTTCCGTGTGCTTAAACTAGAGAAACTCTTGGGCTCAACAGATCTTCCTGCCTGTGTACCTGAGATCACAGGTACAAACCACTGCACTCAGCCATTTACATTTCATATATACTTTGTAACACATAATTTAAAGATAACTTCATACAGTATTTTTAGTAATTTTGCACATCTGAAGCTGGGTGATGTGGTGTATGCCTGTAATCTTTGCACTCGGGAGGGTTACTGTCAATTCTAGGTCAGCCTCAACTACATAGCAAGATCCTGTTTCGAAAAAACAACAACAAATGCCTTCAAAAATGTCTACACTAGGGCTGCGGATGTGGCTCAGTGGTACAGTTCTTGCTTCGCATGCACAAAATGCTGGGTTTTATCCTCAGCACCACAAAAAAAGTCTTCAGTGAACTATCACAAGTGCTCTGGTTTAGAAGTGGTTTGCCCCTAAAGATCCACGCATTAGAAGTTTGGTCTTCAGAATGGCAGTGTCAAGTGGTAGCTTCTTTAAGAGGCAGGACGTGGGGGTTCCATTCTCATCATGAATGGATTCATGCCCATCCCACAGGAGTCAGTTAGGTATTGTGACTGAATTAGTTGCGAACAGATTGTTTCACTTTCAGCCCCTTTCACACACAGCCAGTTCCCTTTCCATTTCCCTGACATTTTATGACACACCAGGGTGCCTATGCTCAAACTAATGGAATGACATGCTACTTGGGACTTTCTGGCCACCAGAATCAGGAGTCAAACAAACTACTTTTTCTTCTTTTTTTTAAAAAAATATCTTATCCCACATCTCCACTAATTTTTGCTATAGCAACACAAAATGAACTACTTTAAAGGAGCCAGAGGTGAGATTTTTTATTTGTGGCATGATGTTGGTCCTCAGAAAAGTTTCAGATTTGCCAAGTGTAGTGGTACATGCCTATACTCCCAGAACTTGGGAGGCTGAGGCAGGAAGGAGGACTGCCACAAATTCTAGGCCAGCCTGGGCTACATAGTGAGTTCAAGGCTACCTTGAACTACATAGTGAGATCCTATTTCAAAACAAAACAAAACAACAATAATAAAAACAAACAAAACACACACAACACAACAAAAAAACTTGCTGGGTATGGCAGTATGTACCTGTAATCTCAGCATTTGGGAAGCTGAGGCAGAAGATCGTCAGGAGTTCAAGGCTAGTCTAGGATATATATTGAGTTTAAAACCAGCCTGAATTACAGAGTGAGGCCCTGTCTCAAAAATCAAAACAAGCCAGGCATGGTGGTGCACTCCTGCAAGAGGGAGGTAGATTGTTGCAAGTTTGAGACCAGCCTGGGTTACAAAGTGAGCCCAAGGCCAGCCTGAACCAAATAGCAAGACCTTGTCTCAAAAAAGGAAAAAAAGAAAAAAAAAACAAAAAACAAAAACCCAACTGTTTCTTGGTCCTATCTCATATACCCACATTCATGTATTTCTACCTGCATTTTATATAAATAAGCCTGTGTTCACGCTTGCTTAAAGTTCAATTTCAACCCCAGATTATAGTTTATCCCAGCTATTTATTCCACCCTCCTCTCTGGCTTTATAATTTCTCTTTAACAGGCTGACCTCAAATTCATCCTCCCACTGCCTCAGCCTTCCAAATGCTGGGATCACAGACATGCACCACCACATGCTACATTTGATAGTTTTTACTTTGTGTGAGTGTGTGTGTGTGTGTGTGTGTGTGTGTGTGAGAGACGCAGAGGACTGAATCCAGGGCCTTTACACTTAATAACATCCCTAGCCCATTTTTTATTTCATTTTTAGTTTTGCTTTTTTTTAAGACAGAATATCATTATGTAGTTCAGGTTGGCTTGGAACTCATTAATTTATGCTGGCAACAAATTTGTGGTACCTTTGCCTCTTGAGTGCTAGGATTATATACATGTGCCACTATGCCTGGCTTATTTTTTGTTTTGAGGCAGGATCTTGCCCAGGCTGGGCTTTAATTTCCAATCCTCCTGCCTTAGCCCCACCAAAGTGCTAGGGTTACAGGTGTGCACCACTGTGCCTAGCTTTATTTCTTAACATGTAGAAATATAGCTGGATATGGTGGTGGACACCTGTAATCCCAGCATTTGAAAGGCTGAGGCATGAGGATTGCCTGGCACATGCCTGTAATCACAGTACTACAGCGACGAGGCAGGAGGGTTGCCATGAGTTTCCAGCCTGAACTACATAGTTTCAAGACCAACCTGAGACTCAAAAAACAAAAATAAAAACAAATAAATAAAAAAGTTTGAAGAACAAGTTACAAGCTATCATCTTATCTATATTTTATCTCAGAAGGATTATTATGCAAAGCAGTTACACTCAACTCATCTGAATTAAGATCTCATTTCTTACCTGGCCTGGCCTGATCTTTTCTTCAGCAGCTGTGGAATGTTGATGTATGTCTTTCTTTGCTCCTTCACCAGGGTCTCTGTTTACGCCTGCCTGTTCCCCTTGATCTCTGAAGACCTTCAGTTCCATGCTCTTGGTTTTCTCTTCCTTATCCAAGATCTCAGAAGCCATAGAACCTCCTGCAGTGAGGTCCACTAGTCCACACAACACAAGCTCACCCTTATTATCCACGGTCTCAGAGGTTGCTTCACAACTTTGTGCATGGGTCGTTTGTAGTTCCAAGGGTAATGCTCTACTCTGGTTTACAAGAGAGCTTGAGGCGCCAAGTTTTACATCTGGATTCACACCTGGCTCAGGGTCGGTGTGAAGCTCTTTGGAGACACTTACTGGGAGTTCAGAGTACAATTCCTGCACCACAGCAGACATGGAGGAATCATGTGGAACTGGCCGAGTCTCTACTCCAGATGACAGCATTAGGGCAGATGTAGATTATGGAGTCAAGTCTTTTACATCAAATGGTTCACCCTGACACAAGTCAAAGGAAGGGATACAAGTTTAAAACCTTCACAGGGTAGAAAAAAAATTTATCTCCACTTCGCCTTAAATAAGGAAAATAAATTCTACTTCAAATGCTAGCATTATATCTGGCACCAAAAATTTTTCTTTAAACAGGCTGTGAGGACCTGGGGTTTAGTTCAGTGGCACAAACACCTGCTTGGTAAGCACAAAGTCCTGAGTTTGATTCCTGGTAACAAAAAACAAAAAACAAAAAAAAAAGGAAAGTTCTGAATAGAAGAACAATAAAGAAACTAGTATTAAAATAAATTAATTAATTAAAAGAAAAAAACAGGCTGTGACCTGGGCATGGTTGTATATGCCTATAATCCAACACCTTGGGAGGTTGAGGCAGGAGGATCACTGTGAGTTCAAGGTCAGCCTGCATTACATAGTGAGAACTTATCTCAAATAAATAAATAAAATTAAAAAATAAAGAAGAGGTCCTGTGGCTATAGCTCAGCACTCCCTAGGTTCAATTCCCAGAGTACTGAAACAAATAAACAAAAATGAATTTATTAGCAAGGAAAGATAAACTTGTATGCAGGACTGTGGTGAGAATCAAAAATGAGACTCTCCATGTAAGTCTTTCATAAACAGTCTAGAAACTAAACGGTCTAGAAACATTTCAGAGTTAAGGCTGTATGCATATATATGGGGGGGAGGGAAAAAGAGAGAGAAGGGGTGAGGGGGAGTGAACACACACATGAACATATATGTGTGTGTTGTGTACATATGGGGTTAGTAAAGTGGAATTGCTATTCCATGCCAAAATTAAGCAGAAAGCACACAATTATAATTTGGTTCAGCTTCCTTCTCCAAGCAACATACACAATCCAGTTTTTGGTTGATAAACTACATAGAGGTTGGAAGAACGACCACAGGAAAGAATACTGTAAAGATGATATTTGCCAATGAAGATTGGTTTCTTGGGTCTCTGACATTTTGCACTCCTATCCACTAATAAGGTATGAGTACTCTCAAAAGTTAAATTTTTGGTTTTTTGAGACAGGGTTTCATTATGTAATCTAGGCTGGTCTTGGACTCACTATGTAGCCCAGGCTGGCCTCAGACTAATAGTGATCCTCCTGTGCCAGTTTCCTGAGCATGTGCCGCCATGTCAAGCTTCAAAAGTTAATTCTTAACTCCTCCCTTCTCAGTTTCATGAATTTTTAAGGATCAAATCAGGACCTAGGCAAGTGCCTAACTACTGAACTATGTCCCCAGTCCTTCTTTCTTTCTTTCATTTATTTATTTGTCTTGAGACAGGGTCTCAGAGTTGCCCAAACTGGCCTTGAACTTGCTATCTGTCTGCCTCAGCCTCCTGAGTAGCTAACATTACCAGCATGTACTAATCTGCCATTCCTGGCCATTTCCTCACATTTCCCTTCAGCTTCTGTTATAACTCAAAGCTGTGCCTTTGGGCCAGGGATGTAGCTGGATGTACAGTGCATCCTGAGCATGTGCAAGGCCCTGAGTTTAATCACCAGCCTCACAAAACAACAACAACAAAATACTAAGAAGTGGGGCATGGTTGGGAATGCCTGTAATCTCAGCTACTTGGGAGGCTCAGGCAGAACCACAAATTCCAGGCCAGCAAAACGTTGGCCTCTCTCAAAAGAAAGCAGGGCTGGAATAGCTCAGGGTTAGTACCCCTGGGTTCAATTTCTAGTACCAAAAAAGCAAAAATGAAGCCAACAAAAACCAAAAACACCCCACATTAAACAAAGGCAAACAGAAAAACAACAAAAAACAACCATCCTTTAAGCATAGTTATATGAACCAGCAATTCTACTAGTAGATATCTACACAAAAACATATGCCCAAATAGAATCCTCCACACAAATATTGTTAAGTAGTATCAGTCACAATAGCCAAAAATTAGGAAAAAATTAGGAACAAATCCAAATGTTGATGAGTAAACTATAGAAGGGCTGTACAACAGAATATTATCCAGTCATAAAAAGAAAGGAAGTATTAGCAATAACATAAACCTTGGAGATACCATGTTAAGTGAAAAAAAGTAGACACAAAGAATCACATAGTATAGGGATCCCATTTATATGAACCATCAAGAATAGGCAAATCTACAGAGACAAAGTAGTTTAGTGGTTGTGTAGAGCTGGAAATGCGGAGAACTAGAGTGGCAGCTAATGGATAATTTCTTTTTGAAGTAACAGCATGACAAAAACAAAACTGATCATGCTAGCTTAGCTGTATAACTTGACTACACTAAACACCACTGACTTGTTTAACTTAAATTGGTAATTATATGGTTTGTGAGTTTCTTTTTTGTTCAGTGCTAGGGATCAAACCTAAGGGATCAAACCTCGCATATACTACTCAAGTGCTCCACCACTGAGTTACAATTGCAGTCCATGTGAACTATATCTTAATAAAGCTAATTTAAAAAAATAGCTGTAATTATACATAACTCAGTGATAGGGCACTTGATTAGCATGCCTGAAGCCCTAGGTTTGATTCCCAGTATGAGTGTGGGGGACTGTCTCTGGTCTCAACTTTTCTTTCAATTCTTGACCTTTTTCACTGACAAAGATAGGGTTCCCCACAAAAAAAATTTTTTAACAAGTCTAAAATAGAAGTCACCTAAGTGTGGTAGCACTTGTCTATAACCCCAGCAGTTGTGAGGATGGGGAAGGGTTATGAGGTCAGCCTGGGATACTGACTGAGTTCAAGGCCAGCCCAGAATACATAGCAAGACCTTGTCTCACAAAGCCAAAATAAAAGATAATAATAATAATGAAAATTTTAAAATACAGCCCATTCAATACAATGAATAGCTCAGTCTTTCTACATGCAAACAGCTCTAAGAAATAAAGATGAATAAGATGTGTTCAGTAAACTTAACATACCATGTGTACATTCGTTGGAGATTAGATCAATGGCCTTATGTGTATGCTAAGTGTTGTGCTTTCCCACTGAGCTACACCTCCACCCCTACATGCTTATTCTTTATCCCATTGCCTCTTAGTAATATTGTCATTTTTCTAGAGTTCAGACTCGAATCCCAAGACGTAACTACTATTGACCTGTCACTCTCCAATTGATTACCACGTGTAACCTGTGGACTCATCTACTACGATGTCTCTGATAAACCCATGTCCCTTCCATTCCCACTGTCCTACTTCAAGATTTTGTTCCCTATGCTGCTCCATATAGACTCAAGCACAGACATCTACTAAATAGAGCTTTATCGTAGAGTCAATACTGATAATCACACAAAATGGTATAAAATGTTCCTCAGGGAAAACAGTGTCTTTACCCTTCCTATGCCTGCATCTATACTGTAAATGGACATTAGCTGAAAAAGAATTTTAAAGCTTTGGCCATTGAAAAATAACTTCCAGGAGCCAGGGATTTAGCTCAGCAGGCACAAGTGCATGTCTGGCAAGCACGAGGTTGTGAATTCAATCCCCAGTACCCTGAGGAAAGAAAGAAAAATAACTTCCAAACACCACAAGGCATGGTAGCATAGGCCTGTAATCCCAGCACCCAGGAGGCTGAGGCAGAACAATCACTTCAAGCTCAAGGCTAGTCCAGGCTACATAGTAAGTTCAAGGCCAGCCTGTACTACACAGAGATTCTGTCTCAAAACCAACCAACCAACCTAGCAAACCAAAGAATACCATAAACACCATAAGGTTATCATCTCTCTTTTTTTGGTGAATGTAGACAATAGCAATGGGGACTGAACCCTGGCCTTTTTCTAAAATTTTCTTTTCTTTTTTTTATTTTGAGACAAATTTTCGCTAAATTGCCCAGCTATGTTGGAACTTGTGATCCTCTTGCCTCAGCCTCCCAGAACACTGGGATTGCAGGCATGTGATACCAAGCTCAGGTATCATCTCTTAACTCTTGGCTGGTCTGAGGGCAGTGTGTTACTAGAATGTATTAACATCTCTTGACATTCATGTTTGAACACAAATTTCACCCTGTAAAGAATTTTCACCCTGTAAAACAACTTGACACAGGGTCAGGAATATAGCTCAGTAGCATAAGCACCTGCCTGGCAGGCAAGGTTCTGGGTTTGATTCCCAGTACAAAAAACAAAAAAACAAAAAAACCCACCAACAACTAGACACTCACTATGGAAGCAAATACACTTTTTTTCCTTCTAATTCAACTATGGGTCCTCAAATTTCTGAGCGGAATCTGCAGTTGAGTTACCAAGAATAGCTAAATGTTGTTCTTGAACAAAACTGCTGGACTCCTCAGAGATGAAATGGTATTCAGATGCAAGCCTAAAGCAGCAGATCAGATTATTCTCAGCTCATATTGCTATCCATGAAAATATTGGCAGTGCCCTAAGACTGAAGTAACAGAACACAATTTTAAGAAACACAAGTCCGGGCAGCAAAAGAACCTGCCTGACTAGTGTGAGGTCATGAGTTTGATCCCATGAGTTCAAGGCCAGCCCAGATTACATAGCAAAAAAAGAAATGCAAGGAAGGCCCCTAATACTAAATTGCTGAACACGATGGAGCAATCAAAATTGAAGGCATAGCTACATGCAGTGGAATACACCTGTCACCCCAGCTAGGTAAGAGAATCACAAATTCAGCTGGGCATGGTGGCTCACACCTGTAATCCCAGCACTCAGGAGGCTGAGGCAGGAGGATCGTTGCGAGTTCGAGACCAGCCTGAACTACAAAGTGAGCTCAAGGCCAGCCTGAACTGCATGGAGACTCTGTCTCAAAAAGGCAAAAAAAAAAAAAAAAAAAAAAGAATCACAAGTTCAAGGACTGCTTGGGCAACTTAATGAGACGCTGTCTCAAAATAAATAATGTAAAGGGCTCCATACTACGGCACTTGACTACCATGTGCAAGGCCCTGGTTTTAATCTCCAACAATGTCAAAAACAAAGACTGATAATGGAGAAACAAATCTCCGCACAGAAAAGTGCCTGAGATAGTTAACTATTCTCAATACCAGGCAACATCAGTAACACAACCATAAACCTGGGTACTTGGAAGGCTGAGGTAGGAAGACCATAAATTTGAAGCCATGTAGTTCTCAGTAGTTCAGTATTAGTGTTACAGTGCTGGCCTAGCAAGTGTGAGGCCAGGTACAATATCTAGTACCTTGGTAGATAAATAAACATATGGGCTTTTATTTTCATAGAAATATATGCACATAAAAATTTTTTTGAAAGACTACAACTCAGCATTAACAGTTACCCTGGATAGTAGATCACCGATGACTTACCTATATGCTGTACTTTTTAGAAAAACAGTATGAATTATTTATGTTAATTTTTTTTTTTTTTTTTGTGGTACCAGGGATTGAATTCATGACCTTGCACTTGCCAGGCAGGTTGCTTATGCCACTGAGCTAAATCCCCAGCCCCCATTAAATTTTTTTCTATTTCCCAAAATCTAAATGCATAGCAATAAAATAACTGTTTTATCTCTTTATCCTATCAAAATCTCTCCAATTATCAGCCTTCGCTTCAACCATTAAAATTTTAGAAGTATTAAAACAAGAAACAAAAAACAAACAAAAAAACTATTAAAACTAAAGTAAAAGAAAAAAGTACACATGCTTATAAAATATGAACAACAGAAATTTATTTATAGCTTAATCCTTCCTAACGACTTACAATCAACCCACATCAGATAATTACATAGTTTGAGGTTTAAGCAAAAAACAAATCACTGATGTAAGAATGACTCTTGCCAGCTGTTACTGGGTTGTCATCTTTATCATAACACAAATGAATACTAGATCATTTAGGGAATGGATTTAGTCCTTAAAAAAAATACTAAATTTTATACAAAATATGTAGTAAAATTATTCTAATAAAATAAATTATTTTGAGTTAAAGAAAGAATTATTTCCTGATCATTGTTTCAAATGCAAAAGCAGGGAAGACAGCAGTGTCATAGCTGGTCTCCAAGTCAGGAGTCCAACGTCCTTATTCTGACTCCACTCACTAACCACACAGCTGCCAGCATGTTAAGCGAAAGTTAAGTGAATTCCTGGATTTGTCCCCCACCCTCCAAAATGAACAAGTTAGACAAAATAATCACAAAGGACCCTGAAACCTTAAAATCCCCAAGACTCTAAGGGATAACTTTTCTTTTTCTTTGTTTCAGCAAAGAAAACCTAAAGACACCAACAATAGGGTTACAGAGCTTAGACAAATCCCCTTCAACAAGTATTCAAGGACATCTGAGGTAGTTTAAGAACACTTTACATACCAAAAAAAACCAAAAAAAAACACAACAATGAAAGCTTGTAAGTGTACCTACAGGTAATTAGTGTTAATTCCTATGCTACCCCACTAAATCTAAACAAAAAACAAAAAAATGAAAATAAAAAATAAAAAACCAGTGAAGGATTAACATTTTAGTTCTCAACCTCATTAGAATATTTTGTAATATTAAAAATCTGACCAAGTGGCAATTACTTGTCATTCAACACTCTCCAAAACAAAGGTTCCACAGGAAAAAAGAAATTTACAGTAATAGAGCAAAAATTCGGGGGGAAAATCAAAGAAAGGAACAAAGAAAACAGAAAACCATGTGCCCCAATAATTCCAAGACTGAATGAAAGTCTCCCTCCCTTTAATTCCAATAAAGGGGCTGTTAATAACACCAGGCGCTGCCATGCTTGTGTCAAGGAACAATACTCACAATAATAATCAGGCCCTCAGAAGTTCCCAATACTCCTTTCACCTTGAAAAGGGGGCTTTCTTTTCCAAAAGTTCAGTCACTGTAGCCGATCCCTCCATTAGCAAAGAAGGGGCCTCTTCTTGAGGGACAGAGAAAGAAAAATCTTTTAATACAATCTCAAGACAAATTGAAAGCAAGACAGAGAAGCACATATAATAAAGAGGGCCCAGCTCTTCAACATGGAGTGTACAGGAAATCTCAAAAGCACCAAGAACTGTTTCCCTTTTCCTCCATTTATTAGCATGCAGAAAAAAGACCCCTCTGTCTCCACACAGGGAATGAAACAGTGAAATTGCTCCTGATTTCTACTCACAAAGGCTCCTTGAATAAAGAGTTTCCTCTTTTTCAGTGAGAGCATAAAAAGGAACCTTCTACACCAGTCTATATAGATAAAACTGAGTTCTTTCCTTAAAGGTAGTCTTTATTTTTCTTTGGGAGACCAAGAAAAAAGAAGTCAGAATCATTCTCTTGGGTAGTACATATAGAGGAGGTTGTGTAAATAGAAGGTAGTTCTTTTTTTGTCACTAGGGCAAGCAGTGGGAATGGGAAAGATTATCTCTAACCAGTAAAAAGTGATAGGTTCAGTGGACAAAGGAAAGGTTAACTTCTGGCATCTGCTGTTGCTTCCTCTTATGAGTACGGACCTGCTACCAAAACCTTTTTTTTCTGATTATTTTCAGTGAGGTCCTCTTTATTAATTTGGGGAACAGAATCTGGTAGAATCTAAGAGTGTCTTTTTCTCCTCCCTGGGGTAGGAAAGTCTTCCATTTCTGCAGAAAAGAGTACACAGAACACTTGTTATTTTGGGCTGGGAGTGAGGGGTCAGCATGCACAAAAACATTTGCCACTGCTTTGTGCAATACTTTTCTTTCTTAACAACTTACTAGAAACAACTTACCAAAATTTACTATGTACTAAGCATTTACACAAATTCTCCCTCAGCCCTCAACCATTCTAAATAGAGTTCTCAAATTAGAGATGGGCCAATAAGAAGTCAAGTCATGAACCAAGATCACAAAGATGTTAGGTGGAAAATACAAGCTTGAAACTATCGCACTTCAAAAGTCACGCTCTTAATTGTGTAAGGGAAAAGGAGTCCACTGCACATCAAGAGACCTGAAAAAAGAAAAGTGAGGGACATGATGACATGGTGGGGGGTGCCCTGCTGGCTTCTAATGCCATAAAGTAAATTCAGTGTTTTCCCTAAATCTTGGGGTAAAGGTGAAAAAGGAAGGGGGAAAGGCACTGTAATTCTGTTTTTAGGGGAAAGGAAGATGCCTCTGTCACTTCTAAAGAAGTTCAGTTTCCCTCTACACCTACAGGGCACGGATCAAACTGGTGGTGGTGAGGGTCATCTCACTTGGGAGATACCCATTATGGGTTAAATTTAGAATTCCCTGTCGCATTCTGGGAGTCTTTCTCCGCTAACAGACGGTCAAGAGCCAAGAAAGAGCGCAAGCCCACGACAAGGAGCGTCTTCCTCCTCAAGAAGTTGTGGCTCCCCAGCCGACTGATGTAGGAGTCTCCACCGACGTAGGATTTGGAGAACCCGTTTTCCTCTAGCGAAGAGAGGCCTGGTCTGCCTCCCTCTGGGTCGTTCTGCCGCTCGCAACAGCGCAGCCTCCGTTCCCTTCCTCGCCCCCGGAGCGGGGGAGGGGAGTGCTGGGCTCTTCTTTAGCCAGCACCGCCCGACGGAGGGTCCCATCAAGGTTTTGCGGAGCCAGCCAGCTATGCCGGAAGCCTTCAGACCCCCAACCTCTTACCCTGAGACCTGCTCCGCGGCTTGCGCTTGCCCCTCCAGCTTGGTCTCTGCAGACGCAGCCCGATCGCCGCCAACTCTACCTGAGCCTACCGAGCCGAAAGCCCATGGGCGCTCCGGCCACTACCGCCTCTCCGTCTCTATGGTCCTCCCGCACTTCCTCATCCGGGGCCCTACTCAGCCATGCGGAGTCGCCCAAACACCGCCCCCCCGCACTGCACGCGCGCGCGCGCACTCCAAGGGGAGGCTCTTCCCACAAGGGACCTCCCGCCCTCCACTAGCCACAGCAGTCCTCCACCCCGCCCCCGTGGTTCAGACTCTTAAAGGGGAACACACGTTTGGGCTGGGCTAACGCTGAGGCCCAGGCCCCGGGCCCCAGTGCCTTTGCTACCAATCCCGTTCACTCCACTATTTTTCTGATCTGGACGTGTGCTGTTCTAGGAAGCACCCCTGCTTCCACTCTGGAAGCTCAAAAGGCCTTCTAATAAATAGAATAAGTATTATAGGTCACATCACTAACCTCTAATAACACTGACCCTAAATCTAAATGATACCTCTGCTCCTAATTGGTTACAACACTTTATTTTCATTTCTTAACCGATTTAACACTAGATGGAAGTGTTTCATCATTTGACTTGTTTACCATCTGTTCCTTTCCACCTCTGCCTTACAGCACCTAATCTAATGCAGCGTCTAGCAGACATCTGAAGAAAACAATCCAGAAGGGAATTGAGGATGTTCAAAAATGCAATCCATTTCCTCCAAATCACATAGATAAATGATAAAAATAGAAATTGTTGCTTCTTAGAGCCTAGTGAGTGCTACTATAAACAAGGGAGTGCAAATATCACTGTAATATGATCTTTAACTCTTTCAGGAAAATACCTAGAAGGGGAATAGTTGGGTCAAGTGGAATTTCTAGTTTCAGTTTTTTGAGGCATCTCCATACAGATTTCCACAGTGACTATACAAGTTTACATTCCCACCAACCATCTAGAACGATTTCTTTTTCTCCCCGACTTGCTACTATTTGTTATTATTTGATTGCTTGATGATAGTCATTCTCTCCAGAATAGCACAAGAAATCTTGGTGTTTTAATTTGCATTGCTCTAATGGGCAGGGATATTGAATATTTTTTCATGTATCTATTGGCCATTTGTATTTCTGAGAAGTTTCTATTCATTTCAGTTGCCCATTCTTTGATTAAGTCCTTTATTTCAGGTGGCGTAATTTTTTTGAGTTCTTTATATAGTCTAGTTATTAGTCCTCACTGAAAGGAATAGATTGAAATTTTTTTTGTCTTTTCACTCTATTGGTTGTTGCTTTATTTGCTGCCCAGAAGCTTTTTATTTATTTATTTATTTATTTATTTATTTATTTATTGGTCCTGGGGATTGAACTCACGACCTTGTGCTTGCCAGGCAGGCGCTTAAGCCACTGAGCTAAATCCCCAGCCCCGTCCAGAAGCTTTTAAACTTGATATAATCTTATTTGTTGAGTCTTGATCTATTGATTTGCTATCACCCCATTTGTTCTTTCTTGTGTAACTGAATTCTGTTGAGCAAGTGCTTGCCTGTGCCTTCAAAAGTTACCTATTTTACCTTCTAGCAAATTGTTTTTGTCTCAATTTTAAATTTTTGATCTATTTTAACATTATTTTAGTACATAGTGAGAGACATAGGTTTAGATTTCATCTTCTGCATGCAAATAGCCAGTTTTCTCAGCACCATTTGTTAAAGAGGTTATTTTTCCTCCAGCATATGTTCTTGGCCCCTTTCACAAAGACCATGTGGCCGAATGTGCTTGTGGTTGTTTCTGCATCCTCCATTCTATTCTATTAATCCACCTGTCTGTTTCCATCCCAATATCATGATGTTTTTTATCACTGTAGTTTTGTAATATAACTTGAACTATGAGATTGTGATGCCTCATATTCTGTTCTTGTTGCCCAAAATTGTTTTGCTATTCTGAGTCTCTTCTGATTTTATGTAAATTTTAGAATTATTTTATCTAGTCCTGTGAGGAATATTATCGATATTTTGACTGGAATTGTTTTAAATTTACATATCAATTTTGAAAGTATGGCCATTTTGACAATGTTGGTTCTGCCTCTCCAGGAACAGGGGATATTAGTCCATTTTCTGATGTCCTCTTCAATTTCCTTTTCCAAAGTACTGTAGTTTTCCTTGTAGAGATCTTTCATTTCCTTTGTTAGGGTAAATCCTAAGTATTTAAATTTTCTTGTGCTATTCTGAATATACTTTTTCCTAATTTCTTTCTGAGTGAGTTCATTATTGCTATACAAGAATATCATTGATTTTTGTGCATTCCTGATTTGTATCCTGTTACAATTCTCAATTTGTTTAATTCTAGGAGTCTTTTGGTGGGTTTTTTGGAGGGTCTTCTATGTAGAGGATCATGTAATCTGTGAATAATGATAATTTAACTTCTTTATTTCCTATACATATCCCTTTTATTCTTCTTGCATGATTGCCCCGGTTAATGTTTCAAGTACTATATTAAACAGTAGTGATGATCTCTTGATTTTAAAGGAGAGGTTTTAGTTTTTCCTCATTTAATATGTAGACAGTTGCTTTATCATGAATGACTTTCAAGAAATTGAGATAAAGTCCACCTATAGCTATTTTTTCAGGGTTCTTATGAATGGATGTTTGATTTTGATCAAAGGTTTTTTTTATATTAAGTAAGATCTTGTGATTTTGCCTTTGTTTTTATTATGTGTTACATTTATTGCTTTGCATATGTTGAACGATCCTTACATTCCTGGAATGACTCCTTTTTAGTCATGATATATGTTCTTTTTGATGATTTGGAGATCTTTTAATTTATATTCATCCTCTTCCTACCCCCCCCCCCCCACTCTGGGGATGAGACCAGGGCCTTCAGCATGCAAGGCAAAAACAGTTATTTTCCTGATTACTGAGCACAGCCCTAACCACATACTGTTAATTTCTTTTCTTTGCTTTTTTTTTTTTTGGTACCAGGGATCAAACTCACGACTTCATTGCTTGCCAGGTAGGCGCTTATCCACTGAGCTAAATCCCAGCCCCATACTGTTAATTTCAAACATTTGATGTTATATGTTCCTTACCTCATTTGGACCTGAGGTACCTTATGAAGGAGAAAAGACATATACTTTTATTTCCACTAGAAATTTAAAAACAAGAGAATTATCTTGGGTGGAACCACACAGTAAAAAACAGATGATTGGGGCTGGAGATCTAGCCCAGCAGCATAAGTGCCTTGCGGGCAAGCTTAAGGTCATGAGTTTGATCCCTGGTTTCACCCCTCCCCCAAACAAAAAGCAGATGGCTGTAGTACATCCTTTACAAAACCAAATCTTTTGTATCCCTATCTGGGGCCTATCTGCTCTATGTTCCCTAACCTTGATTAACTTTAGATGCTTAAAGAAAATGTTCAAAGCTTTGAAGCATTGGAAATGAGAGTAGTGGAATTCACCACCTATGGACATCTCTCAGGAGAATTAGATTCCTCTGAGGCCAAGAAGAGAGAATCATGTTAGCTTCCTCTGGAATGGAAAACTTCCCACCAACTACTGTTGCTTAAAAACAGTATGAGGCATTGATTTGGCACAACATAAACATTTTATCCTTCAAAAAAAAATTTATGGTTGGGTATCATGGTGCATGCCTATAATTCCAGAATTTGAGAAACTAAGGTAGGAGGATTACTGCAAATTTGAGATCAGCCTGGGCTGTATAGTGAGTTCAAGGCCAGCCTGAACTACATAACAAGACCCTGTCTCAAAAAACAAACAAACAAACAAACAAACAAACAAAAAACATTGTGGGTTGGGATGTAGCTCAGTGGCAGAGTGCTTGCCCAGCATGTACAAGGTCCTGGGTTAAATTTGTAGAATCACAAACAAAAATTCTGTAAGCCAGGCATGGTGGCACAGACCTATAATCCCAGCACTTGGAAGGCTGAGTTAGAAGGATCACAAGTTCAAGGCTTGCCTGGGCTAAAATAGTGAGTTCAAGGCCCTCATGAATCACAAAGAGAAACCCTGTTTTAAAAAAGAAAAAAAAATACAGCTTTTAGTTATATACAATTTTATGTACATTTAGTTATGTACAATTTTTCTTCTCTATCTCCTCTGCAACCCCTGCTGTGTGTATGTGTGTTTTACTGGGATGAAACCCAGGTAGAATACAGAGTGTGGTGCATACTAGAAAACTTACTCTACCGCTCAGCTACATCCCCAGCACCCTCTCTCCATCTTTAAATTTTTTTTTGAGACAGGCCTGGATAAGTTCCCGAAAACAGACCTCCAATGTACAATGCCTCCCACCTTACCTTCCCAAGTACAAATAAATGGAGATCCTTTCTAGGAGAGTGTTCCTAAATTGGACTAGTTTGTAAGTCAGACAAAGTGAGTCTTACACACCTTTGACACAAATATACAATGTTAAACTTTTCCTGATGCTTCAAGACATGCTGGGCTCTGATTGAGCACTGTACTACTGTACACTATACAGTAAGCACACAGCAGCACAACTGTGACTATGTCCGGCAGACATGTGAGCTACTTTAGTGATTTGTTCCCAACTGGAACTAAGTGGGGGACTTATAACTGACATTATAGGGTGCAGCGTCACAACTGCCCTGCATTCCTTTTCTTTTCTTTGCTGTGCTGGGGATCTAATACAGGGCCTCAGGCATGCCAGGCCAGTATTCTACTGAGTTACATCCCCCCAGGTTTTCTTTTCACAAGTCTGGTGCCTTTCTGTCTGCAATCTCAACTGCCAGGGGACCAAGGCAAGAGGATTGCTTTTTTTTTTTAGTTTTTATCGGTACCAGGGATCGAACTCACGACGAAGTGCTTGCAAAGCAGGTACTTATGCTGCTGAGCTAAATCCCCAGCCCCGCAAGAGGATTGCTTAAACCCAGGAGTTCTGGGTCAGCCTACAGCCTAGGAATCTCAGTGTGAAGTTATCTCAAAACGCCGGGGTGGGGGTGAGGTAGCTGCAGATACAGCACTTAGCATGTAGAGCATTTGCCTGGCATTTATGAAACCTTGGATTCAATTCCAGTACAAAAAAAAGTGTCTCATAATTACTTATTTAACTTAGCACGAATTCTAATTAAAATCATGTTTAAGTTTGTGCTTATTTTATTGCAGGAGTTCCCTTAGCTCATACCTAAGTCTCTCACTGGTAATACCCTGCTTTTTTCTGCCAACATTCATAGGGGTTCCTGAAAACCATAAGAAACTGGAGCAGCTTGTGTTAAAGTTGTTAAGAAAGTAAAACAAGTTCTGTAATGGATTGAAAGTAGGAGTGCCATTTAGATTTGGTAGTCACTGTGATTTGAAGTGGAGTAATGGTTTGATGTGACACATGGACCTAGCTGGGCGCGTTGGTACACACCTATAAATCACAGCACCCTTAACAGGCCGAGGCCAGAGGATTCTAGGTTCATGTTCAGACTGAGCAATTTGGCAACATAGTAGGATCTTGTCTCAATAAAAAAATAAAGGGCCAATCTATAGAGGTAGAGTGCTTGCATGGCACTTAAGCAAGGCATTGGTTTGGACTCCCACCCCCAAGGGGGAAAGAAAATGTTTTACACTTCATTCTGAAGAGTTTGTAACCATAGGCTCAGTTTCCCACCTGGGACGTTTGTTAGATAGTTATCTATTGCCTAATAGGATTATAACAACCTAAGGCTATTAAGTCCATTAACTTTAGGAGTAAACAACGTCTTTTGGGGTTTGGGCTTACAAAGACCCGCAAAGTGGTACTTCCTAGTAGGTACCCTTACGGGTGTCACGTGCTCAGCCCTTTGCATTTTATACTAGTTCCAAAAACTTTCTTTTGCGTCTCTCGTGAGCACTGTGAAGCCAGGCAAGTCATTAACTTCGTTTGTACAAGGAGACAGCTCAGGGAGAACAGGTAGATTCGCCCAGTTTCTCTATTGGGGAGTGACACGTCGGAAACGAAGATCGTAGGTAGTATATTCAGATTTCCTCCCCAAGGAAGCCGGCCATCTGGCCAGCTGGCGGGAAACGACAGCCCAGGTCAGCGAGTGCTAGAGGCCAAAGTGACGCCCCGCCTCCAGTGCGAGCCCCGGATGAGGAAGTGGCGCGGCCACCGAGACGCAGCGGAGGTTCGGCGAGAGCGGCCCAGGGCGCGGGGGCGGGAAAGGGGGCGGGGTCTCGGGGCGGAGCCACGGGAGCGGCGCGGGTTCTCAGGTGAGCCCTACGCGGTAGGGGCTGGCCCCGCGGCGTCTCGAACTTAGGGTGGGAAGCTGCGCCGGCCGAGGTTGTGGGGGTTAGGTTAGGTGTGCAGAGGAGGCCAGGGGTAGCTGGTTACAGCCCGGCCTTTTCCTCCCTGGCCTGAGTCTGGACGGGGCTCCGGAGCTGAGGGTGAGTGGAACGGCTTGCCTTGGGATGCAGCTTGAAGGAGGGGGTCTGTGGCCCACATTTGGGTTCTGACTGTTTAAAACCCAGTCTGTGACCTTGGACAAGTTTTTCTCCCTCTCTGAGCCTCAGTGGTGAAATGAAGGTGGGAGGGTCAGCTGAAGAGTTGGTACAGATGGGGGTTCGGCGTAGGAAACCCTGGCTTCCTCCTATTTGTATTGGCTTTTTCCAGGAGATTTTTGGTGAAACGTGAATTGTGAGAGTGCCTCGAAGTTTCTGAGTGACCTTGGTAAAGTCCCTTGTATTGGCTTTCACTTCCCTTATCTACAAATTGAATAGCTTCTTAAGGTCGCTATAATGTTGGTGTTTAATTGGTGTAGTGAGAGACAAGGTAATGATTATCCCATTCACTTGCAAGTCTTTCCTTTAGGAATGAGTTAAAATATCTTTTCTGAAGTTTTACTGGACCCCTGCCCGAGTTCCCCTTAGTTCCTAGATTCTGTGGTTCTTTGTTCTACCGCTCTTGTTGTAATAGGAAGAGAGAGCTCATCCTAGCATTGGACTCTCTACCTCTCAACTAAGCAATACCAGTACTCATTGACCTAAAATCAGAACCGAGGTAGGGAAGAGTTTTACATTCTAGCCTTGTTTATTTCAATGGCAGGGAGACAAGATGACTTCTCTATCCCAAGGCTGGAACAGTTGAAAGAAACTGCACAAGATGAGAACAACAAAGGTCTACAAACTTGTCATCCACAAAAAAGGATTTGGGGGCAGTGGTCAGTATTGATTTTTTTTTTTTTTTTGCGGGGGTGGGGGTTTGTGCAAGCTGGTTGAAGTTCTGATGTGTCCAAAGACTTGAGAATTGCTCGACAATCTAAGCTAGACAAGCAGCTTAACTGAGTGAAGCTTTATTATAAAACAGCAACCAGGAGGATAGACTTTGAAGGCACAGACCCTTTCTAAAAGCATGTGCATTCTGACTTTAAAGAAACATTGTCTATCATTTGTGTTTACTGCCCTCCATTTGTTTATTTTTTGCTGTATATGTGACTTTCCATCCTGTATTTCTTTAGGCAGATAAGAGAAACTAAAGTATTATTTTTCTTTTTACATTCAGTGAGAGAGATGTTTCATGTATGTTCATAGAACAGGTATGATCAAAGCAAGCACCTTGGCCTAGCTCCTAGTGTTAGGAAGAAGGGTCAAGACGCAGTACAGTACCATGCACTATAGTGGAATACATATACTTGTTTTGCCTCTAGCTTTCTCTGATCTCATTTGAGCCCCTAGTTTACCCTATCTGCAAATTTGAGGGTTTTGCAACAGTTTGTCTTAGCTTCTTTACTCTAAGTCTGTAGAATAGGAGGTAATAGGATTTTTTTCTTTTGTAAGTAATAATTTTCTCTTTTGTTTTAACAACCTTATTTACCTCAGAAATTAGAATTAACACAACAGGGGCTGGGGATTTAGCTCAGTGGCATAAGCACCTGCCTTGAAAGGACGTGGTTGTGAAAATAAGAATTAACACAACAAACATTTTTTAGTTTATGTTATTTCAGTGCTAGGGATCAAACTTTGGGCCTCAAGCTTGCGTCCTACCTCTGAGGTACATCCCAAACCCTGAAGTTGTATTTTATGATGCTTTTACTTCTGTATTATACACGTTTAAGCCTCTGGAGGGCAGAGACTGTCAAAAAGAGAAAATATGCAGATCTGGTGGCATGCACCTGTAATTTCACCACTCAGGAGGCTGAGGCAGGAGGATTGTTACAAGTCCAGCCTGGACTACTACATATTAATACCTTGTCTTAAAAAAAAAAAAAAAAAAGAAAAAACCCATAAAAATAAAAAACAAGGGGCCAGGGATTTAGCTCAGAGGCTCAAGTGCTTGCCTAGTAAGCAGGAGGTTGTGAGTTCAATCCCTGGTACCAAAAAATAAAAAAATTAAAAAAAATAAAAAACAAAAATGTTTTCTAAATCAGGATGTTGGGAGGCTTCAGAAAGATGACAATGTAAAAGCATTATCACAGTTCCAGGCTCATGTTCAATATATAAAGTCATAATTACCATGCCAAAGATTTATCAAGCATGGCTATATTTGAAACACAGCTTGTGCTAAATTGCAGCCTATTGTTAAACTGTGTTTTGTGCACTACCAATGTTGTATAAACATTTGTATAGGAGAATAGATAACTATTGAATAGAGGACAGAAATAACTGTGGCAAAGGAAGCCAGGCCTGGTGACACATGTCTATAATCCTAGTACTTAGGAGGCTGGGGCAGGAGGATCACTGTGTTTGAGGCCATCCTTTTTTTTTATTGGTACTGGGGATCAAACTCACGACTGAGTGCTTGCAAGGCAGGTGCTTATGCCACTGAGCTAAATCCCTAGCCCCAAGGCCATCCTTTTGTATTTAGTGAGATCGAGGCCAGCCTGACCTGTATAGACTGTACCTCAGAAAAACCCAACAAAACAAAACAAATAAACTGGCTGAGGAAATAACTTGAGGATGTAGTATTCATGGCACACATACAACAACATATATAAGTTCATGTTGTCACGTCAAGACAAATGAAGCTAGGTGATATATCCAGACTACAAATTTAAATACAACCAGTAAATCTGGGCATGGTGTTGCATGCCTATGATCCCAGCTGTCTGGGAAGTTGAGGCAGGAGGATAACAAGTTTGACCCTAACTTGGGGCAGTAGTGACTTATCAAGATCTTGTCTCAAAAAAATAAAAAAGGTCTGGGGTTGTAGCTCAATGTGAAGGCCCTGGGTTCAATCCCTAGTACAGTACTATTAGACAACAAAACAGAATGAAACAACAACCATTAAATATTTATTAGGTATATACTTATAGCAAATACAAATGTTATAAATATGACAAGGCTCTTATTCCTATGGAGCTTTCACACAAATGAGATAAACATGCAAATAGATGATAAAACTAAATAAAATACGTGCTCATGGAGTATAATTCAGACTGAAAGGAGAAACTTCACAGGGATACACATAAAATGGTCAATGGAAATGTATCAAATAAAATTGGGGATTAGTCCAGTGTTTTACTTTACTAGCCAGAATTTTTGTTGAATATGATTGTTTTGAAATCTTTTTTTTTTTTTTGAGGTAAGGGTCTCACTTTGTAGTGTAGGCTGGCCTAAAACTCACTATATAGCCCAGGCTGCCTTCAATTCTTGCAATCCTAAATTTAAAAAAAAAAAAAAAATTCTTGCAATCCTCCTGTCTCAGCCTCTTAACTGGTAGAAATACAGACATGTGCCACCTAGCCTGACTTGTATTTGAAATCTTGATGTACTTATTTTTCATGGTGTTAGCATAATTAAAGGTGATGTAATTCTCTCTCATCTAAAATAGCAGTATAGTCATTCTGTCTTATGGTTCTGAGGTTTGTGGGGTGCTGTGGATTAAAGTCAGGGCCTTTTGTCCTTTTAAGCATGTACTCTGCCAGTGAATTGTAACTCCAGCCCTTACACCCATATTTTCAGATTCTTTTTGAATTGTAATGTGAACTGATACCTGAAGCTGTGTCCTGATCAGATGCTGCCCTTTTGTGTGGCTTGATGTTTATCACACGTGAGAGGTGGTCAACTCTTAAGGAAGGAATCCTGGCTATGTAGTTACTAGCCATTGACCCTTAGGCAAGTTGGTTTATTTCCCATACATTTTTTTCTTCACTCCCATTATCACTACAGATTTTTTTTTGTCAGAATCACATTATGACAGAGTGTAAGGAAAGTCTTTGAACACTAATTGTGCTATATATGTGGGACCCAGGCTGTTTGATCCTGGTGTATGCCAGATCAATGATATTTGAGGGCATAAAGTCTTTCCTAGAGACCTCATTCCTGGAAACCATGGGTTGCTTTTTCTTTTCTTTTCTTTTCTTTTCTTTTCTTTTCTCTCTCTTTCTCTCTCTCTTTTTTTTTTTTTTTTGGTACTAGTGATTGAACTTAGGGCCTCATTCTTGCCAGGCAGGCCATGGGCTGCTGAGTTATGTCCTTAGCCCTGGGTTGCTTTCTCATGGGTGCAGCAGGATAATAGAATACGAGCTCTGGATAAAGGTTGCTGAGCCCTGTCTGATTCAGCTACTCGCTAGCTCAGTACCTAGATTCCTGTGTAAATACTTTAGCCATTCTGAAATTATAAATGGTACTGTGGGGCTGAGAGTATAGGTCTATGGTAGGGTACTCCGATGAGTTCAGTTTGCAACACTGAAAAAAAAATTTAAAAACAGGGCCGGGGGGTTTGCTCAGCCACATAAGCACTTGCCTGGCAAGCATGAGGTCATGAGTTCAATCCCTGTTACCAAAAAAAAAAAAGCAAAAAAGCTCAAAATGAAACCTTAGTAATATAGCAAAAATATTTTTTTTTTAAAAAAGGAACCACATCTGTGATATAGAGTAGTAACATCAGCCACACAATGTACCTGTCACACACATGAATGTGTTTTCCTTTCTTTCTTTTTTTTTTTCCGTACCAGGGATGGAATTTATGACCTTGTGCTTGTCTGGCAGGTGCTTATGCCGCTAAGCTAAATCCCCAGCTCCGAATGTTTTTTCTTACTTGATATTTTTACTGTTTTCTTGAGGAGCTGGGGGAGTGGGTGTGCTGGAGATTGAACCTGGGCCTTGCATATGCAGAGCACACATTGTACTGTAGAGTGTTTTCTACTTGAGATCACCAAATTGTCTTTCAGATGATGAGCTAGTTGTGAACCCTAAAGTGTTTCCTCACATCAAGCTTGGAGACATTGTGGAAATTGCTCATCCCAACGATGAATACAGGTGAGCATCTTCTTAAGATCAAGGAAACTGAATAGCTTGCTGTTTTCAAATGATATTTTGTCTAAGGGGCTTAAAGGGCAAGAAAACGTTTCACCTTTAAAAATACTTATGCACTTTTTAAAAGGTTTTCTGCCTTCTCCTTTTCTGCCTTCCTGTTTGCTCTTTTGTGGCAGTTTTTTGCTATGTAGTCCAGACTGACTTTGAACTTGCTGTGTAGCTGAGGCTGGCCTCAAATTCCCAGTCTTCCGGTCTCAGCTTCCTTAGTGTTGGTATTTCAGGTGTGTGCTACTGCAACTCACCTTTCTCTATTTTTTTTAAAGCTGAAATGATAACTCTGAAAAGTTCCATTACATTTATCCATTTCTTCTCCCACAAGTGCAGTTTCTTTGTTTCTAAGGGAACATTCTCCCATTGTTGTGCGATAGGTTGCAGTATTCCAAAGTGACCTGTTTGCCCTTTTGGGGGGCACATGGTGGGGTGAGTTGAGGAATTACTGTTTATAGTCTCCCACAACTTTATTGCTTTGTATTCCAGCCCTCTGCTTTTACAAGTCAAGTCACTTAAAGAAGATTTACAGAAAGGTATGGATTACAGCTCTCTTATTTGGGATTCTTGTATTTACTGCCTCAGAAACTATAAAAACTTCATGATCTTCGGATATGAGGGCAAGTACTTTTGCAGTGGCAAGCAGAAACACTGAAACAACACCCAGGATTTGGAGGCAGATTTATTAGTTTTTGTTATACTTTCATTTTTTTCTTTTTTTTTAAGTACCAGGAATCAAACTCACAACCTTGTGCTTGCCAGGCAGGCACTTTTGCCACTGAGCTCTGTCCCCGGTCCCTACACTTTCATTTCAAATTAATATTTTCTTATGAAATTGTGTTCTCTTTTAAAACAAAATGTCAGATATCAAAACTACCAAAGAATCTCATTTGTCAGTGTCTTTAGGGCATTGAAGAAATTACATTTAGCATCAGTAGAAAAGTTAATCTGACTATAAAAAAGCATTTTTTTAAAGTGTTATATTCTTTTCATAAAATATTTAAGTGCCCAAGACAGGTGTGGTGGAGCACGCTTATAATCAAAGCACCCTGGGATGTTAAGGCACAGAAAATTCCAAGTTAGAGCCCAGCCTGGGAAATTTAGTGGGAGCTCATCTCAAAATGAAAAATAAGAGTGGGGATGTAGCTTAGTGCAAAGGTTCTGGGTTCAGTCCCTAGTAGTGGAAAAAAAAAATTAAGTGCCCACTATGAATGAGATTGAGACATAAAAGAAGCATGTATTGATGATGATTGTCTACTTGTGCAAACACTGTTCTGGGAACTCTTTCTGGTACTTAGGATTGAGACAAGGGCAAACACTGTACCACTGAACTATATCTCTAGCCTTTAACAATTTTTTTAAACCAGGGTGTGTTAGTGTATACCTGCAATCCCAGCACTTCAAAGGCTGAAGCAGGAGGATTGTGAGTGCTAGGCCAACCTGGACTATACAGCAAGACTGTTATGGTTTATATCTAGATGTCTCCCAAGAGCATCATGTGCTCATAGGTGGGGCTTTTGGAAGATGACTGGATGATGGGAGCATTATAGCTTTCTAGCTGTTAGGAGGTGGTATCTGATTGGACGAGGGCAGTCATTGGGAGTGCGAAGGATGTATCTCCCTTTCCAACTCCCCTTTATTCCCTCTCTGTTTCCTGGCTGCATGAGGTAGGCAACTTCTCTTCTGCTGTGTCCTCTGCCCTGCTATTTTTTCTTTGGAGCTGGCAGACCATGAACTGTAAATGTGAGCCAAAATAAACCTTTTCTCCTTTATGTTGTAGGTGCTGGGTATTTTGTCCCAGCATTGAGAAAGTGAGTAAGACAAAGATTCTTTCTCAGGAATGACATCCCTCTCCCCTTCTTTTGAGATAGGATCTTGCTAAATTGCTTAGACGGTCTGGAACTGTGAATCTTTCTGCCTTAGCCTCCTGAGTAACTGAGATTACTACTGCTTGTGGCTTGTACTAGGGACTTTTTGTAGCACTTTACCCTCCAAACAGCTTTCTAGTGAGTAAAATTAGTCTCCTTGAGATTATATGCTCAGTGGAGCCCAACATGGTGATTCTGCTTTCTCATTCTGGTCTCTCCCTGTCTTTTTTTTTTGGTACTAACAATCAAAGACAGGACCTTGCACTTGCCAGACAGGTGCTTTGTGACCTCATTTTTTGAGGTCTCTTTGTGTGTTACCCAGGTTGACCTCATGTTCTTGGGTTCAAGTGATCCTCCTACCTTAGCCTCCTGAGTAGTTGGGACTATAAGTCCATGCTACTGTACCCAGCTCTTTATTCTGGATCCAAATCCTCTTCCTTTTCCTCTAATGGCCATGCTGCCCAAGGAACCAATATGTTAATTGATAGTAAATAAGATAATTCCTTAGATAGCTTTATTTATTTATGTAGATACCAGGAATTGAACTCAGGGCCTTGCACTTGCCAGGTAGGGGCTGCACCACTGAACTAAATTCTCCGCCCTAAATAGTACTTTAGAGAAAAAAATTACATTGTTCTAAAGGATTTTGATGTCAACTATTCATATTCAACCGCTCAATATTTCAAGTTAATGGGAAAACATTATGTAAAACCCAAATCCTAAGTGTGTCTTCCATTCCCACACCCTATCTTCTGCCCTTGCTTATGTTTTTAATTTACTAGACTAATTACTAGATTAACAAGATATATCTTGTTCCAAACACAAACAGTGTCTTCTGAATTTTTACAAGTATTTGAAATTTTTTTGTGTCCCTCCCTCATCTTTTTGGGTGCTGGGGATTGAACTCAGACACATAATCTCTACATCTCAGCACCACCCCCACTTTGTTTTTCACTCTGCTCTGCTGTTCTTTTTTTCTTTCACAGTGGCAAACTTTAACAGTAAACAGTGAGAGAGAAAACTGGCCAAGTAAAAGAGGAGAAAGCAAGATAAAAGAATACCCTGGAGAAAGCAGGGTGGGCAATTGTGAGGAAAAGCAGAGAACTGTTTGCATTTTAAGCTCTCCGAAGAGAAGAACATCTTTCCCGTGGCAAATGATCAATTGTTTTGCTTATTTAATGTTTGCATTTTTATAGATTAGAATGTATTCATTTACTTTTTTCTTGTTTTTCTTTTTCTTGTAGTACTGTGGATTGAACATAGGCCTTCACACTGAAATACATCCCTAGCCCTCTTTATTTTTTATTTTGAGATAGGATCTTGCTAAGTCCCTAAGTTGCCTACATTAGGCTCAAACTTGAGATTCTCCTGCCTCAGCTACCCTGACTGCTAGGATTACAGATATGCACCTGCATGTCAGTTTAGTTGCTTTTTAAAAATGAATTATCTGATTCACATTTTTTATTTTTATTTTTTTTTAAATTTTATTTTAAAGAGGATAAAATCAGGGAAAACAAAACAGAATAAGACCAATCAAAATAAACCAGTTTAAGTGATACGGGACTTCAAAACCTTACAAAATCAACAGTAGTTACCATAATGCCTTTTGTTGTCTTCAAAGTAGCTGCAGATACCTTCGGACATAGTAAAAATAGAATAGAATAGAATAGAATAGAATAGAAACAATAAAAACAAAACAATGAATGCAATAAAGGACTTCAAGCCAATAGTAAATCCAAAGTGGCTACCATAATATGTCTTGCTATATATTTTTTTCTTGCCATGTTTTAAATGGCTGCTCATGCCATCAGATTTAACATAATCAGACAAAACAAAAGAAAAATAAAACCCAACCCAACAAAACAATGAAAATGATTTGGTTTCCAGGCAGGGATCACCTCCTTTTGAGGCTTGGTTCTCTCCTGGCGCTGACTCATGGAGAGACTTGGGTCTGGCTGTTCCCACTCTGGCAGTGGAAGCCCTTGTAGGGCGCTGGTTTCCAGGTGGGGATCTTGTCATGTGGCCTGGTTCTTTTCTTCTGCAGTCTGCAAATAACGCTCCTGATTCACGTTTTTGTGTTTCAGAAACTATCAGTGTGGACCAGACCGTGACTCAAGTGTTCCGGCTAAGACCTTACCAAGATGTCTATGTGAATGTTGTAGACCCTAAGGTATGTCTTTCTTCTGGATTTGAATATTTATTTGGAATGATTAGCACCCTTCCACAAGGATAAGTTACTGAGGAAATAATGAGTTACTTAATCATAGTGTTAAACTATTAAATAATGGTCTTATATAGGTTATTTACATTATAGGTGATACGTTAATTCCCTTTCCTTTTGTTATTAATTTGTCCTAATAAGATTCTGAATATGAAACTGCATGTATACTTTTCAAATAAAATCTAGAGTTTCTTTATGTGTTCTCTTTTTTTTCTTAAGTGTACTATAAAGGTAAAAATCATTGTCTAGAAGGTATTATTGACGTTGTCTTGGGAAATAAAATACATTGCTCAATTCATTTGCCACAGTCAAGACCAACATATGGGTTTGAGCCTAGGAGTTTTTTGTTTGTTTGTTTGTTTTTCGAAATAGGCCCTGTCATTTTGCAATACATACTGGCCTTGAATTCACTCTGTAGCCAAAAAAGGCCTTGAACTTACCATGATCCTCCTGCCTCAGCCCCAGAATGCTGAGTTTATAGGCTTGAGCCACTGTGGCCAGCTAAGCCTAGGAGTTTTAAGGTCAGCTTGGCAACATACAGAGCCCCGCCTTCCCTCCCAAAAAAGGCTAAATCACAGAAACACAATACTAGTACTCTGTTTTTGTTTTTTCTGAGACAGAGTCTTGCTGTGTAGTTCAAACTGGCCTTGCACTCCTGGTGATCTTTCTGCCTCAGCCTCCTAAATGCCAGATTACAGGAGTGCACCATCACACCTGGCAGTAGTCTGATTTTTGTGTTAAATTTGGTACAACTGTTGTGGGATCTTTTGTAGATTTATCATCCTTACTTGCAAGCCTTTGGTTGGTTTTTATTTTGTTTCAAAATGTTGTTTGCTATATAGTCCAGATGGCCTTGAATTTGATCCTTTGGCCTCAGGCTGTTGAGTGCTAGGACTGCAGGCCACCATGCTGAGTTATCAAGCTATCTGTGGGAAGATAAAATTCTATATGTTAAGATTCTGGTATTTAAAAAAAAAAAAGGTTTGCTATAGAATGGTCTTCTAGTAATTTAGTGGGTTTTTTTCTATTTTTTTCCCCTAAGCAAGTAGGTATTAAACTGAACTACATCTTCAGAGCTTTTTTAAAAAATTGTTTATTTTGAGCTATGGTCTCTTTAAATTATCCAGGTGAGGCTTGAATTTGTGGTCTTCTTGCCTTAGCCTCCTAGAGTGCTGGGATTATTGGCATGCACCATCATACCTGGTGATTCCTAGTTGTTTTGCAGTTTATATTTTTTCTGTGTTGGGTGGGCATTATATTATGGCTATAGAGTAGGACATAATATAGAGAGATGTATTTGATTTTCTCTTTTAGGATGTGACACTTGATCTAGTGGAACTAACTTTTAAGGATCAATATATTGGCCGTGGGGATATGTGGCGATTAAAGAAAAGTTTGGTAAGGTGTAATTTAAAAAACAAAAAACTTTTTTTCCTTTTTCCATTATATGAATCTTTGTTTATCATCAAGAAGTTTATAGGATAGAGTAAGATGAAGAGTATAAAATCATTTCTGAATACAGCATGTGTAGGCAAAAAAATTTTTTTTGATGAGTTCACTTTCACTGAATGTGTTTTTTATTTCTTCTTTTTTTTCCTTTTTTCTTTATTAGTACATGTTTGCAACAGATAATGAATACATTCATTCTGGGTAGTCGTTACATGTACTTGATACATCTTAATTCTTTTTATGTCCCAATCCCCTTCTTTACTCCTCCTATAGACTATTATTATAAATATCTTATATCCTCCTCTATCCTTTTCCCAATTGTTCTTTATTTTTATTATTATTATTATTATAATTTTGGTACTGAGAATTGAACTCAGGACCTCATACTTGCCAGGCAGGTGCTCTGTTGCTGAGCTATATCCCTGGACCTCACAGGTGTCTTGAGCTTTATTTTTGTTTATTGTTATAGATATTTATTCTACATTTTAAGTTCAAATGGGAAATTATACTATTACTGTATAATTGAATGGAACTTTAGCTTTCAGATTGTCATTTGATATTATTTGCTCCTTATAGCTTCGCCTCATGGGATAATGTTTTTGTCCCCAATTTATAGATATGAAAACAGATTGAGAGGTTAACAAATTGCCTAAGGCTAGATAGCTGGCTGGCAGGCATGTGACACTGGCTTAGAACCCAGATCTTGTAACTTCTGGGTGAGACTGCTTTTTGCTGTACTTTCTGTTTTCCTTATTTTTGTTTTTTGGTGCTGGGGATCAAACCCAGGTTCTTGTATACTCAGGCAAGTGCTCTATCACTGAGCTAGAATCCTAACCCTTTATGTGTATATATATATATAAAATTTTCAAGTCTATTTTATTTTAAAGAGAAAAAACACAATTTTAAAACTTTTTGAATGAATATTTTCCACTTAGTTTATCAGAAATGTGAGATGGTACTGAAAACTCCTTACTGGATTTTTGCATGTTATGAAATAAATTATAGGTATAATTTCCACATAATGCATATTTTTGGAAAAAACTATTTGCTTAGGGTATAGTGCTGCTCAGTGGTAAAGTGTTTGCCTAGCATGCTTAAGGCTCCTGGGTTCAATCTTTAGCACTACAAAAAAAAAAAAAAAGAAGAGAAAAGAAAAGTTGGTATGATGGTGCATTGCTATAATCCCAGCTTCCTGGAAGGCTAAGAGCGGAAAGATTGCTTGAACCAGGACTTAGTAAACAGCCTGGACAACACAACAACACCCTTTCTCAAGAGAAAAAAAAAAAAAATGTCAGAAATAAGCTGTGCTACAGTTAAATGAATAAACTTGTATTGTACCAGCCCCAGCAAGTTTTCCTTTGGGGCAAGGCTGTAATTCCTGTGCTGATTGAGTATTGGCTGTTAGATTGGAAAGCTGAGAGACCTTGTTTGTAACTTTTTATGGCTTTGAATCTACGCATCTCCTCCCTTAGGTCAGTACGTGTGCCTATATCACCCAGAAGGTGGAATTTGCTGGTATTAGGTAAGTAATGTATATCTTTGGACTTACCAACTAGTAAATAGAAGTAGGATCTACTGCAGGTACTGGGCTCCATAAGACATTTGAGGCATGGGTACCTATATAATAAAATCTATACAAACTTTAACATTTTATATATATATGGGGGGGGCATGTACTGGGAATTGAACTCATGACCTCACGCTTGCCAGACAGGGGTTGTGTCACTGAGCTATATCCCTGGCCCAGAATATTATTATTATTATTATTTTTATTTTTTGGGCAGAGATTGAACTCATGACCTTGCACTTGCCAGGCAGGTGCTTACACCACTGAGCTAAATCTGCAGCCTTCAGAATATTATATTATTGATCCATGATTGCTGTGAGTTTGATGTCCGCCTGGGCTATATAATGAGTTCAAGGCCAGCCTGAACTGTATGGCAAGACCCTGTCTCAAAAAAAAAAAAAAAAAAAAACCAAAACAAAAGCAAAAACAAAAAACACTATAGATTGTTGTGGCACAAAGAAAAACCAAAATGTATGATAGTAGTTTGTGCAGGTTGGCCTTGAACTTGCTTGTGTAGCCAATGCTGGCCTTGAATTTGTAGTAATCCTCCTGCTGTAGCCTCCTGAGTGCTGGGTTTACAAGAATGCACCATCATGCCTAGCAAACACAAGGCATTTTCAGTAAACACATTCTCAGTTTTTATTTTGAGACAGAGTCTTGCTCCTGCCTTGGCCTCTCAGAATGCTGGTATTACAGGCATGTGCCACAATGTCTGGCTTCCTCTGCTCTTAATCTATTGAGATTATTTCTAGCTGGGCATGATGACACACACATGCAATCCTAGCCTTCTGGGAGATTGAGGCAAGAGGACTGCAAGTTTGAGCTTAGCCTGTGCAACTTAGACTCTGTCACAAACAAATAGACACAGACACATACATAGACACATAAACAAGTAAAAATTAAAAAGTCCTGTGGATCTTACTCAGTATAAAGGTTGTGGGTTCAGTCTCCTGTTCTCTAGCCCTCAGTATCTTAGTAAAAAGTGAAAAAGCCTCCCCATCATCCTTTTTGGGGTATTGAACCCAGGGCTTTGTGCATGTTTGGTAAGTGCTCTACCACTAAACTATATATCCCTAGCCCTTTTAAATTTTGAGACAGGATCATGAAGCGTTCTAGAAAAGGAGCGGGGTAATCCATATCAAAAGAAAACATATCTCCTGAAGTTTAAAAACTGAGGTGTAGTCAGGCATGGTGGTACATAACTATAATCCCAGCATTTCAGAGATAGGCAGGAGGATTGCTGAAAGTTTAAGACCAGGCTCTGTTTCAAACAAACAAATAAGCAAACCAGAACTGAGATGTAAAAGGATTATGGTTTGACCGATAACAAAGAGGTTTAGGAGTCTAAGCCCAAATTTTGTTAATACTATTTTGTGTATGCATTCTAGGAGGAGTTGGTGAGTTAGTGCATTAATGTATTAAGTAGCTTATATTTGGAGTGCTTCCTGCTGCTAGTATTCATAGTAAATGGAAACATTGAAACCCTGATTTTAAAGGTTGAGTATCCTTAATCAAAAATGCTGGGGCGGGGGAATGCTGGGGAGCTGGGTGTGGTCAGTCAAGCCTGTAATCCCAGCAGGTGAGACAGGAAGATCACTATGAGTTCAAGGCAAACCTGAAGCACATAGCAAGACCCTGTCTGAGAAAACAAAAAAACAAAACAAAAGAAGCTGGAGACTAGAAATATTTCAGATTTCAATTTTTTTTTTTGTGGCCTCAGAATAGTTCAATGTATATAATGAGATATCTTGGAGATAGGATCCAAGTATACACATATGAAATTCATTTATGTATCATATGTACTTTATATACATAGCCTGAAGTTAATTTTATATATATATATGTGTGTAGTATATCTTTGTTTTGACTCAAGCCCATCACATGAGGTCAACTGTGCAATTTTCTACTTGTTGTGTCATGTTGGTGTTCAAAAAATGTTTAAGTATTGGGAGTATAGCTCAGTGATAGAGCAAATGCTTAGTATGTGTGAGTTCCTATGTTTAAGCCCTAGCACTAGAGCAGCAACAACAAAATCAGTGTTTGGACTTTTGGATTAGGGTTGCATAATGTATAATGTTAAATAAACAGTCTGTTTTCTGGTTAGGCTAGCAATTCTTGTCCATTCACAATGTAATTGGACAGAGAAATATCAAGAAGCATCTCTCAGTGAAAATGGAGATTGGAACCCTGAAAAACAGTTGAAAACCATGGGTTTGGTACAATCTCATTTATTTTGCAGACATGATGGAAGCCCATAGAGGTTGATGGAGTATCCAGACTTTCCCAGGTAGCTTTAACTGCGACTCGTGATACAATTTTCTTGGCTTTTTTTTTTTTACACCCCCTCAATGAGGGATCAAACCCAAGGCCTTTCTTATACTAAAAATGTGCTGTTCCAGCAATTTACATCCCCAAGCTCCAGTTATATTCATTTTCTCTTTGTTTTTCACAGAGCCAAACTGGGTTTTACTGAAATGCCAGGAGTAGGCACATGTCAAGGCATGTTTTTTTCTTTCTTTCTTCCTCTCCCTCTTTCCTTTTTTTTTTTTTTTTTTTGTCTTTTTGAGACAGGATCTCATTGCGCACTTCAGGCTAGCCTTCAACTCACTTCGTAACCCAGACTGGCCTTGAACTCCCAGCAGTCCTCCTGTCTCAGCTTTCTGAGTGCTGGAATTACAGGCATGTGCCACTGTGCCTGGCCATAGTATTTTCTTTATTTTCTCTCTCTCTTTGCTTTCTCTTTGTTTTGTTTTGTTTTGTACCAGGAATCAAACTCAGAACCAGGCAGGCAGTGTGCCACTGAGCTATACTCCCAGCCCCTCTTTTATTTTTCATAAGGAATGATTGTTTAGGCTGGACAAGTAAGTGATTACATTGAGGAGAGTGAGATTATTAGAAGACAAGCACTAGAGTGACTGGGTGAGGAATGATTACAAGATCCTCAATAGCTACTACTTTCTCTCCAAGATAGCATTTTGTGTTAATATCTGCTGTTGTTGTAGTTCTTACAGATTAGAAATAGCCACTAGCCGGGTAGAATGGTGCACACCTGTAGTCCCAGCACTTGAGAGGCTGAGGCAAGAGGATCATTGTAAGTTTGATGCCAGGCTGGACTACATATTGAATTCAAGGCCGGGTTAAACTGCATAGTGAAAACCTTTCTAGAAAGACAGACAGAAAGAAAGAAAGAAGAAAGGAAAAGAAAAGAAGAGAAAAGAAAAGAGCGAGCCACTAGTACTCTTAATGTACATCTTCTATCCTAGTGGTAACCTGAACAGTTTTCTCACATTATATATAGTTTAATTCTCAGAGAATATCTGTACATTAATATCATTTTCTCCTTTTAAAAAGTAAAGATACCCATTCTTCCACAGTTATTTCCCTATGGCCATTCAACTAGTGATATTCACAGCTGGGATTTTGCCTCAACTAGTTTCTTATCTGACTGTTAAGCTCCAAAAACCATGTTCTTTGTGCTATACTTTATACTTCACACCCTCAAAAGAGTTTCAGAGTAACAAGTTGCCATTAAAATAGTTTGGCAGACTGACCTCTGTTGAATATGAACCCTGTCCCTTCATGCCTTCTGTTTATGTTCAAATCTTGGTATTAAGATGAATTTTTGTCTCTTTTGAAACTCATTGTATCAAAGCTATGATTAGCAAAATTGTTCATCACTGCTTAAATTTTTATGTGACATGGATCTTTAGATTTATTAGATTCATTGCCCAGATAATTTTGCATATTATTTCAGAGTTGTGGATTCCTTGAAACTCTTTCTTAGCCTTATATATAATCTTTGGGATATCTAATTATGAACTCCTATTGAACATATTCAGTATATGATGACAATTCTTAGATGAAGCTCACCCTAGAAATCTGTAGCCAGCCAGGTCATTTAGGTATAAATATATGAGTCGCATGAATCACCAAAAGTAGGATTAATATAAAGATTATAATAACTTGTGTATGTATGTATATTCTTTCAGGGCACAGGCTGGTGAGCTGTGGGTCAAGAATGAGAAGGTCATGTGTGGTTATATTAGTGAAGACACTAGGGTAAGATTTATAATTTTTTGTTTGATGGTTTGATTTACCAAATCTTGAAATTGAAGCAGAACACAACAATGAAAATATATTATTTGTTTCACTTAGTTTTGAACTTTATTAAAATGGAATAAAAATTTGTATAGGTTTTTTGTACTTAATACTTTTTTTTTGTTGTTCATTTTTATTTTTTTGAGACAAGGTTTTGCCATGCTGTTTAGGCTGTCCTTGAACTCACTATGCAAGCTGGGTTGCCCTCGAACTCATGGTGATCCTCTCTTGCCTTAGCCTCCTAAGTGTGAGATTACAGGTGTGCACCACTATGTTTGTCATGTATCCAATACTTTGTGATTAGGAGTGTTATTTGCATGCATGGTGGTATATACCTCATAGATTCTTCTCTGTGAAATAATGCCACATAATTTTTCAAATTGTTTGAAGCAGTTATTTACTAGTTCACTACCGTGGATTGAACCCAGGTCCTCTTCACTGAACTATATCCACAACCTGTGTATGTATGTATGTATGTATGTATGCATGTGTATATGTATGTATGCATGTTTGTATGTATTTTGAGCAAAAGCCTCATTAAATTGCCCAGTTGCCTAGTCTGGGCTGGAACTTGTGTCCCTCCTACCTTAGCCTTCTATGGTGCTGGGATTAAAGGCCTGTGCCAGAACTGGCTGGGACTAGTTTATGTTCTAGAAGTGTGTCAAATCTGTTGTTTTTCATTTTTCCCAATACCTAGCATTAGATTTTTAGTTTTTGCAATTTTAGGGGTATAGATTGATATTTTATAGTGACTTTAATATTCTAAAAAGTCAAAAAAGTCTTAAACATGCCTTACAGAGGTCATGATAATTTGACGTGTGCTTACCTCTTCAACCTTATTCATTCATCCATAAAACAAATAGTGTCAGAGCACCTACCATGTGCTAGTCACTGTGGTCAGGCACTGAGGATCCATGATCAACAGAATGACCAATCCTGCTAATAAGTTTTCCCAGTTGGGGGACAGATTTTTATTAGTCACTCGTTCAGTAAATGTGGTAATCATAGATTATGGTGAAGACTTGAAAGAAATTACCTGGATCATGGGAGGGGACGGGAGTGACTTTCTTGATAAACAAATGAAATACATTTAAAATTCTGAGAGAAACTGAGCATTGAGATAGAAAATAACAAGAAGATCTTTGCAAAGTTGGGCCAAGAAAGCTCCCCAATGAAAGTATCTGAAAGATGAGTGTATACATTTTGTGATGAAGAAGACTCCAGATAGAGTAAATAGTGGTGGAGGCAAGCGGTGATATGCGGATTGTGGACATGTAGGAGGAATGTTGGCAAGATATAAGTTGGTTCCAGTACACAGGTCCTAGCTAGTTCACTTAGGAGTTATTTAAAGACAGAGCTGGGGAAAGTGAGATGGAAAGATTGCCATGAGTTTGAGGCTATCCTGAGCTATAAAGTGAGACTGGCTCAAAAAAACAAAACGAACAAACCAAAAAACCTCAAAAAAGCACAAATTCCCTATGACGAATGTGATCAGTAGGTATATCTAAATTGTGCCAATAAACTTTAAAAAAATCAATTCAAGAATTTTAAGTGGGAGAGTAATATTTGAATTATATTTCCTCTGGCCTGACAGGCAGGTGCTGTGCTAGTGAGCTATATCCCTGGCCCCAACCACTGTTGGTTTTTTTTTTTTTTTTTTTTCAGTCAGGGTCTTACTACTTAGTTCAGGCTGGATTTGAAGTCAAGCACCTGAGTGCTGGGATTATAGGCTGCATTATGTGTTTAAAAGGTTACTGTTTAAAGGGCTGGCGATAAGGCTCAGTGGTAGAGTATTTGCCTGGCACCCATGAAACCATGGATTCTATCCTCAGTACTTTCAAAAAAAAAAAAAAATCCCAAATCACTGTTGAGTTGAATTTTGTTGAAAAAACTTCCCCAAAAACAGTGGCTATAATGCTTAAAGGTCAACTTTTTTTCTCTCGGTTAAAAGAAGTCCATAGTGCACAATGAGTGTCACAATTTTTGGTGATTGAGAATTCTTTCTGTTACTGATTATGGATAGGGCTTCTGTGATCCACCTTGAGCTGCTGTTACCATAGCAAGGTAAAGGGCAGGAGAAAAGAATAGAAATAAGCAAGGTATACCTCCAATCAAGTTCCCTCCCTTTCAGGACATGGCATTTTCATTAATATATCACTGACCAGAATTTGGTCACAGATAGCTGCTAAGTCCAGGCATTTTTTTTTTTTTTTTTTGTACTAGGGATTGAACTCACGACTTCGTGCTTGCCAGGCAAGTGCCTACACCACTGAACTAAATCCCCAGCCCAAAGAAATTTATTCTTGTGTTTCTCTTGCCTCCTAGAATAGAATTGGCTTCTACAGAAAGAGTGGATATTTGATAGACATCCAGTAGTACCTGCTACAACCCCTCTGGTTTTGATACATTTTTTGTAGGGACAAGAGTAGAAGCAAAGAAACAAGTTGGGAAGCCTGTAAAAGATGGTAGTGGGGACTAGGATGAGAGCTGTAACAGTGGAGAGATGCTGGCAGATTGGAGGCACAATAAGAGTAGACAGACAAATGGATAGGACTGAGGATGTGGCAGAGTGCTTGCTTAGCATCTTAGCAGCCCTACCTTCAGTCTCTAGCACTGCAGAAAAAAAAAAGATAAAAAGAATATTGATGTTTTTATCTTTTTTTATATAGAAAAAAAGATAAATTGATGCCTAAGGGGATAAATAGATGGACAGATAAATGATAAATCAAATGTCATGTTAAGTATAGGATCTAGGTGGTGACTGTGGGTGTTTACTGTGTATTTTATGAAATTTTGTGTAATAAAAAAGCACCCTAATATGGGATATGGGAGCACAGTTCTGTAATCCTGGCACTCTGGCTCAGGCAGGAGGAACATGAATTGAGGCCTAGCCTTGGCAACTTAGTGATTTATTGAGACCCCCTCCCAAAGGGAGTGATCGGGGATGTAGCTTAATGTAAAGGCCCTAAATTTAATCCCCTATGCCACAATAATTAATTAACCACAGTAGTTAATTAAAAGCACCCTAATTTCTTTGTTAAAGGGTGGCAGCATTAATTATATGGTACTATAGATACAACTAGGTATGTATAGCCATATATTAAAATGTAGAACACATTCAAATCAGAATTAACTCCAGTTTTCACTGTGCCTTTGAAAAACATTTAGATAAATATTTGATTCGTTTAAAACACACACACACACACACACACACACACAGGCAAAACAGCATACTTAAAAATGGGGAAACTGGGCTGGCTGTGCCCTCCTTCCTTCCTCTTCCTGCATACTAAGTAAACCTTCTGCTGTTAATTCCATTCATGAATAGATGAGATTATTGTTAAAAAGTTTTACTATACTTTAAAAATTTTTTTTTGTTAGTACATATGTATCATATGTATTGTTCACATTCATCATAGGGAACTTGTACCTGTATGTATCATGATTCTCCCCAACCCCCATTTCCCTCCCCCTCCTTCAGCTCATTTCCCTGCCCAGTTACAAAAGCTTTGTTTCCATTTTTTTCCTTCTACACTGGTTTTCCTCTTTTTCCCTTTTCTTTTTTTTCCTTCCATCTTCCAAACCTACTATTGAGCTATACTCTTAGCCTATCAAGTTTCTGTTGGAGTGATGGAAATGCTCTAAAGTCAGATAGTGGTGATGGCTGCACAGAATTGTGAATATACTAAAATCTGCTGAATTTAGACTTTTTTTAGTGATACTGAGAATTGAACCTAGAGCCTTGCAAGGACTATACTGCTAAGCTACATCCCTAACCCTTTTTATTTTTTATTTTGAGACAGTGTCTCATTAAGTTGCTTTGGCTGGTCTTGAACTTGATATCTTCCTGCCTCAGCCTTCTGAGTGACTGGGTTATAGGTGTATGTCACTGTACATGAATGAATTATAGACTTTAAAATGGTGCATTTTTTTTTTTTTTTGAGACAGGGTCTTGCTATGTAGTTCAGGCTGGCCTTGAACTCACTATGTAGCCCACACTGGCCTCAAACTTGTGGTGATCCTCCTGCCTCAGCCTCCCAAGTGCTGGGATTATAGGCATGTTCTACTGCACCTGGCTAAAATGGTGAATTTTTTATTATGTGAATTTTTTATTTTAAAGAATGTTATCTAGGGTTGGGGATGTTGCTCAGTGGTAGAGTGCCTGCCTGGCATTAACGAAGCCTTGGACTTGATCCCCCATACAGAAAAACTATCTAAAACCAACCAACTGGCCAGCCAGCCAGCCAACCAACTGGAACTATTAGGAGTATAATTGGAATATCAGTGTATTTTAATTACTGATTTTTTCAGTTTTAAAAGTGAGAAGTACATTTAAATAATTGTAAAACCTAGTCCCATGGCTCTACTGTCCCCTCCAAAACTCATGTTGAAATTTAATCTCTATTGAGAATACCTGAGGTGGGATCTTTAAGAGGTGACTGTCATGAATAGATGAATGACTTACCTTGGGGATGGGTTTGTCTCGAAAGCCAGTGTGGCTATGTCTTGGATGTGCCCCTTTTGACATGTGTTGTTCTGTGCTACTTTGGTGGTGTGTAAAGAATCCTCACTAATAAGGAAGTCCTCACCAGATGTCTCCTTGACTTTAGACTTCATGGCCTCCAGAAATGTGAGGCTTTTTTTTCTTCATAATTAGGTATAGCAGCAGGAAATGGACTAAGATAACGTAGACATAAAAGATATCGTTTAATATATATATACATATAGACACATACTGTGTAAGTATGAACTATATTAACAAGAACTAGGAAAGTATTTTTTATTATTCTGTTGTGTTTTTTGTGGTGTTGGAAATCTAGCCTCATGCATGCTAGGCAAGTGGTCTAACACTGAGCTACATCCCAGACCAAGGAAATATCTTTTAAATCAATGTGATAAATCAGCTTTGTACATGAAACACATTCATACTCACAATAAAAGCTGTTCTATTTGTATAGTCTAATGAGTTTTGATAAATATATATACACTGTGCAATCAAGTGTAGACCGTTTTTATCACCCTACAAAGTTCCCTTGTGCTGCTTTGCAGTCATTTCTCCCCATAAAGACCAACCTTAATCTGCTTCTACCTATAGAATGATTTTGCATAAAAAGTCTCTTAAAAATGTAAGTATAGCCTGACATTACTTGGAATATGCCCATAATTTAAAATAGTTTTTTAAAAAAGGCAAAATCACTATGCCAATACTCAGAGATGAGTGAAGTGTATTTTCAACAGTGTATTTTCTCCCAGTCTTTGTGTTTCTGTGTATTGGGATTAATCGGGTGCTTGTTATGCTCCAGGTATTATAGAAAGTCCCAGGAGTGAAAGGTCTTTAAGAACTTCTGTCTTTAAGCAGAGGTTTCTAATTACTTAAAGGATTGTGAGAGATTTACATTCTCCTTTCCTGCCAAACTCCAAAGTCTTCCTTGCAGAGGATAGAAGAAGGGTTGGATAAAGGACTCTGGTAAAGCACTTAGAGCCAGAATATCACTTGTGCTTTTCTGTGAAGCAGTCTTGGTATACAGGAGATACTATGTGAATTATAATTTGTTAGGCTAGCAACTCAGTATCTGCCATGTTTTGTTCAAAATTTGCTTCCATAATGTTTCTGTGACTTTATCAGGTGAATTCTGTGCCCTCACTGCCCCATCTGCTGCTTGCTGTTTGTGTTTGTGTGTGCGGTACTGGGGGGTTGAACGTAGGACCTTCATTTTAAGCTACCTCTCCAGCATTTATAAAAAAAAGATTTTTAAAGCCTGGTGTGGTGGTACATGCCTGTAATCCCAGCATTGGGGCCAGAGGCTTGTTGGGAGATTGAGGCTAGCCTGGGCTACAAAGTGCATTCAAGGCCAGCCTGAACTGCATAGTGAAGCCCTGCGTCAAAAAAAAATAAAAATAAAAAATAAAAAAAATTTTTGATAGAAGGTTTTGTTAAGTCACCAAGGCTGGGCTTGAATTTGTAACCCTCCTGCCTTAACTTCCCAGAATACTAGGTTTACTGGCGTGGGTTACTATATCTGGCTGTGCTGCCCACCTTTCCTTTTTTTCTTTTCTTTTGTCTTTTTGGTTTTATGAGATAGTGTCTTGTTATGTAGTTTAGGCTGGCCTTGATCACACTGTGTAGCCCAGACTGGCCTACTTTTGGCAGTCCTGCCAAGTGCTGAAATTACATGTGTATTGTCATACCCACACCTGTGCTGCATTTCTTGTATGAATCTTTATGGAGTATTTGTGTGTTGCAATATTTTGCATATTCTTATCCTGTACTATAGGCTCCAAGAGGGCAGGAACTATATTTTACTTCCTGTTTCATGTGGGTCAGAGTAAGAACTCTGTAACTATCTCAGTCTAAAAAATGAATACATAAATTAAGCTTGCTATTAGATGTCCTGAATCACAATTAAAAAGATTTTTTCTATGATTGTGCTTTATTTTATTTTAATTTTTTTTGTACCAGGGATCAAACGCATGACCTCACACTTACTAGGCAAGTGCTTGAGCCGCTGAACTAAATCCCCAGCCCTGATTGCTCTTTTAAAAAATTAATTTTTATTGGTACACTAAAAAATAATTGATGGTAGAAAACACCTGTCATAAAATTTTCCATCAGGTGTTTTTTGTTTTGGTTTGTGTTTTTTTGAGACAGAGTCTCACTATGTAGCCCAGGATGACCTCAAACTCACAATTCACCTGCCTCAACCTCCTGAAAAATGTACCACCTGAACCATTTTTAAGTTTATAGTTCAATGTGTTAAGTATATTTATGCTGTTGTGAAATAGATCTTCAGAATTTCTTTACCTTGCAGAACTGAAATTCTCATCCTTGCTTTCTAATGAAATTATGTTTTTGTTTCAGGTGGTGTTCCGTTCTACATCAGCTATGGTTTACATATTTATTCAGATGAGCTGTGAAATGTGGGATTTTGATATTTATGGTACTGTTCCCTAACTGCTGATTATAACTGCCACTGGGGAGAATTTTCTGGTTTCTCTTAAGTTGGTATCATTTTACAGTAAGCTCTTGACAGTCTCTAAAGATATGGCCTGATGCTAAAGTAGATAGACTCTTTTAGACTTTGCTTTTTCTTTTTCTTTTCTTTCTTTCTTTCTTTTTTTTTTTTTTGTACTAGGAATTGAACTCAAGACCTCACACTTGCCAAACAGGCACTGTGCCACTGAGTTATATCCCCAGTTCTCTTAGACTTCATAGTCTGTATATACCCTGCATGTATGTAGAGAAAGAGACAGACAAACAGACAGAGAGAATGAGAATGAGAATTCTGGGAAGAATTAATGAAAAACTTGAATTCTCAGATCTTTATTTTCTGAGTGTAGAATGAAATGTTAGAGAGTGACTATAAAGCGCTTTCTTTGATATCTTTCCTTTACAGAAATAACTAAGTTTGTTTCATTATAATTATGACATAATTTGGGAGAACAGTAAAAATGTTATGACACAGATTCTGTGTCCACCACAACAAGCTTATGGTACAAGCAATTCAAATTTATGTTTAGCATAATTACAAATTAATTTTTACTTTGAGTCCACAAGGTCCCTTATGGACAACAGAAACTACAAATGATAGTTCATGAGAGCCCAGGGCCTACAAAATCATCTTCTGATAAATTTTAAGCATTGTAATAAGAATAATCATATTTAAAGGTTAGATTGTTCTCTCATTTTGAAGGTATACTATATTTCAGTCATCTGAACAAATATTAAATGCAACTTGCTGGGAAGTCTAGGATGAAACTGCTTTGTATATTGGGCTTTATGATCATGTTTTAAGAGAAAGCAGAACCCACCATTTTGTCTTTGTTCCTATTTCTGTTACTACCATTTTTGTGAGAGGAAGTTGCAAGCAAGAAATAAAGTTAATTCTCACTCTTTCCTTGTTTCTTTTCAGGGGATCTTTATTTTGAAAAAGCTGTGAATGGTTTCCTTGCTGATCTGTTTACCAAGTGGAAGGTATGTTTCTCCTCATGCACTTAATCTCATTTGAATAAATGTTACCGAATGCAGACATTTACTTATTCCTATTTATTTATTTATTTATTTATTGAGATAGGGTCTCACTTTGTAGTACCCAGTGGTCTTGAATTTACTATGTAGCCCAGGCTGGCCTCCAACTAATGGCAATCCTCCTTGCATTAGTTTCCTGGATGCTGGAATTACAGGCATGTACCACCAGGCCCAGCCTGCAGATCTTTAAATTTAACTGTTTCTGTTAACTTCCTTATATTTAGCATCTTAGCTAAAACTCTTGACTCCAGATATGAATTACCCTGATCGTCTCAACATGATAAGGAACATTTATGAAAAACATGTAACTGATATCAAACTCAATGCTGAAAGATTAAAAAGTTTTCTCTAAGATCAGGAATAACGATGCTTGATTTATCATTGTACTTGGAGTTCTAGACAGAGCAACTAGACAAGTAAAAGAAATACAGCTTATCTAAAATGAAAAAGAAATAAAACACTTTTTATTCACAAATGCCATGATTGTACATTTAGAAAGTCCTAAAAAAAATCCCCACAAGACAGGTGTGGTGACAGATCCCTGCAGCCTTAGCACTGTGGGAGGCTGAAGCAGGCAGATCCTAAGTTCAGACCCAGCCTAGGCCAATTTAACAATTTAATAAGACCATGTCACAAACAAACAAAACAACATAACTGACAAATAAAATGAAAAGGAAAAAAGAAAGGAAAAGGACTGGAGATGTAGCTCAGTGTGAAGGTCTTGGGATCTCAGCACTGGGAGGATGGGGAGAAAGAAACAAAAAAAGGTAAAACATCTACATGAAAAATTTTATTAGTGCTAATTTTAGGGACATTTCAGGATACAGAATCAGTTGAGTTTCTGTATTCCAGCAATTAACAACTCAACTCAAAAAGGAAATTAGCTGGGCATGGTGGTGCACACCTGTAATCCCAGCACTTGTGAGGCTGAGGTGTAGGAGGATTGCTGCAAGTTCAAGACCAGCCTGGGCTACAAAGTGAGCTCAAGGCCAGCCTGAACTACATAGCAAGGCCCTGTCTCAAAAAGACCAAAAAATAAAAAAGACTTTAAAAAAGAAAAAGCATTTGCAGTAGCATCAGAAAGAGTAAAATAACTTAATTTACTCAATGACTTGCAATACTTACATGCTGAAATACATAAATATTACTGAAAGAAATTAAGACCTAAATAAAAAGATAACTTGCATTCATGAATTGAAATATTGTTCAAGTGACATTATTATTTAAAGCAGTCTACATTTCAGTGCAGTTTGTATCAAAATACCAGTTCCATTTTTTTCAGAAGTGGAAAAATTGATCCTAAAATTCACATGGAATTGCAAGAGATCCTAAATAGCCAAGACAGTTATTAAAGGAGAACAAAATTAGAGGACCATCACCACAGACATCAGAACAGTGCAATACTGGCATAGAATAGATCATATTATTCTATGCCATAGAATAGACATGCAGTAAGTAAAATTGAATTAAAAGTCCTATATACCCCTAAGGTGAGTTGATTTTAGACAGCAGTGTCTAAATTCATTCAGTAGGTGAAAGAATAATCTCTTCAACAAGTGGTCTAGGACAATGAATATCCATATACAAAAGAATGAATTTGAACCCTTATGTCACCTCACACACAAAAATTAACCAAAAAGGATTCATGACCTAGTTATAGGCCAGGGATTTAGTTCAGTGGCCCAGCACCTGCCTGGCAAGTGTGAGGTCCTGAGTTTGATTCCTGGCATCCCTCCCCCAAAAAAAGGCCTAATTATAAAAGCGAAAACTATAAAATTCATGTGTGTATATATATTTTTTTGTTTTTTTGAGATAGATTTTCACTGTAATTCAGGCTGACCTTGAACTGACTATGTAGCCCAGACTAGCCTCGAACTCATGGCAGTCTGCCTGTCTCAGCCTCCCAAATGCCAAGATTACAGATCTGAGCTACCATGTCTGGATTTTAAACTATAAAACTCTTTTTAAAAAATGTTAAAAACCAAGTGTAGTGGTGCATACTAGTAATCCCAGCTCTCTGGGAGGCTAAGGCAGGAGACTTGAAAGTTTGAGCACAACCTGGCCAATTTAGTAACTTAGTGAGACCCTATCTGAAAATAAAGTGTAAAAAAGGGCAGAGGATAAAACCTTGGGTTTAGCCCTCGGTAACACACACACACACACACACACACACACACACACACACACACACAGAGAGAAAACTTATGGGAAATTTTTATGACCTTGGATTTGACAATGGTTTGTGATACCAGAAGCATAACAACCACTTGAGTAAGGTGGTACATGCCTGTAATCCTGCTTCTGGGGAGGCAGAAGTGGGAAGATCATAAGTTCAAGGCCAGTTTGAATAATTTAGGGAGGTCTATCTCAAAATGAGAAATAAATATGGCTGGGGATATAGCTCAGTGTTAGAGCAATGGGGGTTTGAGTCCTAGTATTGCATAAACAACACAAAAATTAAAAACATAGTCCAAAGGAAAAATATGGTTAAATTGAATGTCACTAAAATTGAAAACTTTTGAGGCTGGGGTTATAATTCTGTGGTAGAGCTCTTGCCTAGCACATATGAAACCCAGGTTTGATTTCCAAACCACACATACACATACATAGGCACAAACACACGTGCACACATGCACACACACAAAGAAAGTGAATATGTAGCTTACGGAATTACAAACAATATTTCTATAGTGATCTATACAATGAGTCCAGTATCAAGAAAAATGTAAGGCACTTTTTACAACTCAAGAACAAAAAGACTAACAAATCCACACAGGGCGGGCCAGGAATTTAGCTCAGCAGTATAAGCACTTGTCTGGCAAGTGAGATTTGTCTGGCAAGTGAGAGATTGTGAGTTGGATCCCCCCAGTACAAAAAAAAAAAAAAAAAAATCCACTCAGGGCTTGAATAAATAGTTCTCTAAAGATACACAAATGATCTTGAAAAGATGCTCAAGTATTAGTCTTGAACTAATGCAAGCTAAAATAGGAGATAACCTTGTCCCATTAGGATGATTGTAATATTTTAAAAAGTAGAGACCAAAAAGTGTTGGAGAGCAGGTGGATAATAGGAATCTTTGCTAACTGCTGTTGGGGAATGTAAAATAGTGTAGCCACTGTGGAAAGCAGCAATTTCATGATTCCTCTGTAAGTTATATAGTATTTCTACATGACTCAGTAGCTTCACACTTGGATATATACAGTCTTCTGTTAGTATCTACAGAGGATTGGTTCCAGAACCCCAGTGGATACCAAATACTTTTTATGTGCAAGTCCCTTATATGAAATGGTGAACGATTGTGACTGGGGATTTAGCTTAGCGGCTCAAGCACTTGCCTAGTAAGTGTGAGGTTGTGAGTTTGATCCCCAATACTAAAAAAATGATGAAGGATTTACATGTATGTAATCTACATGATCCTCTGGTATTATACTTTAATCTATAGTATAATACTTAATACTGTGTAATTGCTATGTAAATAGTGTTTTTTTTCTTTGTAGCGCTGGAGATCAAACTTATGTTTATGTACTAGGCAAGTGTTGTACCACTGAGCTATACTTCAAGCCCAGTAAATAGTTATTGTATCGCATTTTCAGGGAATAAAGACAAGGAAAAAAGTATGTACGTATTTGGTACCATTTTTTCCTCAAATTTGTTTTGTTTTGTTTTGTTTTTTTGAGTAGGGTCTTGATAGATAATTTAGAGTAATCCTTCTTACCTCAGTTTCCTGAGTGCTGGGATGTTAGGCATGCTTCATCACACCCAGCCTCTCCTGAATATTTTTGATTCCCACTCAGTTGAATCGATAGGTAAGAAACCCATAAACATGGAAATCTGACTGTAAAAATATTCATTCAAATACTTTTACTGGCATATTCTTAAAAGTATTATTCATAGTAACTCAAAAATAGAAACAACACAAAATATCTGTGAGCTAATAGATGGATAAATATAAAATGCTAGTATCTACACAGTATAATACAGGATGGAATGAAGTATTATTAATACATCCCATAACATGGGTCAATCTTGTAAACATACTGAGAGAAGCTAGACACATTACATTTTTTAAGGCCTTGTTTATATGAAATGTCCAAAATAGGAAAAATCTATAGAAATGAAAGGAATTTGTGGTTGTTAGGGAGTAAGGGTAAAGAGTGACTATTTATTCACTATAGAATTTCCTTTGGGGTGATGAAAATATTCTGGAATTAAATAGTGATGATGGTTGTGGACCGCTTTAAATATATGAAATGCTACTAATGGTAACTATGTAGCATTTTGGGAGGGGCCACAATTAAAAACAAATTGTCCTAGTTACTTGACCTTGATTTCACATATAAATGTCATCCTGATCAAAAATTATTTGAGATCACAACAGACTGGACTTAAAAGTATGGTTATGCTCCAGTTAGCTGGTTTTTTTTGAACTAGGAATCGAACTCAGGACCTCATGCTTGCCAGGTGGGTGCCGTGCTGCTGAGCTATATCCCAGGCCCCTGTTTTGTTGTTTTGAGTCAGAGTCTTTTATGTAATTAGGTTGGTTTGAACTTACTTTATAGTCCAGGCTAGCCTCAGACCTGCAGTGATCCTCCCTGCCTTAACCTCCTGAGTCCTGGAATTACAGGCATGTGCCATCTGGTTCCAGTTAGCTTGATTTGTTTATTCGTCTGCTCACTTATGTACTGGAGATTAAACCTAGACCTTTGAAGTGAATTACATCTCCAGCCCTTACTGTTTTGAAATAGGACCTCTTTAAGTTCCCTAGGCTGGATATGATCCTTCTGTCTTAACCTCTCAGATGCTAAGATTGATTAGGTTTTTGATGTGGTCTGAGCTTCTGTTTCTTTTTCCACAAAATGGTAATAATAATGGTCCTTATCTTTTCTATCACATATGAATTGAGAGATACTTATCACCTCACCACCTCATTTTGATACTTTTTTTTTTTATATATCACTTATGCCAAAATTAGGAATTATGCTGCATTTGTAGTCCAGTAAGTTAGTTGGTAGTTATTGAAAGTCTGTCTGCTGTTTCCTAGCACTGTAGTTTTGGTACTGTGGCTTATATTTGGGAATTTCTGTTTGCTTGTGATATACTCATGAAAGAATATAAGGTGAGGTATTAGTTACTTTTTTCTCATTGCTGAGACGACATACCCTATGTCCAAAATTAAGGAAGAAAAGGTTTATTTAGTTCATAGTTTATATCAATTGTTGTCTACCATTGGCTGACTCCAAGGCAGGGTGGCATGGCAGAGGGCCATCTTTTCTTGGTGGTAGGAGACAGCAAAAAGCCACAAGAGCAAGAAGAAGAGAGCAAACTTTTTTTTTTTTTGGTACCGGGGGTTGAACTCACAACCTCACCGCTTGCCAGGTTAGGTGCTTAAGCCACTGAACTAAATCCCGAGCAAGCCTCTTTTCCTCCCTTACATTGTATGCAAGCTACTAGTCCTAGGGTGGGTGTGGTGCTCTCACACCATATCCCTGCCCTTCTCTTGCACAGCCTCAGGATGCTTACAGAGTGAGGATTCTGGCTCTTTGTGAGTCACTTAAACTTCTAAGCTTCTCAAGTTGCTGTAATGAATCAATCATTTTAATGTCCTGGAGTGTAAACAGCCTGCCCTAGGGCATATCCTCCACACCTAGGATGTAGAATTGCTAAATTACTTAAGTTAAGCTTCTAAACTTCTCAAGTTAACACAATGTGTCAACCATTACAGGTGGCATATAGTACCTTAAGATGTATACCTTCTGTGGTGAATGTGGAGTTGTGTAATTAGTATGGTTGCGATAGAGATGGGTTGGGGCTAGGAGGAACCGAAACTGAACTTATTGGCTCACTGATGCAAGGCCACATTCATGTCCATCTATAAACACCCTGCTTCCAGGATATCAATTTCCAGACTCCATGGAAATGTTTATTTTCCTCACCCACTCTGAAAAATAGTTCATGACCTTGGCTTAAACTCCTACATCTGTAGCAGCCACCAATCATCATCCTGTGATGATGTTAGTAAAGTGTAGGAGTATCATTTATTAAATCCACCAGTGTGGGTGCTATTCTTGTTTTCTAATGGGCCATTTAAAGAAGTTAAAAAGTACTGCAGAACAGGTATAGAAATCACAAGGCTTTGACAAAGGGCTGATCAAGTTTATGGTAAATCAAGAGCTAGGAGCTAACCTTATTGGTTATTTGCAGTTTTCTAAGCCCTTTGCATATTCCTGGTTCTTTCCAGAGGTCATGTAGTGTTAAGTTTCAGAACCAGGACTTGGTACAGGTCTTCTGACTTTCAACAGTGTTCTGTCCTCTGTGCTATGCTTCCTGTAATCACTTGAATGAATCCAATATTGTGCACTGCCATGGAGCCTCCTAGAATTAAGAATATTAATGTGCATATGGACAACTACATAGTGAAGTAAATGTAATCAATGTGAGCCATTTTTTTTTTCTCTACTCATGCCTAGGAGAAGAACTGTAGTCATGAAGTGACAGTTGTCCTGTTTTCTAGAACTTTCTATGATGCAAAATCTATCGGTAAGTAACTTTCTGTTGGAGTTGGGTTTTTTTGTTTTGTTTTTAAGAGACAGGGTCACATTATATTGTCCAGGCTGGCCTCTAATTTCTGGGCTCAAGTGTCTTATCTCAGCCTTTCCCATAACTAGAACTACATGTGTGTAACACTCAAACCTGGCTTCCTACAGTTATATTTCATTAAATGACCCCCACTTCCTTCCCCAGCTATTCTTTTTAATCTTCTTTCCCTTCATACTGTTGATTTTTCCCACCTTTTTTTTTCCTTCAGATTCTTCATGCTTTATTATATTGGAAAATGATAAAAGCAGATAACCAAATTCAAACTAGGACTTTAAGAACTATCATTAACTCTGACAGTTGCTGTATATCCGGACGTAGGGTGGCTCAGTGATTCTAGGAAGTGTATGTTTTTATAATCACTGGAAACACCATACGTATTTTGTTTCCCACCTTTCTTATGTAGATGGGTAAAATACAAAGTAGCACAGTCGATTAGAGAATGTAAGAGGTCTATGGCCTATAATCATCCTAAAATTAACTTGATTGGTAAACACTTATTTTTACTTTTTGTGATGCAGTTCTTCTACTCAAACGAGGCAGCCATCAAAACTACATTTCTCTTTTTAATCTGATCTGTATACTTCATTTTTTCTGTTTCAGATGAATTTCCTGAAATAAACCGAGCCTCAATTCGACAGGATCACAAAGGGCATTTCTATGAAGATTTTTACAAGTATGTTTGGGTACCTCACTGTGTCTTTCATTTACTTATGGTTGCTTCTTTCCTAATTAAACCTCCCCCCCCCCTGCCAAAAAAAAAAGCTGTCAAAATCTGAACTGCATAGCAAGATGCTGTCTCAAAAAAAAAAAAAAAAAAAAAACAAAACCCTAAAACTCAAAAAAAGCTAAACTTTTTATTTTAAAAACAAACAAAAGAATAACAATGATTCAGAATTTCAAAACAAAATAATACAGTTATATATTGTGTATAGGGCTGGGCATATGACTCAGTGGCATAGCACCTGCCTGGCAAGCTCAAGGTCCTGAGTTTGATTCCCAGTACCCTTCCAAAATATATATAACATATGTATATATAAAAATATGCGTGTGTATGTATACACATAAATATGTATTGCATACTGTTATCTTCAAAGTAGTAGTTCACACTGCAAGATTTAGGCATTAAAAAGTGATCAATAAAACAAATCACAAACTATTCTTTTTGATGAACAGAGATTAGTAGTATAGAAAAACTAAACTTAAAAAAAAACACTAAACTTATTTTTTGGGGTCTTTTTGAGACAAGGTCTCACTATGCAGTTCAGGCTGGCCTTGAGCTCAGCAGTTCTCCTGCCTCAGCCTCCCAAGTGCTGGGATTACAGGTGTGAGTCGCCATGCTCGGCTTAAAACTAAACTTTTAATTTTGCAATAATTTAGTTGCAGATGGTATAGAGACTTCCCATATACCTTTACATAGTTTTATCTGATGTTAACATTTCATAATCAAGTTACGTTTGTCAAAAGTAGAACATTAGCATTGGGAATTACTATTAACTAAATTCAGTGTGTTTCTGATTTCACCAGTTTCTCTAGTTTTGTCCTTTTTTGTTCTAGATTCTAATCCAGGCTACCACGTTATATTTAAACAGTCCAGATTTTTTGTTGTAAGAAAACTCAACATGCAAAAGAGTGAATAAATAATATAATGTTCTTTTATATCTAACATCTGGATGTGTATATTTTTGTTTTTGTCTTTTTGAAACAGAGTCTCTCTGTGCAGTTCAGGCTGGCCTTGCACTCACTTTGTAGCCTAGGTTGGTCTTGAACTCTCAACAATCCTCTTACCTCAGCTTCCAGAGTGCTGGGATTACAGGTGTGCACCACCATGCCCAATTTTATAGTTGAGATATTGCTGTATTTGTTTCATCTGTTTTTTGGCTAAATTTTAAAGTAAATTATAGATATTATAAGATTCTTATGTAAAGCTAAAAAAGGAACATTTATATATATTACCCTAATATCATTTAACAGAATTAATAATTCTATAACATGACCCAGTCAATACTCAGATTTCCTTAATTATACCTCCAGATGATTGGTTGGCTGGCTGGCCTTCTCTTTTGTTTTTTGTGTTTTGAGATAAGGTCTCATTATATAGTGCAGTCTGGTCTTGATCTCACTGTGTAACCCAGGGTGGCCTTTAATTCATAGCAACCCTCATGTCTCAGCTCCTGGTGCTAGGATTACAGAGATGCACTGACTTGCCTGGCCATTTTTCTTTTAAAATTTAAGATACACTTTATTATTACTTCTTGAATACATTCACACAGTTCTAATTTTTAAATGTACAGAGCATGTGTTCTCTGTAAATAAATTCTAATTCATCGCTTTTCTCTAATCTGTTTCCCTAATATGGGCATGTTTATTGGATATATATTTAATGGATGCATTTGAATGGTCTCTTTAAAGTGTAATGCACACTACCTAGTTAAGAGTTCAAAATGATAAAATTTGTGTACCCTGAATAGTACATGAAAATGTTCACGTGTCTGTCCAGCACTGGGCATTGATACAGTGTCCATGCTTTTTAAAAAAATTATGTCTTCCTATTTTTAAATTTTTAATTTCTGTAACTATTAGACTAGGAGAGTATCTTATTGGTAGAGCACTTGCCTATGTTCAAGGACCTGGTCTGTATCCCTAGCACCGTAAAACTGTACACAACTGTCACTTTCATTATATTTTTTTGTTAATCATTGTTAAATGCACTTGACCTTTGTTACTTATTATTATGTGATGAATTCCCCTAACACTGGTAATCCCATAGTCCTGTTTCTTGAAACCTTATAAAGGATCTGATATCCCATATGTAATAACTGCTCAGTGTCTGTTTTATGACAATATTTTTTTCAGAGTGGTGGTGCAGAATGAGAGAAGAGAAGAGTGGACTTCACTCCTCGTGACCATTAAAAAGCTCTTCATCCAGTATCCAGTGTTGGTGCGACTGGAACAGGCAGGTACTGCATCCATGTAATTGAAGGTATGGCAGGGAAAGGAGGTATAGGATGGAGGCTGGATCGAGAGAAGAAGTTCATGCTTATTCACTGCTTCTGGTTGGGTTTCTTTTCTCTTTTTCCCTCCCCTGCACCCCCTTCCCTTCCCTCTATCCCCTTGCTTTCCCTTCCCTTCCCTCCCCTCCCCTCCCCTCCTTTCCTCTTTGTTTGTTTGTTTGATTGTTTTTTGAGACAAAGTCTCACTATCTAATTCAGGTTGGCCTTGAATTTACTGTGTAGCCTAGGTTGGCCTCAAATTTGCATTTATCTTCCTGCCTCGGTCTCCTCTAAGTGCTGGGATTACAAGCGTGTGCCATCATGCCTGGCTCAGGTTTCTATTTTCACTTCAGTTGGTTTGTTCATTATGAATGTAATAAGCTGATAATGTACTTAACACAGGGTGTGTATTTTGGGGGTTCTTTACTAGCTACTTTCTGCTTTTTGCTAAACTTATTTTTTGGGGTCTTTTTGAGACAAGGTCTCACTATGTAGTGCAGGCTGGCCTTGAACTTGCATAGTCCAGGGTGGCCACAAACTCATTGATCCTCCTGCTTCATCCTCCCAAGTGTTGGGATTATAGGCATGTACCACTATGCCCTGCTAATTTTTTTTTTTTGTCATTATTGCTGTGCTTTACTTTTAAGAGTTCGTCTGTCATGAGATATTTTTCCTTCTCTTGTATCTTTTGCTTTAGAGGACTTTCCTCAAGGAAACAATTCTACCTCAGCACAAGGAAACTACCTAGAGGCCATCAATTTGTCATTCAATGGTGAGTAGGGATGCCAGCACAGTGAGCTGGCATTTTGCTTACCACATGGCCATGGACTTCTCTTTACTGATGTTCAAAAACCCAGACCTACTTGATGATGTTCCTGCCTACCTATTCCCCAGATTAATTCAAAATGATAACTTCTGAGGGGCCAGGGATTTAGTTCAGTGGCACAAATGCCTACTGGGCATGCACAAGGTTGTGAGTTCAATCCCCAGTACCAAAAAAAAAAGAAAGAAAAAGAAAAAAGATAACTCCTGGTTCGATGGTCTTAATAACCAGCATTTAATTCTGGGGTCTTCTGTTGGGAAATTAACTTGGTGTTCTCATGTTTCTCGTGGTAAAGATCTTGAGGGAATCTTACTTGGATTCTTTGTTTTGCTACAAATGGATTTTATTTTCGATCTCACCCCTCAACTGCTTCTAGGTATAATTAAAAGGAATAACAACAACAAACTACTCTACAAATTATAAAAATAACTCATGTTCCTAGAATTCAAGTATAGAGAGTTATATTAAATAAAAAAAATATCGGGGCTGGGGATTTAGCTCAGCGGCAAGCACATGGTCGTGAGTTCGATCCCTGGTACCAATAAAAATAAATAAATAAATGAAAGATCCCTTTCAGCCCTCTGTCCATGAATCCTCTTTGAGGAGGAACCATTATTAACAATATGTTTGATTTCTTCTTAAGATTTATCCTCGACAATAACAAAACTACTGAATGAATTTAAACAAAAAGGCAAGTTTATTGTTTAGGATGTGAGGGAGCTAGGGGAGAGGCCTGAGTGTCTTGTTGGGGAACCTCGGTGGCTCTGAGAAACAGTAGTACGAGTTCCTGGAGCCACATTTAGTCCTCAGCAACCCTCTCTGCTCTTTGTTCAGAATTGCACTTGCTAGTAGAAACTAATGGGCCCAGCTCCAGTTGTGTGTCAGCCAAGCACTGGCCAGTGGTAGAAGTGATGATGTGCTTTTACTTGTATATTTCACATTCCTGTGCATCTGTATCTGGGAACTGGGGAATTCTAGAGCACTGTGTATTTGATTAGCAACTCTTTTTTTCATGTTTGAGTGTCACTGATTTTTCCGTAGTAAGAATTACAGAGGCCAGAAGTAACTTGCTAACTTTGCAAAGTCATCACCTGTTTCTGGTGGATTCTCTTTAAATATGGTCTTAAGTTAATATTTGATTCTTAGAAGTTTCAGTAGACTCATTGGTGAATGATATAAATTTTTGACATTAAATTTAAGTATTTAAGGCTGCACAAGGCAAGTGTAAGGTATCAATGAGGGAGAATGATAAAGGTGATAGTGACCCAGGCCTATATTCAAGGGCTTGTTAATATAGAACAGGAAAAATAGATGGGTACATCACTAGCTAAAATTTAGGTGGTGTCTTACTTGCTGTGATCAAAATATGTACAAAATACTTTGAAAGCACAGATATGCTTATCAGTAGCTGGTTCTTGAAAAACTGTGATGTCATGATAGAGGAATTTTTGTTTTGTTTCAAGTGTTTGACAAGCACTACATCAACCGCAACTTTGACCGAACTGGACAGATGTCTGTGGTAATCACACCCGGGGTGGGTGTCTTTGAAGTGGACCGCTTACTTATGATCTTGACCAAGCAGCGGATGATAGATAATGGTAAAACTCCCTGGTTTATTCTCCGTCTCAGTGTATTGATAGCCTGATGACTTTAGAACTCTGAGATTCACTGACTTCTTAGATTGTGAGGAACTCTACTAGGTTCTCTGTGCATCAGGAGATCTGGGGATGTCAGTAGAAGTTGGGTGACCAAAAGAGTTCCTTGGGTGAATCAATTTTGAGAAATACTGGATCATCCATAGTTAAGCATGTTCCATAACTGCAGGTTTTCCTCAGTTTTTAATATGTTAATGTAGCTTCTTTATCACTAACATAAGTATCTGGTACTCTACATTTCCAAGCATATTTGGCACTGGAGATCCTTTTCTTTGTATTTTTAAATTTTTTGTCTTTTTGAGACAGGATTTCACTATGCAGCTCAGGCTGTCCTTGAATTCACTTTGTATCTCAGACTGACCTTGAACTCACAGCAATCCTCCTTCTTCAGCAACTCCTCCTGAGTACTGAGATTATAGGCATGCACCACAACACCTTGCTAGAGACCCTTTTTTGAGGGAACTGTTTCAAGGGACCAATATACCATTAGCCCTGTGATTTGGATTGTTTTATGTTTTATTGAGATAATAAGGTTCTTTTTATTTCTTGGCCTTGAAATGTGAATAATGGAACCTTGGTTGTCTTTCACAAATCATGACCTTTGGGGGTACTCAAAGACTAATAGTCAGACACTGAATAGTAGTAGACCTGGTGGGACTTGGGAGCAAGAAAGGAACAAAATGCATCTGTTTACTTCTTTGCTGCATAGACAGCCCTAGTGAGGTCATAAATTGTAGGATGCTAAGTTGGCTTTGTCTCATGCCAAGTTAAATAACATCATTAATTGATGGGAATACTTTATTTTTGCTGCTTCCCTGCCCCCCAACTCTTTTTTTTTTTTTTTGTCTTTTCATTTTAGGAATCGGTGTAGACTTGGTGTGCATGGGAGAGCAACCATTACATGCTGTCCCATTGTTCAAGGTAATTAGATTTTGCATTTGCTTCCTAAAGGCATGTTGGAGAATAAGTAAACACAGCATAAATTGGACCAGTTCCACATTCTTTTCTAGCTTATCTGTATTGGCTTTTTCCTTTGCAGCTACACAATCGGAATGCTCCTCGGGATTCTCGCCTGGGCGATGACTATAATATTCCTCACTGGATAAACCATAGGTGGGTGTGATTTTTGGTTAATAGTAGATAGTAAAGGTTTCAAAGGGCTTTCTTGAGATTTTTTTTCTTTAAATCTGCTAACCCTGAGTTTGATCACCAGTAGCACAAAAAAACAATGTGGAAGTTGAAGTTGTAACACTCATTTAAAATTTTATTTATTTATTTAGTTTTGGGTACCTAAGATCGACCTTGCACTTACCAGGCAAGCGCTTAAGCCATGAGCTAAATCCCTGGCCACCGTTTAAAACTTCTGTACATGCAAAGTAAGATGGGTATGGTGGCAGCACTCTGAAAGACCAAGGCAGGAGAATTTAAAGTTGCAAGTTCAAGCCCAGCCTGGCCTATTAAGTCAAAAAGTAGAAAACAGATGTGGGATGTCTCAAAAAATAGAAACCGATTTGGGATGTAGCTCAATGCAAAGACCATGAGTTCAAACCGTTAAAAAAAGGCAGGAACATAGGAATTATCTATGGTAACTAAAAAGAAACACAAACAAACATAAACAAGAAACTCAGATTTTGAAGGTCTTATTTCTACTACTATTTCCAAGTTATTTTTCCAACTCCCACAGACCATAGCAGACTGGCTCTGTGCTGGTCTTCTCCCTTTATAGAAAAGTCCCCATACCTTTTTCACATAGAACGCAGTCTCAATGTTCCTGTTGATGACAGCTCAGGATGGCTTCTCTCATCCCTCTGCCAGTGCCACTGCCTTATACTGGTCCTCATTTTTTAAAAAAACTATTATATTAATCTTATTGGTGGTTATATTTCTAGTCTTTCCCTTCTTCAATATATTTGCTAGGCCAGGATTTCAAAACCTTGACCCTACCAACATTTTGGACCAGATCATTCTTTGTCATTAGGGGACTGTCTTTGGCTTTGTAGGACTTTGAGCAGCATCCCTGGTTTTTACCCACTAGATGACTGTACCATGTACCCTTACTTGTGACAACTGAGATCTGCAGACATTGCCATATGACCCTTGAGTACCATATACTCCCTTCCTTTTTGAAAATCACTTATTTGACTAGTGATTGTTCTCCTCTTTCTTTCTTTTCTTTTCTTTTTTTGGAAATAGGGTCTTGCTGTGTAGTTTGGCTTTGAACTCACCATGTAGCCCAGGCTGACTTCAAATTTGTGGTCATCCTCCTGCCTCAGCCTCCTTAGTGATGGAATAACAGGTGTGTGCCTCCACACCTGGCCTATTTGTTGTTGTTAATAATAGGGTTTAAACCCTTGGGCCTTGTGCTAGATGCTGGACAAGTATTCTACCCTTGATTCTAGGGATTAAACCTAGGGTGTTTGCACTGGGTTACAACCACACCTTTTCTAAAATGCATTTAAGCCAGGTGTGTAGTATATGCCTGTGACTTCAGTACTAGGAGTACTGAAGCAAAAGGATTGCCTCAAATTTGAGGCCAGCCTGGGATATGTAGTAAGATTAAGGCCAGCCTGAATTAGGTAGGAAGACCCTGTCTCACAAAAACAATCAACATTTTTATTTTGAGATGGGGGGTCTTATTAAATCATTAAGATGTTCATGCTGGGGTCAAACTTTTGATCTCCTTGTCTCACCTTTCTGGGATTATAGACATATTCCACCACACTTGACCCCCCACTTAAATTTTATTTTGAGGCAAGGTCTCACTTAATTGCCCAGTGTCTCCTTAAACAGGTGGTCTTCTTGTTTCCACCTCTCAAGTGGCTGGGATTGTAAGTATATCCACCACATTTGGCCTCAGTGGGTTTTTTTTTTTTTTTTTTTTTTGAGACATTGTTTCACTAAACAACCCAAATTGGCCTCATACTTGTGATTTTTCTGCTTCTGGCTCCTAAATGCTAGGTACACATTATAGCTGTGTACTTATGTGGTTGGCTCCACAGTGTTTTTTTTTTTTTTGATAAAATTTTACTGGTTTTTCTCTTTCATCATTAATGTCAACTTGATAAAGACTGTTATTTCTCTTAGGCTGTAACTTATGAAGGGCAGACCACTTAGCTCATGCCTCAAGCTCAATCAATTTTGGTTTCTATTTAGTTGAAATTCTATACAAGAGACCAACTTGAAAACTCATCACAAATGTTAATTTTGGTCTTCTAGTGTCTATAGTATAGGCTGTATGCCCATTAGTATAGTGATTACTTCTAGTTTCCTGTAGTTACTCATAGATGAAAAGCCAGGAAATGAGCAAAGAGCATTTCTTTGGCCAGCTTTGTAAGGACAGTGTGGTCACATTATAATAATGCTATTCTGAATATATCCCTGCCTTGTCAGGGAGGTGGTGAAATACTGTCTGTGACCATACCAGATCATGTTTTTCCTTTGCATATCTGTGGGTAGTCATACTTTTTTCTTTTTCCAGCTACCAGGGATCAAACTCATGGTCTCGTGCTTGGCCAGGCGCTTACGCTGCTGCGCTAAAACCCCAGCCCCCATACTTTTTTTAAAAATTAATTTTATTGGTACATTTTAGATATATATAAAGATCATATAAGGAATTTGTATCTATACATCACATATGTTAATGTTTTTGCTTATGGTTAGAGATTTGATAGAAAGTGGAGATTGGTTAACATTCCAAACCTTATTTACAAGTTAATGATAATTAAAGAAAATATAGTGAGATGTACGTGGAATAGAAAAGATATAGAGTTCATTTACTCATTCATTCTACATACCCTTCATGAAGTTGATCTCCAGTTTTCTTGTGTGCCTGGAATTGGGATTTAATGGTTTCAGCCATCTTCTGTTTTCTTTTCCTTTTTCTTTTTTCTTTTTTTGTCTTTTTGAGACAGGATCTCACTATGCAGTTCAGGCCGGCCTTGAGCTCACTTTGTAGCCCAAGATGGCTTCAAACTCTCAATGATCCTCATGCCTCAGCCTCCCATGTGCTAGGATTACAGGCATGAGCCACCACACCTGGCTAGCCATCTTTTCTTAAATACTAACCTTTTGTCTTTCTTGTCTGCATTATTCTGTCTTACTAAGTGATGATCAATCAGTGGGTTCAGCATCATGCAGCGTTATCAAGGTGAAAAGTATCATGGTATAAATAGATTCAGTCACTGTCACAAGGAAGAGATAGTGATCCACGTAAGGAGTAGGACTAGTATGCACAGAATAATTCATGGGAAAAAGAGAGTAGAACAATAGTTAAAAACATTGTTAATATTTCGTAGTAATTATAAAAGAAGTTATAATTAGGAAGATCAGTGAAGACTTAAATACATTCACAGGAGAGCTGATCCATATTTGGGAGTGCAGCTGTGTCTTGAAGTTTAGATTAATGACCCTGTTTATTTATCCTTTTTACAGTTTCTACACTTCTAAAAGCCAGCTCTTCTGTAACAGTTTTACCCCACGAATAAAACTGGCAGGCAGGAAGGTAAGTTTTAACAGCTCAAGGGACCTTCAGGGGCTGCCACACACTGGTGTGCTTTATTATGACTCTGGGGTATCCTTATTCCCCACAGGGTCATAAATAGAGTTTAAGAAATTTGTCTTCGACCTTTGCAGTTTGTAAAGTTGTTAAACATTTAACAGGGCAAGGACTGGGTATGTAGCTCCATGGTAGCGTGCTTGCCTACCATATGCATAAAAACCTGAGTTCAATCCTTAGCACCACAGAAACAAAGCAATGCAAACTCCAGACTGCAAGAAATATCTACCCCTGTAATCCCAGAACTTGGGAGGCTGAGGCAGGAGGATTGTGAGTTTGAAGTCAATCTAGACTGCATAGCAAGATCTTGTCTCAAAAAAGGAGGGGGACAAATAATTGATTTTATTATGTATCTTCAGATACTAATACCACTCACTAGTGGTAACAGACAATGGTATAGATGAAAGTTGTAGCAAGGGGAAATATAATAAAAAAGTCACAGTAGGAAAGAAATACAAATTCTGACAAAAATGGGGATATTTTTTTTTTTGCTTACCAAATAGATTTAAAATAATAAATAATTGTGACATATACTGGAAGAAGCATGTTGAGTTTTGTACCTGAGTACCTGGTTGATGTAAGATATGTTTGCAAAGCGGTTCAGCATTGTGTATCAAGAGCAATGCAAAGGTTCACATTATTTCACCAGATAATTTCAGTTTTGGGGATGTAGAGTAAAGAAATAATTGAATATATTTTGTGCAAATAGATCCTGGTATAACAGTGAGAAGTTGAAAACAAAAAAGCATTGACTGAATAAATCATGAAATACCCAGTAGATGAAATATATTTGCAACTAATAAAAATGGCATTTTAAGAATCCCAAAAAGTGTTTTTGATATAGTGTGAGAAAACAGACTGTTGTATTTGTAGGCCCTACTCCAGAGTACTGTTACTCATCTTCCTGTTTGTACTAGAGCTGAATTTGCTGAGGGTTGTCCCATTAGTTTCCTCCTCCCTCCCTTCCCTTCCTTTTTCCTCTCTTCCCTCCCCTCCCTTCATCTCCCCCCTTTCTATTGCTTCGCTTTCTTTTTTCTTTCATTGTCTGCCTCTCCTTCCCTCCTCCCTTTTTTCCTTCCCTCTTCTTTCCCCTTTCCTTCTCTTCCTTTCTTTCCTTCTTCCCTTTCTTCACTCTCTCCCCTCCTTCCTACTATACCTCTGCTTTGTGTTTTTTTGTTTTGAGACAAGGTCTTGCTATGTAACCTGGATTGGCCTGGAACTCTCAGCGATCTTCATGCCTCAGCTTCCTGATTGCTGGAATTACAGGCCTGTGCTGCCATGCCTGACTCTCTTCTGCTTTAATGTTGCTCTTCTAATAACAAAAGTATTAATTTGAAGGGATCTGAGAACTCCTAAACTGGGCCATCTCGAGTCATAAAGTGCTGAAAGATGGGATTCTGCCCAGACAGAGTCTTCTCCTGTCTTGTAAGATTTTATACCTTCACATAACCACTCTTAAGCAAAGTGGAACATGGAAGAACTTCTTTCTCTGCAGTTTGATAATTTTAAAAGTAAAAATGATTATTGTTATGGGAGGTTTGAGAGTCCTATAAAATGTTTGTTAAAAAAATTGTCAAGTTATACCTCTGTCAGTTTTTTTTCCTCCACTTTTGTACTTCATTTCAGCAAATTGGGTGATTTATAGTATGCTCATCTCTAGTAGGTAGAGGCAAAAGAGTGATAGTCTATGGAGGAGGAAGGTTGTAGGGTTTGGTTAAGTAAACCTAGCCATGGTAGAACACACATCGCTGTATATTAACCACGAGTCAGAAAGTCTACTCTTGGATTTTGATTCTGCCACCTGCTAATTATATGGCTTTGGGCAAATCCTCTATTCTCTGTAGAGCAGAATGTCTTGTCCTGTGAAATAAATTCATGCCCCCACTGGACAGGGCTGTGAGAATAAGTGAGATGTGAAGCGGAAGAGAAGGATCTAGCAGGATAGGACATGTTACTTGACAGATGTCAGATACTTTCGTCTGCCTTTTCATCAGCTACAGGGGACGTTAAGACATGGTCTGTGCCTTGGGAAGCAGTTGTGTATATAGTAGACTTTGCGATGAGTTCTATCAAACTAGAGAATGATTAAATATGTGTTTAATTTTATAGCCTGCTTCTGAGAAAGCAAAAAATGGCCGTGATACATGTGAGTATTTTTTGAAATCTTCTATTACTTAAAAAAGAATCTTTTATTACTGAAAAAAGCCATGGCAACAGAATTATGTATGGTCACTTAAAAAAATTTACAGAAAAGCCAGGATACTTGAGTTCCCTCTTGTCATCTGTTGAAGGACCCTTAATCATCTTGTATTTTTGTCTTGTCACCTATTGGATGTGTGATGGCAAAAGTGTTTTTTTGTTCTTTGTTTTTTCTTCTGTGGGTCAGTTGTAGAGATTAGATAGAAAGTTTTAAAGCACCAAACATATAAAAGTATTTTTTAAGAGGGACCACAGAAGAGTGAAATATTACCAACCCTTGGCTTTATTTAGTGCTTTCACTGTTTCTATGTTACTTTGACATGTGATTAATTTAATCTCAACAACCTAATGAATAGTTTATTCCATTCTGGTTTTTACTGATAGATGATTATCTGTTCTTGCAGATTTTGAAGACCCTCTGCCTGCATCTATTTAAAAGGAATTTGAATGACAATTTGTAATGTTTGTGTATTTCAGCTCTTGGGACTCCAAAAGAATCTGAGAATGCCCTTCCCATTCAAGTAGATTACGATGCTTATGATGCTCAAGTGTTCAGGCTTCCCGGCCCATCTCGGGCTCAGCGCCTCGCCACCTGCAGGTTTTCTTCCAGATTCACTCGGGGGTGCATATAGAAATAGTTTAGGAAAACCTGAAGTTCAGTAGGGACCTTTACAAAATCAACCTTGAAAATGTTTTAAATTGGCCAGTTGGCCAAAAGGAGGCCATGCCATGTAGATCATCAGAGATTCTGTTTTCACAATATTTTTATGAAGTATTATTTCAAAGGCAAAGGTTGTTAAGGTTGTTTTTCTAGCCGTGTGAAGCAATTTATAAATTCCAGCATTTTCCTCTTGCTGAGCTGGCACTGATACAGATTTTTAGACCCAGAGTTTCTTTTAGGTTTATTATTCCCAAAGAGCAAGAACTTGTATTTCTTTAATTCTTGCCTTTAAAATTTACTTTTTAGTGTTTTGGTTATTTTGTAGTTGCTAATTATAATAGAGGAAGATCTACTAACCTATTCATTTCTGGATCTTGGGTGACAAAACTGACTATCCCAAATTAGAAAATATTTTATATTTTCTTCAAATACTTGATAGTTTTGTATTTTATGCTTAGGCTTTTCCTCTGTCTGTCTGTCTGTCTGTCTGTCTCTCTTTCTCTCTCTCCTCCAACTTCACAGCATTGGGAAATGAACCCAAGGTTGCTCTACCACTGAGCTATAACCCTTTTTAAAAATTTTGAGACAAAGTCTTGCTAAGTTATCCAGACTGGTCTCAAACTTTTGATCCTCATACCTCAGCCTTCTAAATAGCTACTGCTTAAATCTTTATGTACAAATTTTTTTGTGCATGAAGGATAAATGTGTGAAAAGGATAAATGTGTGAAATATAAGTCTAACTTATTTTTCCTCCCAGCCAATCAAATAACATGAGCCCATTTCCTAGATTTGATTTTTTTTTTTTTTTTTTTTTTTGTCTTTTTGAGACAGGGAATCTCTATGCAGTTCAGGCTGGCTTTGAGCTCACTTTGTAGTGTAGGCTGGTCTTGAACTCCCAAGGATCCTCCTGCCTCAGCCTCCTGAGTGTTGGGATTACAGGTGTGAGCTACCACACCCGGAATTTCCTAGATTTCTTAAACCTATAAAGCATAATTGATTGGAATGTTGTTTCTCTTGATTTTTTTTTCTTAGACAAGAATTTATTTATTTATTTATTTATTTATTTATTTGCCAGGGATTGAACTCATGACCTGGCACTTGCCAGGCAGGCACTTTATACCACTGAGCTAAATCCTTGGCCCTGAATATATTTATTGAGAGAAAGAAACCTTCTGTCTGAGAGAGAGACAGAAAGGGACCCGAGCAGTTTGCCTTTCTCTTGATTTTGTGATAATGGTTAACACATAATTATTTTCTGTCCTGTTCCCTTATCCTAGCCTCAGCATCTCATCCTGAGAATCTTTAGATCTCAGAATAAGTGCTGGTAGCAGCTCTCTTACAGGAGGGTGCTACTTAGGGTCTTAATGGTAGCTAATTAGATGCTTCTTAATCTCTATGTTTTTGTTTTTTTTTGTTTAAAATGGGGTCTTGTTACTGATATGTTGCCCATGCTGGCCTTGAACTCCTGGATTTAAGCAATCCTCCTGCCTTAGCCCCCTGAATATCTGGGTCTATCTGCTTATATCACTATTGTCCAGACCATGCATCTTAATTGGTGTGCTGTTCATTGCATATGAATGTATTGTTAGCAATACAGCTTTGTATTGTTACTCAAATACTTCCTGCTGAGGTAATGAGCCTATAATCTACACTCAGATCTATTTTCAGGCTCTGTTTAAGCTCTAACTTCATATAAAATCCTTGTAGGAGAAAAGAAACAGCTCTGGTGCCAGAAGGGAAGCCCTATTGGTAGGCAGATGGTAGACTGACCCTTTGATTCTAAACACCCCCTCCCCATTAAATTTCTCTCCTTTTGATCCTCTTTCTTGAGATTTTTTTTTCCCTAGGGATTTTTATGTTTTAATAAGAGTATATTACTTTTTAAAATTTTGTTAAGGAAAGAAAATTTTATTAAGGAAATGCTCACACATGCTCAAATAGAGGAACTAATATCATGAACAGTTATCAATATGTTGCCAATTTTTTTCATATCTTCTCCTACATTTTAAATTTTTGCTAGAGTATTTACAAACAAATCCCAGGCATCCTCCTCCCCCACATACCTAAACATGCTGCAGTGTTTTTTTCTCTTTCTTTAATAGTACATTTTATTTATTTATTTATTTTTTTGGAACTGGGAATCGAACTCACGACTTCATGCTTGCCAGCAGGTACTTATGCTGCTGAGCTAAATCTCTGACCCAATACATTTTAGATATACATAATGATAGCATTCATTATAGAGAATTTGTGCTTGTGCATGATATATCTTACTGCTTCTTTTTTTCCTACTCCCCTCCCTTCCACACCTCATCCCTTCCTTATTTACAAAAACTTCATTTCCAATTTTTTCCTTCTGTTCTCTTGCAGTGTTCATTGTTATCAAATAAGAGTTTTTTGAGCCAGGCACATACTTGTAATCTAGTTATTTGAGAGGCTGAAGCAGAAAGATCAAAACTTTGAGGCCAGCCTGGGCTGGGCAACTTAGTGAGACCCTGTCTTAAAATATAAAAAGGGGTGGAGATACAGCTCAATGGCAGAGTCTCTGGCTTCAATCCAGGAGTGGGGCAGTAGCAGAAGACAAGATGAACACAAAGAAAACAAAGGAGAAGGAGAGGGAGGGAGGTGAGGAAGAGGAAGAATTTTTAAAAAATATATCTTCACAGTACCATTTTTACTAGTAATAAAATTTCAGTCCATATTCAGATTTTCCAATTGTCTTAGAAATGTTTTTGGATTTGGTTTGTTTGAATTGGGATCTAAACATGATTTACACATTGTATTAGATATATCTTTTTTTTTTTTGATGACTGAAATATTGTTTTCTTTAATGTTTAATTTTTATTCTATTTGATTTTCCTATAAACTGGCAATTGTCTTTTGAGATTTGATTAGATTTAGGTTCAGTTTGGGAACCAAGAAAACTTCTCAGATTACGTTGTGTACTTTCTTATGCATCACATTTTTAGTAATGTGAGATTGATTGTGTGAAAAGAATAAATGTGTGAAATATAAGTCTAACTTATATTTCAGACTGTTTGAGAACTCACAGACTTATCTCCTCATCTCACCCTGCTAAGGCAACTTATCTCTTGTGTTTTCTAAACTCATAGATCACAACAGAGTTTTTGTTTGTTTCCTAAGTAGCTTGAGGTAGTGATGGTTTTGAAGTTTTAACTACAGGTGGACCAGAAACCCTTACTTGTTGCTAACTTGTCTCATGCCTTGCAGATCTGTGCGAGAGAGGGAGAATCATAATCGCAAAAGTGCCAGTTCCTGTGATGTCTCATCCAGCCCTTCCCTGCCAAGCCGTGTGCTCCCCAGTGAAGAAGTAAGGAGCCAGGCTTCTGATGACAGCTCCCTGGGCAAAAGTGCTAATATCCTGATGATCCCACACCCCCACTTGCACCAGTATGAAGTCAGCAGCTCCTTGGGCTATACCAGTACTCGAGGTCAGTGCTGGGGCACAGGCAGAACTGGGCAAAGCTAAAGACAGCTTCTTTTTATAGGTAGGAATAGAGGTGGCAGGGAGTGGTCAGGGTGGGGCATGGATTCCAAATCTTAATTATTCCCATGGCAGTGAAAGTGGCACAAATCATATTAGATGTTAGATATGTATTATGCTATTTTTGTCTGTATCCTTTTTTAGCCTATCATTATGATTGTATAGTTTTCTGTATTAATATGGAGCTCTTTGTAGGCCCAAGGGTTTGCTTATCTCCTTAACATTTCCATTTGTGCCATAGTTAAAATAGTCTATGTTGTATACATTCATCCTTCCATATGTGTGGTTTCTGCATCCGCAGACTTAACTGTGGCATGAAAATATTCAAAAAAGTTGGGTCTGTACTGTACATGTACAGACTTTTTTCTTGTCATTCTCTAAACAATTCAGTATAACAATTATTTACATAGTTTGGGTATTATAAATAATCTAAAGATGATTTAAAGTATATGTGTAGGCTATGTGCAAATACCATAGCATTCTGTGTAAAGGAATTTGGTATCATAGGGATTCCTGGAATCAGGTATCAAGGAATGACCATATTCTGTTTTATTCTTAGTTTAACTTTGATTCTTAGTCTAATCTGATGTGCACTAAGGAACCCAGGTTCTACTCCTCTTTGTGTCTTATCTTGTCCATAAAGTAGCAACTGCAACTAGTTTATAGGCACCTCTTCTTAAATTTTTTTTAAATTTTGAAATTCATGAAAAAGTACAAAAGTATATACAGTGAGGTCTCATGTGCCTGTTACTCATTTTCCTCAGTGATAATATCTTGTTTTTTTGGGTACTGGGAATCAAACTGACGACCTCATGCTTGCCAGGCAGGTGCTTATGCTGCTGAGCTAAATCCTTGGCCCAGTGATATCTTGTATGACTATAGTACAATATCAAAACAAGAAAGTAACATTGCTACAATCTACAGAGTTTTTCCAGTTTCGTCAGTTATACATGTACTCATCTTTATGTTCCAGTGTGATTTTATCTCATAAAGATTCATGTAGCTACCACTATAATTAAGATACGGAACAACTGCATCATGTTCCAGGCTCCCTTATGCTTCTCTTTTGTAGCCACACCTTCCTACTAATCATTTTCCTCCACAATTTAATTACTTAATGTTGTACAGATGCACCAGGCAGAATGGTCCATGACCGTAATCCCAGCACCTGGGAGGCTGAGAGCAAGAGGATCATAAATTTAAGCCAATTTAGGTAACTTAGCAAGACCCTGTTTCAAAATAAAAAATTAGAAGGGGATGAGGGATGATGGGATAGAGATCAGTGCAAAGACTCTGAATTCAGTTCCCAGTAACGCACACACACGCACATGCACACGCACATACAAAGAATGTTATATAAATGTGACGTTGTTTATCTATAATAGGAAGTCATCAAGTTGCCTGCTTTTGTGTGTGTGTCAATCTGTTTTTTCCTACTGAAGGAAATTTCAAAAGTGATAGGAAAGATAATTATGTAACTTATATAACTTATCTAACCTATCTCACATCAATTTAAATTTTATATTCAAAGGAATTTTAATACATTTGAAAATTTCTATGTGACCTTTGTTCCACTTCTTGAAAATGTGTTTTGTTTAAGTCACTCACATTTTGCGGAAAATATTCCTAGAAGGGGATCCATAACAAAGGGTTAATTAAATGTTAAAAATCTTAGTCTAAAAATCAAATCTCTGAGGACATCAGGTTGCTTTTCATTCCACGTAGCTTTGAAACACTTCTGCTTTTGTTTTTTTTTTAATTATTTGAATAGTAGCATAATTGCAATGTCCTTTACTTATATTTAATAAGAGCTTATTGGAAAATCCAAAAATAACTTAATGGACTATTGTATGTGCACAGTTTGTGAGCCCTTAATTTTCTGTTTCTCTATTATACTTAAATTACTTACTTAGCTTTTTGTAATTAAGTTTTCTTCTCTTTGGAGGATGGGCACTGGGGATTGAACCCAGGGACATCCCCAGCCACTATTATTATCGTTATCTTTTTTTTTTTTCCCTTTTTGAGACAGTTTTGCTATGCGGTTCAGGCTAGCATTGAACTCACTTTATAGCCCAGGCTAGCCTTGCACTTGCCTGCCTCAGCCTCCCAAGTGCTGGGATTGCAGGCATCCACCACCACATCTGGAATCATTATCACTATTGTTTAAACAGAGTCTCCCTAATTCTTTTTTATTTGGTAAATTATCAGAGCATCACTTTATTAATTTACTGTCAAAAAGCTTCAAAGATCTTTAAATGTTTTTTTCTTGAAAATCAGCTTGAGGGTTGAAATATGAAATGCAGGGTTCTATGCTAGCCATTGTGTAGATAATGGTGAATAAAACATATTATTTGGCCAGGCATTGTGGCTCATACCTGTAATCCCAAGCACTTAGGAAGCTGAGACAGGAGGATAGCTGCCAATTTGAAGCTAGCTGGAGTTACATGGAGTGTTCAAGGCCAGACCCTGTTTCAACAAATGAGACCATAAAAACATAAAATCTTTGATACTATTTTCTAATCTGGATGGTTCCTTTTTAACATTGGATGCAGAAAAGGAGTATTGTTTGTAGATTTCAGCTCTTTGATTCATTCAGGTTTGTGGGATTCCACATCTATCACTATAATAGTCTATCAAATAGGACAGGTTGAGTCTAAATATTGTAACATCTTCCTTGTCTGGTTGAGCTGGATGTATTCCACTTATTTATTCTTTTTTCCCCATAAGATTTTGTTTGCTTAATTTAGAGTTACAGGTTGGTGTTGAACTTATGATCCTACTACCTCAGCCTCTCAAGTACTGGGGTAACAAACATGAGCCATCATGTATCTACCTTCCTGAAGAATATTTTTTTTTGCTTAATATAATAACATTTGATTGCTTAAACATCTCCCAGTATATTGAAGCAATGGGAGAAGATATTGATCCTCTCAGACATTCAGAGATTGAGGTTCTTTTTATCCCAGGTTGCCATAGTCTTCAACATTGGTCTCTAAAGTTGTCGTGGAAGAAGAAAAGAGAATGGAGATCATGGTGGGGATATTTGCAGTTTGGACCTGGAATTATAGCATTTCACTTCCACTCATGTTCCATTGACTAATTCATTTGGCTTCAGTGCAAAGGTACACAGAATTCTAGTCTCATTGTGTCCAAAAGAATCATTTGAGTTTGGTGAAAGTAAATGAACCTTTTTTTTTTTGTCTTTTTGAGACAGGGTCTTGCTATACAGTTCAGGCTGGCCTTCAACTTACTTTGTAGCCCAGCCTGATCTTGAACTTGCAACAATCCTCCTGCCTCCGCCTCCTGAGTGCTAGGATTACAGGCGTGTGCCATCACACCCGGCATGAACCTGTTTTGTTTCTTTATAGATTAACATTTATTCCTTTCTTTTATTCTTTAGTATTTATTATGTACAAGATTCTTGTTGGCCTTGGCCTGTCAGTCTGTCTAATGCTGATTTCATTGTGGCTTTTGTGTTTTGTCTTTGTTTCTCAACACTGTGACTGTTGGCAGATGTTCTGGAGAATATGATGGAGCCACCCCAGCGAGACTCCAGTGCACCAGGGAGGTTTCATATAGGCAGTGCAGAGTCCATGCTACATGTTCGACCTGGTGGATACACACCTCAGCGTGCACTAATTAACCCCTTTGCTCCTTCACGAATGCCCATGAAGCTGACATCTAACAGACGTCGATGGATGCACACTTTTCCTGTGGGTAAGTAGGCTGCCAGGAGAGAGCCTTGAACTATGAATGCCTGGCCCTGGTCCTCAGCACTAATCAACCATGTGTCCTTGGTTGAGGGCCTCTATATCTTTGAGTTTCTGTGTAATCATGCCCATTTTGCTTATTTTGGTGATTCTCAGAGAATTCTTGAAAACGTACTTGAGCATAGGCTTTATAACTGATAAGCTATATAAATTTAAGAGCTTCTATTTTTTTTTTTTAACCAGAAAGGAACTATGCCTTATTACCTGCCTTCTTACTAAGATTTAATGTCTCTCATTCATTTCTGTTTATTTGTTTTGTTTGTGTTTTGAGACAGGGTCTTGCTGTGTGGTTCCAGTTGGCTTTGAACTCACTATGTAACCCAGACTGGCCTCAGACTCATGATGATCCTTTTGCCTCAGCCACCCAAATCTAGGATTATAGGCATGCACCACCATGCCTGGTTTTCATTAATTTCTTTTGTCTTCTGTACATATTGAGGCTACCATTTTGGTTATAGTTATGTTACTGTATCTTCTACCAGTATCTATGATGACTAAAAAAATTTTTTTTTTAATTCACCATGTTTTCTAACTCATCCTTTTTGATCTGTCATGTCCTCAGGAAAATGACAGTAAGGTTTTTATAAAACTGTTGTTACAATTAAGCTTTAGCTTAATGGGCTCCTACTAGACTGGGTAGGAAGAGATGCATTAAATTCCAGGGTCTTTTTTGTTTGTTTGTTTTAATGGAAACTATCCTGCTGAATGCTTGGAAATGTTTATTTTCTTTTGTGCATGCTTTTGCTATATAAAAATTAAATAAGTGAGAAGTTAATCTGGTTGACTGTAATTGGGAGTCCTTTCTCAAACTGTCTCAACCCTCTTATTTTTGCTGTAATTTGGGGGTTGTTTTTTCCTTTCCATTACTATTCCTACTGGTTCCCTTAAAGATCTCTTTGGAAAACTATTGATGTTCCTTTCATGACCTTCAGCTCCTCTTCTGTACTTTTCTTCTTCCCACTCTTCATGTATATATTACTACAATAATAGTCTCTAAACAGTTGAGTCTGTTTCATCCTCTGTGGATCTATCTCTCTGATACTAAGACCTTCCTTCCCATTTTTATAGTCTCCTCATTCTCATCTTCCAGGCTCCTTTCTTTTTAAACTAATTGAGTGGTTTTCTGTATGTGTTTGTTTTTTGATTTATTTGTTACTGGTTTTTTGATACAGGGTCTCACTATGAAGTCTAGGCTGGCCTCAAACCCATTCTGATCTTTCTGCCTCAGTCTCCCAATTTCTGGGATTACAGGGATGCATACTTGGCTTGCATACTTCTTGCCTCTTTCTCATTTGGAATTTCACAAATATAATTTATTTTACCTATATGCCCTCTCCTTTAACCCATTAACCTTATGTAACACTTAGGTCTAAAATTTCTCTCCAGGAGGCTTGCTTCAGTAGACTTGACTAATTCTGATCTTTCCTACTCTTTTTTTTTTTTGTACTTCAGCATCTCCTACTTCTTAGAGTCACACTGGCTGTTTTCTTAAGTAGTAACAGAATCATCTGTTTTCTTAGTGTTTCTTCCTCATTTAGTTTGTATTAGTCTTCCTATACTTTTATATTTCTATGTGATATCTCTTGCCATGCATGAGACAGAGCCTCCTAAAATACTCTTAAAAGACTAGATAGGATGATAAACATGATGTCCCCTATTGGATAGGTCCTGTTTGGGGAAGGACTCCTCCTCTCTGGGAGCCACAGTGTCCCTTGTATATATGTTCTTTGATGGTATGCTATTTGTTGAATCTTTCCAACACCTGTTTCCCAGCAGCAGAAAAAAAGGAAAATTATAGTTATGTGTACAGCACTTGCTGTCAGGTGACAATGCTGCTCAGTGGTTCTTTGTCTGGGTAGGACCCTCCGGAGAGGCAATCCAGATCCATCATCAGACCCGACAAAATATGGCGGAGCTTCAGGGCAGCGGGCAGAGGGACCCAACTCATTCCTCTGCAGAACTGTTGGAGTTAGCGTATCATGAAGCAGCTGGAAGGTGAGGATGTGCCCAGGGTTCTGGAAGGTAACTGTCTCTGGCAACCAAGACAATGTTTAGAACAGATTGATGACAAAATGTCATGTTTATAAGATTCAAAAAGACATTAAGGCTTTGTCAGCCAGTGTCATTCCCTTCCCTGGGCAAACTGCAAAGCATAATAGCCTGACAGTTGTGCCTATGGTAGTGCTTAAGCTCTGCTTTAAGTTTATGTGTTTTTTTTTTGTTTGTTTGTTTTTTGTTTTGTAAAAAAAAAAAAAAAAAAAAAAAAAGAGCTTTATACATACTAGGCAAACACTCTTCCATGGAGGTGTATCCCTAGCCCATTAGGTTTGTCTTAAGGTTACACTTTGTAAACTTCAAAAGCACAGTTTTTTTCCAAACCTGAGCCAGGGATGAAAGTGAGAGGGAAAAGACAGTTTGTATTACTAAGACAGGTGACTCATGGTATTGATTTGAGTAGCTTCCCCATAACTTTTGTTTTGTTTTTTGTTTTTAGAGATAGGGTCTCATTGTGTAGTGCAGGCTGGCCTTGAACTACCAGCAGTTCTCCTGCCTTAGCTACCTGAGTGCTGGGATTATAGGTGTGTGTCACCATGTTCAGCACGCTATTGCCTTTAAAACTAGTTAATACTAAATGCAACAGTAGTCAAAGCTTGTGCTTATGGAAACAATTGTTTTTGACCCAAACCTCTGAATATGGTACTTGGTATCTGAAGAGGGTCAGCACAAAACCAGATATGGTGGTACACACTTATAATTCCACACTCTGGAAGGCTGAGGCAAGAGGACTGCACGTTTGAGACCAGCTGGGCAATTTAAGTGACATAGTGAGACCATGCCTCAAAATATAAAAAGGGTTGCTGGGTGTGGTGGTGTACTCCTGTAATCCCAGCACTCAGGAGGCTAAGGCAGGAGGATCATTGCAAATTTGCTACCAGCCTGGGCTACAAAGTGAGCCCAAGGTCAGCCTGAACCACAGAATGAGAGCCTGTGTCAGAAAGACCAAAAAAAAAAAAAAAAAAAAAACAGACAACCCCATATATACATATTATATAAAGGGTTGGGATGTAGCTCAGTACAAGGGCCCTGGTTCAATCCCCAGTGCTTCAGAAGGGGGTTGGGTTGGGGTAGGAGAGGGGAAAGAGGGTCAGTAAAGGAAAAAAGTAAAAAAGTGAGTTGAGACTTAACAGACACAAACCTGGCTTATTCCCAGCCTCACCATTCTTACATTGCTTTGGGAAATGTTTTGCAAAGAGCAAACTTGGATCCCTCTTGTCAAAGTAACCTTGTCATCCTATAGGATGGGTGAGGGCTCTGGGCAAGGCAGGGCCCTCTTTACCAGATTAACTCTGGTTGATCTATTCAGATAACCTCACTTCCATCCATGTTAGTAAAGGGAAGATACCAGTCAGGAAGAGCCAGGTGGTCCAGTGTGTCACTGAGAGAGCATATAGGTGCCAAGGTAGGAGGTCAGAGTTGGCACACAAACTGCCTGAAGACTTGAGATATGGATCCCAAGGGTTACCAGCCTGTGTGGCTGAATATTCAGGTCTGTTTTTCTTGAGACCCCTTTTCCCTCCTCAAACCAGTACAAGCTAAGCAGGAAAAAGAGATGATGATCTGCATTAAGCCAGGTGGCTGGCTTCTGTTCTCTGCAGGCACAGCAGTTCTCGCCAGCCTGGTGACGGCATGTCCTTCTTGAACTTCAGTGGAACAGAAGAGCTTTCTGCCAGCCTGCTTAGCAACAGTGGTGCAGGTAATTCATCTGAGAGGTAATAGAAGTGGAACACTCAGAGAAGGCTCACATCTTGAAAGCCAGAAAAGCAGGGTCATGTCTTTTTCAGAACCATTTCAGCCACAATTTTGGGTGACCTATTTAGCAGCAGTGCTATATAATACATAGAATTATAGATGGGCTGCACATTACATTTTTAGTTGAGAACACATTGGTCAATTCACATTTATCACTGTTCTGTCAGGGAGTCGTGATTGTAAGGGCTGCCAGGTATTTTGGCCAGCAGAGATAGAACTGGAGTCATCTCTGTTCCAGTAGAGAGGTGCTTTCAGTTTTTGGGTACAGGGAGTAAACCCACCCTCACCCAAACAACTAGGGGACCCAGAAAGGAATAATGTGGTTCCAGTTAAAAGATCAGAAAAGAAAAGTTAGAGAGAGAGAGAGAGGAGAGAGGAAGGAGAGAGGAAGAAGAGAGGAAGGAGAAAGGAAGGAGATAGGAGATGTGAGTATGTATCTCAGACTTGAAAATTGAATTTGGTTGGATAATTAGAAGGCAAAGATTCCAAGTACAAGTGGAGGGTGGATGGTGGGTTAAAATGAACTTTATTCTGTCTGGAAGCATTTTTGTATCTGTTATATGATCATCCCAATATGGCCTAAGTTACTGGATATATTTTATAATCAAGCAACTTAATGCCCAGAGATGTAGTGATACTAAACTAATCTCAGCAGTAGCTAGGTATTTTGACTCAAGTTTGCTGTCTTCATTTGACTACCATGTTGTGAACTCTTCAGGGTATAAGGGAACATGAGTTTGAATAGGTGGAGGTGGTTTATGTAGAGTCCCAAAGAATAGGTATGTGGTGTGATCAAAAAATATAGTGAATATTCAGAATTTTTTTTTAAGTCATAAGAAAAGACATATTGACATTCATTTCTCCTTGAAATCCTCCCCCCTCACTTCAGTGACACTTATCCCATCATTCTTGCCATTTTCTGAAGCAGTTGTGGAAGTCTTTTTTCATGTCTTTAGTTGCATTGTTGTGCCTGCCTTGATGTCCTAAATCATGACCATTTTGACTTTGGGGAAGGAACAAAAGCTGCCTGGTGTCAGATCCAGTGAATAAAGTAGATGAGGGCACATTGTAATGTTTTTGCAACCATACCTTTCCATTAGGTGGCACTCAGAGGTGCTATTCACTGTATTTTTTTTTTTTTTATTATACCTTACAAATGAATGAAAGAGGACTTCTAGAACTGCTTCAGAAAGTGGTGAGAGTGGTGGGGTAAATGTGTTTAAGGCAACAGGGTATAGTTTGAGAGGAAAAGATGGCAATATGTCTTTTACTGTAATCAGTCTTTAAAATTTTAAACAGCATATTTTTGATCAGCCCTTGTTACTGTACAAAGTATGGAAATGTTAACATAGAAAAAGAAAAAAAAATAGGGCTGCCACTTCATTTCTTAATGTTCTCTAAGGCAACTTACATTTCTAAAACTTGGGTTAAGGAAGGTGCAGTGAAAGTGAAGTTGTATACAATTGGTTAGTAATATTTTCCTTAATTCATTGCCTGATACTTCCAGTAATAATCCTGGAGGCATGTGGATAAGGCCTGAGGACTGGTGAGGCCGGAAGAGAATCCCAAATGATTGTTATCTCATTCATTCATTCTTTTAAATGAGATAACAAATGAATAAAAGTTTGGGGGCGAGAAGACATTTTATGTCCCTGTATTCGGGATGCTGAAATTTTAGCAGACCCTCTCAGATGCCTTCAGAAGGAAAAACAAACAAAACAAAACAAAATGAAAAAAACAACCAAAAACCATAAAACAAAAAACATATAAAATATTCTCAGAATGATATAAATGCAATGTTTCTGTTATAAAACTAAGGAGCCTTTTTTTTTTTTTAAAAGAACAAAAGGAAAGAAACTAACTTAGGAATTGAACTTGCTAGGCTGTTTGGATTAGAACTGCAGGAAGAGGGCCACTCTAGGCTTCCTGGACTATACCTTGAGCTAGTTTCACTGTTGATCTTAAGCATGGAGAATTATAGATTCAGCTGGTACCAGAACCAGAATCTACCCAGTCTATTGGCCTAGAGTAGCTCAGGAGGGCCAGATGATTCCCCAGATGTATCTTTTGGAATTTAAAAATCTACTCTGGGGAAAAGAGTGAGCTTTCAGTCCTCATTTGGATGGTTATAGATGCAACTGTTGTGGGAGTCCTTTTAACTAAGGGTTTCCTGGCACATACACATTTGAAAAGTGTTTATCACAACCTGGATCTCTGCCTCAGTCTTATCCCTTTTATACTCCTGAGCCATAAATCTGCCTTCCTGATGGACCTTTCCAGTTGGTTGATTCCTAAATATCTCATCTTTAAGGTGTGATAGAGGAACGCATGACTCACCATACTGCACCCACCTTTCTTCCTCTGTTGCTACTTTCTTCTGATGTCTCTTTATCTCCATTTTCACTGCTTTTGTTCAGGGCCTGATCATTCTGTCAGTATAATTTCAGCAGTAGCCTTCAAAAGCTGTTCCTGCACTGTTATTGTGCCTTCTGATTTATCTACCATATGTTCACTGATGAGATATTTCCAAGTGTAAATTTGATCAGCTTCTGCCTTCTATGTATAAACCCTTCCATGTTTTTTTGTTTCTGTTTTTTATTTTTTTTTCGAGTACTGGGAATTAAACTCAGTGCCTTTGCATTGAGCTATATCCATGCCTCTTTTGTAATATTTTTTTTTTGGCCATCCACTTCTCTCAGCCTCCTGAATGCTGGGATTACAGGCCTGTGTCACCATGCCTGGCGTTCTTCAGTGGTTCTTTAAGTGTTACAGTGCTACCTATCAAGTGCCTCCTTACTCCTTTTGTATCTTCATTTGCCTCCACTTCCAAATAATATTATATATGGAAAAAAAGTAGCCTTTAGAATCTTGGGACATGAGGTCAAACTCTACTTCTAATGGGTGCTGAGGTTCTGGGGCCAGGTACTTAACTTGTGTATCTAAGTTTCCTTCTTGTGAGAAGGATACTTGTAAATATTGTAGTGTGACAATCCGTCTAAATGCTTTGGGTATTATCATGGTGATGCCTCAACAAATTGGAGATAGTGGTGCATGCATGTAATCCCAGGACTGCTGAGAGTTTTAAGGCCAGCCTGGGTACATAGTGAGTTCAAGGCTAGCCCGAACTACATAGCAAGACCTGTCTCAAAACCAAAACAAAACAAAACCCCAACAAAGCAAAACAACACAAGTAGGAGCTATTGTGATCATTATATGAGTATGGTTTATCTTCTAACCATTACTATGACTTCTCAAAAGAACTACATCCTTGTATTTTTTTGCCAAGTCTAGTACCTCTGTGTAGGAGTGCTTCACTCCTGTCTTCAACCCTTGATTCTGTCTCGAAAGTATCTACTTAGTCTTTATGGCTGAGCTCCAACAATACCTTCTCTTTGAAGACTGCTTTGGTGATCCTCTCTTCTCCTCATGCCCTCCCAGGAGATGTTAGGTATGTTTACACACAGTCCTATATGCATAACCCCATTGTATAAATTGGCACATCGTGATCCCACTGTTTGTTTCCATGTCTGTCTCTTCATGTATTCATTAGCTATTTCTGGGACAAAATACCTCAGAAAAACAGCTTAAAGGAGGAAAGTTTTATTTTGGCTCATGGCTTCAGTGGTTTCAATCCATTGTTCACTGGATCCATTGCTGAAGTCTGAGGTGAGGCAAAACATTATGACAAAAGGCCCTAGTAGAGCAAACTGCTTTACCTCATGGCACCCATGACACAGTGATCCACTTTCCTCAGTTAGGCCCTGTTTTCTCAGTCTCACCTCCCAGTAATGTCACAAAATTATGTTGATATCAGTGGATTAACCTACTGATGAAGTTAGATCCACTCATCTCTCGAAACAATCATGGGTACACTCAGAAGTATGTTTTCCTAGTTTCCAAAACATTTTTTCAGTCCATCGAAGCTGACAGTGAAAATTAACCATCACACCCCACTAGACTGAAAAATCTTATCTTCTCTGCATAGTGTTTGGCATATTTATTAACTAATAAATTTATACTTCTAAAACCATCCATGAGAAGCATTTCAATGACCTATAGAATTACTGTTTAATTGGCATTCGAGTGTTTAGTTATATATATATGTTCTAGAGTCACCTTTGCATTTGACCAATCCCCTTGTGACTTGTAGCATGTGTTTTTAAAGAACCTGTACGTCATCTGGAGGTGGTCTGTAGCTACATGGGGATTGAACTCCCATCTTTGACCCTGTTCTACCTGTTCTGTTATGTTAATGAACCACAGAAAGAAATGAGGTAAAATAATTCTAATTTTTATTACCATATGCAGTAACCAAATAGCATCAGGCTTCTTACACTATTTCCAGAATCTTACCTCACCACTCCTAGTGTTACTGAGTTTTGGGATACTAGAATCTCCTTCTGGAGGCAGTTTCAAGGTGCTTTTCCTGACCAAAGAGTTGGTCAAGACAAGCACAAATTGTAGCAAAGTTTTATTAAAGATAGGAAAAGAAACCATCTCTGTAGTGCTATTTTGGGTCAAGTAAACATGGGAAAAGAAGTATACTCCACAGTATGAGGACACGAGGTTCTCTCCATGGAAGTGAGAACACAGCAGTAGAGAGCTCAGTGTGTACTGTCCTTATTGTATTATCCACTCCTCAGGCTGATGACAAGCCTAGACCGTCCTATCTAAAACCTGCTTGAGTTCTCCCAAGAAGTCCACATGCAGGGCGTTGGGACTATGCATGCATCCAGGGATTTTATAATTTAACCTGTCAAACCTATTTCCCCATTCAGTTTTGCCACACCCTAATCTCATGTCTTACTAGCCTGGTCCAGGTAGCACCATCTTTTGCTTAGATGCAATTAGCTGTTAGCTGGTCTCAACTTCCTCCTTTATCCTTTCATATCATTTATTTTCAGTATAGTGATTCAGAGTGAACATTCTAAAATAGAAGTCAGATCATAAAACTTAGCTGTATACAACCCTGCAAGGGCCCCGACTTACTTGGAATAAAAACCAGGGCATTATGGTAGTTGACAGAACCCCTGAAGTCATGTTTTCCCTGGTTGAGTGTCCCCTTTTGGTCTTGAAGGTGTCCTGAATTAGCCAATACGGTAAGTGGCCATCGAACCCACAGCTTGCTGTCTTGCTTCCTTCAGGTGCTTCCTGAATTGCCCCACTCTACCCCAGCACACTCTCTAATATCCTCACTACCTAATGTTTCTCCATAACACCATGTGATATTCTGGATTTCTTTAAAATCTTGTAGATTTTTAGAATATATTTAAGAAACCAGGCACAGGTGAACTGGATTAGATTTCTACACAGGATGATTGTGTTCCAAATAACCTTCACTGAAGAGGATGTGGAAAGACAGTAAATGTACTTTCTTGTTTTAGTCATGAGGAAGAAATTTTCTGTCTTGATGGCTAACACTATTTCTTTTTCACTGCTCATTTTCCTTCTCCTTTCCTTGGTTTCCCCTTTGCATGAAGCTTCTTTAGATGCCTTTGTTCATTCTTAAAATCCTGATGTTCATCTCTGTAGAGGCCAAGAAAACAGAGTGTGGCCATGAATGCGAAATATGTGTTGTGATTTGGATACCAGTCGTAGGTCTTCTTCCTCTTAGCCATAGACTGCCCACTGAAAAGTTTCACAACTTTCATGGATTTGGAGTCAGTCAGCCTGGCAACCTCACCAAAGAGCTGGGCACTCAGACGACTCATATACAAGGCATAGTCTGAAAGTGAAGACGTTTCTTGAACAACAAGGAGTAAGACTTCTGAATTGTGAGGCTGATATGATAAAACTTGTGGCCAGTGAATGCCCTGATCATGAAGATCCAAAGAGCACATACACACTGCACCTGTCCAGTACAGCTCTGATATTCTGGATTTTTAAATTTTGTATTTTTTTATTCTAATTGCCATGAAGGCAAGGGGGCAAGGTGTGTGTGTGTGTGTGTGTGTGTGTGTGTGTGTGTGTGTTTTAGACAGGGTTTTGCTGTGTAGTTCAGCCTGGCCTTGAATTCATAGCAATGTTCCTACCTCAGCCTCCCAAGTGTTGGGATTACAGATGTTCATTACCATACCTGGCTGGATTTTTGTTTTGTTCATGGCTAGAAAACCTTGGATAAGTTTTCTCTCATTGAAGAATGATTGAATATTTTTCTTTTTCTTTTTTCCCCTCATAATACTACTGAAAAATGAATTGTAGTTCTTCCAAGGCCTGGGCAGTTTTTTTTCTATCCTGTTTATTTGCATATGTATGAGAAGGGCTGCTAGGGATTGAACCCTGTGCCTTGAGCATGCTAGGAAAGTGCTCTACCACTGAGCTACATTTCTATCCCTTTTTAGTTTTTATTTTGAGACAGAATGTTACTAAGTTTCCCTAGTTGGCCTTAAACTTGTGATCCTTCCTGCCTCAGCTTCCTGAGTGCTGGATTACAGGCACGTACCACCATGTCCAGCCGTTGCTTAATTTTTTTTTTTTTTTTGTTTGGTACTGGGGATCAAACTTATAACCTCCTGCTTGCCAGGCAGGTACTTAAGCCACTGAGCTAAATACCTGACCCCCCTGCTTAGTTTTGAAGTAGCTTTCTTTTCAGATTATCCTCAATCATTGTGAAATATGGTCTGCTTTCTTCAAATTTGCTAAACTGTTACCCCTTTCAGAAATGTTTATTGAGCTCTAGGTACTATGCTAAGATTTAAGAAAGTCATAAACCATAAAGACACCAGCTTTCCTGACTAGGGGGCCCTGGGTGGTTGTTCCTTTGGGATTCTGTTGGAGGCAGTTTCTGTGTTGTGTAACAACACAAAAGGAAAACCTCCTGGGGAGTTGGACTGACTGGTTCCAGTGATATCATGTGACTTGAGCATGTGACGTCTGCAAAGCTAGGATATGTTAGATGAGGGAGTATGCCACCATGAAAACATCCTGGGTGGGAGGTCTAGGGTTGAACCTTTAGCCTTGCTAAACTTCAGATTCCTGCTTTCCCTCACTCCCTTTTTTCCTTCCTCCTTTTTTCCCCTTTCTTTCTTTTCCTGCCTGCCCTCCCATCTACCTGCCTGCCTGCAGAGCTGGGCGTGAATTCCACAGGCTTCACACATGCTGGGGAGGGACTCTACCACTGAACAACCCCACAGAGATCTTCAGGTTTATGCAATAAGGCACAAAGATTCTTACCTACCTTCCAATCCCACAAAGTTGTTATAAGGATCAAAAGTAGGTTGGTTTCTTTTGGGAAAGAATACCACTTTTGGAGTGAGGTAAAGTCTAAATACACAACTAGTTAACATTTTACTTATTTAAAAAATGAAGAAAAAACCCAGGAAAGATACAAGAAAATCTCATTTGTGATACTGCCTTTACCTCCCCAGGGCTTGGTAGTTTGTACCATTTGCAGGTACTTGACCATGACTCAAATTTCTCTTTTGTTTGGGCATGATTTATGATATGTGAGTCATGGTTCACAGGAGTAGTATCTCTGTGAGTTTCCCTCTTGGCTCCTAGAATTTCACTGTGAGGATTGTTTGGGTGAGGTGGCTTATAGCTCTATCCTTCACTTATTTTATACTATACCACCCCTCAGGAACCAGGCAGTTATTGGGGTTGAGAAGATTTATTATCTGTCACTTTATTTCTTGGTGCTGAGGTTTGAAGACAGAGCCTCACACAATGCTGTGCATGTGTCTGTTACCAAGATACACATCTAGCTTTTTATCTTTCTGTTTCTTTAACTAGATATCAGTTTAGGAGACTTGTTAGTGTCATTCCACTCATTAGAAGTAGATAATTTTGAAAAAGGAAGTAAATGGATGTCATGTTTTCTTCCTAGTTGTATTGAGACTCACAGTCTTGGTGTCTTGTGTTGAGTATTTGGTGCATGCGGCAAGTTTGGCCTACTAGCTAAGGTAGAAAGTAGAGCATAGTCTACAGAGGCTGAAAGAAAGGGCCTCTGAGTCATTCATCTAGGCCAGGTCAGGTTTCTTTGTAAGGTCCGTCTGTATATCTCAAGAAGAGAAATGAGTTTCTGCAAGTACTAGGTGGTGTCTTGGACTCATTGCAGGTACCCTTTATGACCTTAAAATCAGAACATATTCACACCTCTCAACTCTGTACAGATGTCAAAAGAAAACTGTCCTGACTTCTCGGCATTGACTTTCCATTTCTTGTGTGTTTGGCTTTGAACTTTGATAGCGAGGCTCTTAATGTTGAGTTGGGCAGAGCCATCTGACCATATCAACATTTAGCTTATTACGGTTCTTTGTATACAAAGTAAATAAAGACTTAAAGGTAGAATCAGTTTGAAAAGCCACATATTAGGCTTAAACTGCAAAGAAATGGTCTTAAGTAGCTTCCTAGAGGCCCTTAAAATAGTTATTTCTTTAAATTGCTTTTTCCATAAAATGTGGATGTCCACTAGAGACAATATATTGTCCATTAGAAAAGATATAGGTCAGCTTTTGACCTAAGGATCAAAAGCTGCCAGATAAGCTAAACTGCTTTTTACTTAGTTGTAATACTGGAGCTGAAACCCAGGACTTAATGCATGTTAAGACAAGTGCCCACCACTGAGTTACACCTCCACCCCAGTTGAACTGTTTATTAGTATAAGAATTTCACTTGACTTGTAAAACAAATCTGGTTAGGGTGGTTTTCTTTCCCAAGTGTTCTTGTGGTGATATATTTAATAATTCTGAGTAATTACTTAGTATGTCTTTGGAATGCTAATTTTATGATTGCCTATATAGCAGTTATCAAGTTCTCAGGTTGAACAAAAAAATCCCAACTGTATTATGTTTTTTGGTTTTGTTTTGTTTCTGGTGTTTTGAGACAGGGTCTCGCTATGTAGTTCAGTTGGCCTTGAACTCGTAGTGATCCTCCTGCCTCAGCTTCCTGAGTGCTGGAGTGCTGGAATTACAGGCATGGGACACCAGGCTGGATGTCATAACTTTTTGTTTGCATGAAAATGAACGTTGTCATTCAGGATAGTTTTTTTTTTTTTTTCCCCAGAAAATTTAGCTTCAAATGACTTTTGGCTGTTGTCAAAGTACAGATAACATTTTACAGCTAAAAACTGGTGCCCCAGATTGATAATTAAGAAATAGGAGCATCTAAAATTTAGTAGGTAGAACCTAATGCAGGTTCTACCTACTAATTCTGTGGTCTTCTGTAAATTAATCTTGCTAAGCCTCATTTTCTTTATCTGTAGAAAAAGGTTAATATGTATTATATATTGGCCTTATATTGTGAGTGTGAATAAAAATGAAATACTGTATTTGTCACACTAAATAAATTGTATTTTCTAGTATGGTACAGGTTGACTGTCCCTTACGATTGGAACCAGAAGTATTTCAAATTTCAGAGTTGTTTAGATTTTGGAATATTTATGTAAATTTTATTAGTTAAGCATCCTTTATCTGAAAATATGAAATCCAGAATGCAAAAATTTTTAAATGTCATCTTAGAGCTCAGAAAGTTCTAGATTTTAGAGCATTTTAGAGTTTTGACTTTGAAGATGTAGTTATTTTTTTAAAAGTCTGCTGCAGGTAGTTCCCAAAAAAAATAGTTCTAAAAAATTCTAAAATTATTTTGGACAAGTGATACCATCTTTTTAAATAAGGAAATTTATACAGGCTTGGTGGTACATGCCTATACTCCTGTTGACTTGGCAGGCTGAGGCAGGAGGAATGCAAGTTTGAGACCAACCTATACAACCTAGTGAGTCCCTGTCTCAAAAAACAGTGCACATATAGCTTAGCATTTCTTGGATTCAATCCCCAGTACTGCCAAATTAATATATAAAAAATAAATTTGAAAGTTATGGTTAAATTTACTTACAGTAAAATTCACTTTTTTAAGTATGCAATTCAATGAGTTTGACAAACTCATAATCATTTTCTTAATAAAAAAATACATCTAAATACAGAGCATTTCCATCACACCCCAGAATTCCCTCCTGCCTTCTCTTTGTATCCAGCTCTTCCCCTATCTCCTAGCAACCACTAATCTATTCTCTGTCACTGTAATTTTACTTTTCCTATCATGTCACCTATGTGGAATTGTGTATTGCAGTGGTAGCAAAGCGATGGCATGTGTTATTTGTTTTCAAGACAAAAGATGTTAATGTAAGAGTTGTTTTTTTTCCTAAATTAAAACCTCAGTATTAAGGTTTAATTGCAGTGTTGGCACTTTATGATATGGAATTTAGAATGCAGTTTGGGCACTCATCTCTAAAAGATTTGCCATCAGTGGTCTATTATGTAGCCCTTTAGTTGTGGCTCCTTTCATTGAACATAATGCATTTGAGATTCATTCAAGTTGTTGCATCCATCAGTAGTTCATCATCTTCATTCTTATAGTATTCCACTGTATGGGATGTATTGCCATTTGTTTATCCTTTCACTAGTTGAAAGGCCTTTGGAATGTTCCCAGATTTTGACAACTATTAGTGCAACTGCTATAATCAGTGATGTTGCTAGATTAAATGGTAAACATGTGTTAAAACTGTTTTCCAAAGTGGTATACCATTTAACAGCACTACCAGCAACATGTGAAGATTTTATGTGTTCTTCATCCTTGTCATCAAATGATATGAGTTATTTTAATTAAATAGGTATCTTGCCGTGTTTTTTTTTCTTTAATTTTATTTAAAGAGAAGGGAAAAATAAGGCAAAACAGAAAAAAGGGTAGAAACAATACAGAATTTCAAAAAAAAAATGAACAGTAAGAAATCACTAGTTGATACATTACATATTGTCTTCCTGGATGTAGTTGTTCAAGTTACAAAATCAAAGCATACAAAGTGGACATTCAAACAGTGAGGCTGCAAACAGCTCCATTCTCTGATCCAACAAAAACTTAGCAACGTACTTATCATTCCTACACCCTTAAATATACATGCAATTACATTCTTTAGAGCACCTGCGTTTCCTCCTTTTGCTTTTTAAGTCCATTATCTGTTTAGTTATATCATGTTTCAGGTTGCTCAGTACCTTGCTGATGTTTTGTTATTTACTTTTTAAAAAAATTTATTATTATTTATTATTTTTTTATTTTATTTATTTTATTTTGAAGGTAGTAAGATACAGTAGAACAAGACAGGACATAGCCAATTGAGGCAGTGCAGTGAAATTGGCACAGAATCTCACAGCAGGCCACCGGGACACAACAATAGGCACAATAGTACATCTGGTTTTCTTCACAATAGTTGTTCCTTCAATCAGAAGAGCAATATCAAAGAAAATACCGAAATTACAAAAAAAGAATATTGAGTAGAAAAATACCATTGATCAAAACAGAGCAAAACAGAGATAAAAATATTTGCCCTCAAAGAGATGGCAGAAGAAAATCCCCTTTATTTGCTATATTGCATATAGTCAAACTCACAAGACATGCTCAGATCTTCAGCTCTCACTTGCCGGGGGTGGGAGATGTTTGATTTTTAGCCTGCACCCTGGTAGGCTCACAGTTGCCCACCAGAAGGGTGAACTGGCTGCCCGTTTTCCTAGCGCCCCAAAGTCCAACATGGCACATCGCAGATCTCAGGAAACGCTGATATGGTTCTCGCCCTGGGGCGGCTGCGGCTTGCCAGGCCACAGCCACTTAGCAGAGCGGCTTGCTGGTGGCTGCCTGTTTTCCCAGCACCCCTCTTGCTGTGTTTTTGCTGGTTCCCTAATGACTAATGATTTTAAGCATCTTTTTATGTGCTCACTGACCTTCTGTGTATGTTGTTTGATGAAGTATCTGTTCAAATCTTTTACCACTTTACTCATTAGGTTATTTGTTTTTCTGCCCTTGAGTTTTGAGAGTTTTCTGTATATTCTGGATACAAATCCTCTGTCTCATGTGATTTATGAATATTTTCTCCAAACTTGTTTTTTCAGAGATTTCACAAAGAATTTATACTTACTTTTATTGTAAAAGATTCTAATGACAGTAAAAGCAGAAATAAAATGCAGAAGTTCCCTTTAACCTCCTGCCCCCTCTTCCAGCTTTCTTCTTGGAGATAGCCACTGTTGACATTTGCTGAGGATCTTTCTAGTTCTTTTTTATGATATAACTTTCTGGTAAAAAGACAGTTAAGGTACTGTTGTATGTATTTTAAAACTGGTTCTCTTTGTAGTCAATAAACTGAATTTTAGAGAATGTCTGCTTTGTTTTCAACTTAGCTATAGATAGAATCATTGTTAGTCTGTGAAAGTAGTGAGTTTTGATAGCTTATGGCATATCGTAGAAAGTCATGATTCGGTGATAAAGAATTCTAGAAGATAAGGGTGAATAATGAATGGACTAAATTTAAATAGGTCATTTTATATTTGTTAAAGTTTGCTCTAATTAGTTGAACTGACTTTGCAATATGTCCATTTTCATAAAAATAAGTAACAATTGCTTTGCTGAGGTCTCATCGGAAAAACAGTGGTATTGATAAAACACAGTGTAAAGTTCTGGCTTGTTCCCAAATTTTAGATTGCTCATTTTTCCTTTGATTAATTCTTTGTGCTCTTTGAAATACTCAGCCCAGAATTAGTATTTAGTTCACATTTTGTTTATAGCTTTGATAGTATACTTTTTCAGCCATAAGTGTCAAAATTCTTTTGCAGAAGGAGCTTCATTCAGATAAGCTGTTTTTGTATTTCCATAGGTATGAATCCTAGGACCCAGAATAAGGATACTCCAGAGGACAGTGTTTCCACCTCTCCAGACCCAAGTAAGAATGGGCATGTAGCTAGCAGGAGGAGATGCTGGGGAGTGTGGTGTGGTCAGAGCATGAGGAAGCAGAAGAAGCTGTATGGAGAGAGTAGTGTAGAAGTCAACTGATCTCTGAGGAATAGGAAGGCAAAGTGGTGCAGCAGAACTATGTTCCCTGATGCCAATTGAGAGGGATAGTGTCCAGTGATCTGTTCCAGTATTTATTTCAGGGACCCATGGGAAAGGTAATAGATTTCCTGAAGACTATAATGCCAGTTTAGATCTGGTCTTAGTTAACTCTTAAATGCTATTGAGAGCTCTGATAAAAAGTCAGAAAAAGATAACAGGCTGTTAGTAGAACCTTTTATGTACCTGTAGTTGAAAATATTTGGCTAGTTTGCATTCACTTTGATCATCCTAGTCTATTTGAAAAGCTATGCAGTGTGAGAACATCTAAATATTGATAATATGGTAGGTGTGGTAATGCATGCCTATAATCCCAGTACTTGGGAGGCTGAGGCAGGAAGATTGCTGTGAGTTCAAGGCCAACCTAAACTATATAGTGAGACCCTGTCTCAAAAAAAAAAAAAAAAAAAGCCAGGTGTAGTGGTTCATGCCTGTAATTCCAGCACTCTGGAAACTGAGGCAGGAGGTTCATTGCAAGTTCAAGACCAGCCTGGGTTACAAAGTGAGCTCAAGACCAGTCTAAACTGCATAATGAGGCCCTGTCTCAAAAAGACAATAACAAAGCAGAAAAAAGAGCTAGATGTGGTGGTGCATGCCTGTAATCCCAGCACTTTAGAGACTGAGTTAGGAGAATCTCTGTGAGTTTGAGGCTAGCCTGGGCTAGATAAGTGAATTCAAGGTGAGCCTGCACTACATAGTGATAGTTTGCCTCCAAAAATAAACTTTATTTTACTTGACAATGACCAGTAGATATACATCACTGAGTCTTTTTGTCTGTACTTATGGTCAACTTAATCCTTTTACTATTTCTTTAGGTCCCTGTAGTCACTTTTAATGTTACCATCAAACGTATTACTGTATTTAGTTTTGTAGTGGTATCATACAGTGCAGGTGTAGTGAATGGTGCAGTGGGTTTATTTTTCCTTTCAGTTCATGTCTTAGTTATTTTTTCATTGCTGGTACAAAATATCTGACACCCATAAGTTAATGAAAGAAAGGTTTATTTTAACTCATGGGTGTAGAGGTTTCTGGACACAGTATGCTGGCTTGAAGGCAGGGTGACATGGAAGATGGGCATGGCAGAGGAGAAAAAGCTCATGGCATAACAGGCAAGAAAAAGAAGCATTGTGCTGTTAAGGCATCCTTCCAGACCATGCCCACAATGACTCATCTCTTTCCAGCAGCTTCACCTCCCAATATTCACCCAGCTATAAACCCATCAGTGGACTGCTGCACTCTCAGACACCCTGTCACCTTCCAAAAGTCCCAACTGTGGGTGCATGAGGCTTTTGGTGGGCCTCTAGATATAAGCCTATAACATGAACTTTTGGGCTGGAAATATAGCTCAGTGGCACAGCACCTGCTTGGTAAGCATAGAGTCATGAGTTTGATTCCTGGTACCAAAAAAAAAAAAAAAAAAGCAAAAAACAAAAACATGAACTTCTGAGTTCACATCTTTGGAATATATTCCCCAAAGTATGATTGGTAGATTGATTATTTTACATCAAACCAAGTAGTAGATAAATGATCACATTTCTCTGTTATCCCAGCACTGTTTTTGCAATCTGTTTAGCAGTTCCGTGGTAAGACCTCCTCAGAGATCTTCTTGTCAGGACCAGAGGTTATATGAGAGGCTGTGGTCATACCCACCCCTCATCCCCCTGCAGCATGTTATCACTAAACTAAGAACCTGGAGCCTTTCTTATCATGGAATTTCTCTTTCTTTCTTTATTTTCATTTATTTTTTGAGATAAGATCTCATTGTGTAGTTTAGGCTGGTCTTTACTCACTGTGTAGCCCAGGCTGGCCTCAGACTTATGGCAACCCTCCTACCTTAGCCTCCTGAGAGCTGAGGTTACAGGCATGTACCACCATGGTGGCCTCATCATGGCATTTTGGATCAGACATTTTGTTTCTCAATATTTTGGTTTGTTCTCAGAAGATTTCTACAAAGTTTTTATAATCTCAAAGGTTAGGAAACTGATAAGGGCCACTATGATGTAAAAGTACATAAGGATACAGCCTCCTTCTATTCTTGGCTTCTTCACTATGGCTTTGGTCAAGTCTGTCTTCTTCTGCTTCTAGCCAGGAAGTATGAACAAGCTCAGCACCTCATCTACTAAAGTAAGAAACTAGAGCAATTGTTTGTACTATTTCAGGCCACATTTTAATTTCTGACATGTTAATGTCAGAAATTAGGCTTGTTGCCAGTTAAATCATCTAAGTCAGTAGTACTGTGTGGGGCATCTCACTGTCTTGTCTTTGTGCGCAAGTCTTCGTCCACATGAAAGTAATTTGAGGGCAGTGTTGAGGGCTTGAGTGGACAGTAGGGCCTGCATCACATTGTAAGCTGAATATCTCCTTTCAGATGTGAGATGAACAAATATTTCACTCAAGACTTAGGCAAAGTTTTGTTCCCTCTTACAGAGATTTAAAAATAATCTCTCAGACAACACAAGTGCCTGCCCAGCAAGTACAAGGTCCTGAGTTTGATCTCTGGTACAAAACAACAAAAACCAAGAACCCCCAAAATCTCCACTTAGAGACATCTTTATTTAAAGATTAAAAAAATCTTTACTTCAAGACATAGATGCCTGTGTTAGTCTGTTTTATTAATATAATAACAGTGTATATTTATAATTTCTGAAGAGTAATTTTTTTTATTAGTACATGTTTGCAGTACATAATGATTGCATTCATCGAGGGGGTGGTACATGTGCATAACACATCTTTATTCTTTTTTCATCTCCTAGAAATGGAGTAATTTTATCAAATGTTATTTAGTTCATGGTTTGGGAGGCCGGAATTCCAAGTAGAATGGTAGCCTGTCTAGCAAGAGCATCCCTGGTAATATCACATGGTAGTAGATGGCATCATGATGCAGATCGTATGGCAGAGATCACAAGAAAAGTGAGAGCATAGGGAGGGCCCAGTCTACTAAGAACTACCTTAACTATTTTGCAAGAACTACTTCAGGATTCCACAAGAACTATCCCAATTGCTTACCGAGGATACTGTCCACAATTACCCACCTCTGGCTCCACCTCTTAATCCACACTTCCCTTATTCCCCCACTGAGCACTAAATTTCCAGCACATGAATTTTTGAGAACAAACCACATTCAAACCATAGAGCTGTTTTACTGCTTTTTTAGTTTAGCTGGGTAGGATTTTGCTCTCCAGGGGACTTTCTGGCCTTATCTTGCAGACTTTTCCAGTTTTCACTAGAGGGTGCCATTGGCATCAAGTGTTAGAGTCCAGTCCGTTGATGCCATTCATTATCAAACAATGCTCAGGACTACCCTCCACAACAAAGAATTAATCTGGTTTAAAGTGTTAGTAACTGCCAAGGTTGAGAACCCTACTTTAACTGAAGAGAAGATAATTCCAAACAGACTCAAAGGTTTAGAAGCCTGTTTGGTTAATTGCAGTTTCTTTTTTTTTGGATTGTCAAACAGCCTTGTAACTTTCTCAATCATCCTTCCTTGATTTTTCTGCCTACCTATCCTTTAGGATTATTATTAATTTTTGCAGTTCTGAAAGTGTTCCTGATTTCTGCTGCTGTGTGCTGTTTTTGCTCTCAAATCAGGCTGAGCTTCCCTTTTCCTACCCAGCCTCTCTGCAGTCCTCAGGAGAGACTCCAGTCTGAGCCTCTGGCCTGCTCTCGAAATATTGATTTGCTTTGACATGTAACCCTGCCTGCCCTGCTGTAACCTTACTGGCATTGCAGCTACAGCTCATGATCAGCAGAAAATGAAAAGTATCAGCTGTGAATCCCATTTGCATGATGGGATTGGATAAGCATGTGCACCGCATTGTCTAACAAACTCTGTTTCTCTCTCTCTTTCTCCCTTCCCCACTCCCTTTCTTCTTCCTCTCTATTCTGGCAATTTTATCACCTTTTACCTTGAACTCCCCATGCCCTTCCCTTTTCCTTTCACCACCACCATGTCCTAAATTTGCCATGGCAACTACGCATACCCTTTCCTCCTGTTACACGAGGCAGTTCTGACACTGTCTGCTCCCCCTGTAGTGCCAGGCTTCTGTTGCACAGTTGGAGTGGACTGGAAGTCTCTCACTACTCCGGCGTGCCTCCCCCTCACCACCGACTACTTCCCTGATCGTCAGGGCCTGCAGAATGACTACACAGAGGGCTGCTATGATCTCCTTCCAGAAGCAGACATGGACAGGTTGGTATTAGAGAAAAAGCTCTCCAGCTTTGTTTTCAGTGGTTCTGGGTGGTTCAGATGTGTATCAGAACATTGAACTTTCAAACCTGTGTCTTTTTTTGGCCATATTGGGGATTAAACTCAGGGCCTTCACACTGAGCTACTTCCCCATCCTTTTTTATATTTTTTACTTTGAGACACAATCTTGTTAAGTCATTAAGTTGCCCAGACTGGGCTTGAACCCACAATCTTCTTACCCCTTTTTTATATTTGAGAAATTTTATGATGCAAGAACTGTTGTTTTGTTTTATTTTGAGACAGGATCTTGCTATGTAGTGCAGGCTGGCCTTAAACTCACTGTGGTCCTCTTAACCTCAGCCTCCTAAATGCTGGGATAAAAGGCATGTGTCAACCTACCTACTCTTTTTTTTTTTTTTTTTAAGTTGTGTTGATATGAACAATGTCTCCCCATTGGTTGTTCTCATATTTTCTATTATAATTATTTTGATTACTAAATCTGATCTTTTTAAAGATCACTCATTTGGGCATTGGCTATTACCTATTTTCTTTTTCTACCTCTTTAGTCATTTCTCCAAAAGTTGGTTTATAAATTGTTAATTTTATGAATTACCATAGAATGATTATCTAGGATGCAGCAAAGGAGATCATGGCACTGTGGGAGCTGAAGAGTCAGTGCCCCAGGTCAAACATATTCATGTGAAAAAGTGTTTGTTTTTCAGGAGAGATGAGGAAGGTGTGCAAATGACAGCCCAGCAAGTGTTTGAAGAGTTCATTTGCCAACGTCTCATGCAAGGATACCAAATCATAGTGCAGCCCAAGGCCCAGAAATCCAACCCTGCTGTCCCACCCCCACTTAGCAGCAGCCCACTTTATAGCCGAGGTGAGTATTTCTGTTTGTTTTCTTTTCTACTAGATTTGAGAGTGGGTTTTTGAGAAATGATAGAGATAAATTTAGGAGTGATCATTTTCAACACAAAAAATTCCTTATTTTATTTTATGTGATGAATAAGGTCTCTGTTAGGTGCAAATTTATTTTAAACATTCCTTTTAATTTTTAGCTCCTTTTAAGGAAGAGGATATTACCAGATTCAGGAATGGTAGACCCTGACTTGATCAATACCTAGAAATAGCAAGCAGATGATCTATTATTTATTGAATTATATATCCAAGTATATTGAATATTCTAAACCTAGAAGTGAATATTTGTTTCTAGTACAGTATCTGTCACACAGCAGGCTCTCAGATGCTATTTTACCCTGAATTTTATATATTTTTTTTGAGACAGGTTCTCTTGTAGTTCAGGCTGGCCTTGAACTTGTGGCAGTCCTTCTGCCTGTCAGCCTTTCGAGTGCTGTGATAATAGGTTTGCACTACCACACCCAGCACATGCTCTTTTTTTTTTTTTTATCCTATCCTGGTTGCATTTTCCCCTTCTTCTATCACTAAAGTTTAGAGACTTTCTTGAAGCAATAATGGGTCATCTGTGATGATAGAAATTAACAAGTGACAAAAAATTGGTGGTTGACACTAATTGAATAAAAGCCAAGCTATGGAGAACTCTTCTAAAATAAGTGTAACAAGGGGAATTAAATGTGGATGCCTAGAATCAGAAAACAGTAATCACTTCCTAGAACAATCAATAAGCTATCTTAGGCTTTTGCTTCCGCGCTGTTGCTAATGAGACCACCACTCTCTTACCCACTCAGTGCAAAACCTCAGAACATCTTTGGCTCTATTAATGCTCTTATGGCCAGAAAATCTATTAGACCTGTTAGAAGTGTAGACCTATTAGTGTAGAAGTGTAGACCTATTAGAAGGAGCTTAGCGGTCATCTGAACCAAGCTTATTGTTTACAGATAAAGCTTTGTACTTCCTTTGAATTTCTTTGAACTCTCCTTGAGATATTGTTCATATTTCAGGCCCTATTGAATATTAACCCTTTTAAGTGCCAGAACTATTTCAAATTGATTTTACTTATTTATTTAGTGCTAGTGGTAAAACCCTGAGCCTTATTAGGCATGCTAGGCAAGTACTCTATCCCTGAGCTACATTTCCACCACAATGTCCCTCATGCCTCTCTCCCACTTGTTAGAGTTATTTTGAGATGGTGTCACTAAGTTGCCCATTCTTGTCTTGAACTTACAATCCTCATTCCTCAGCCTTCTGAGTAGCTGGTATTATGGACATAATCCTCAGTGCTTAGCTTTGAATGTCTTTTTATTATCCACAGTGGAAACCACTGTACCTGGACTATAACAGATCAGATCATTCATTCTACAGTGTCTTTGAAGCTTCTACACTGAGTGGGTATTTGTAGTCCAACTGGGGAAAATAACACTAGTAAAACTATAAAAATTACATATTGTCAGTAGTCTTGCAAATTAAAGCCCAATCTGGGGAACTTAGCAACTTAGTGAGACTTTGTCTAATACAAAAGAAAACAAGATAAAAAGGGCTGAAGTTCAATCCCCAGTATCACCAAAAAAAGAACAAAAGAAAAAAAAAAACTACATGTCATGATAAATATTGTAAGAGAAAAGTCAAAGGTCTATGAAACTATTTACTTTGAGACCTGGTTTGGTTTGGAGGGTCAAGGACAGCTTCCTTTTAGGAGGTGATATTTGAATTTAGGTAGCTCAGACTGGCCTCATACTCATGGCAATTCTGCCTCAGCCTTCCAAGTGCTGGAATTACAGGTGTGCAAATCTGCCAGCTTCTAGACTACCTTTTTTTTTTTTTTTTTTTTTTTTGGTAAATGAGGAATAACTTTGTTCTATGAAGTGGCCCCTAAAAGAAAATGTCTTCTGTTTTTCCTTTTCTGTGTCTGTATGGGAGAAATACATTTTTCTTGTAGAAATAAACCTCCACTAGGTAGAAGAAGTTCTTATTATTTTCTCTATTAGGCCTTGTGTCTCGAAGCCGAGCCGAAGAGGACCAGTATTGGCTGAGTATGGGCAGAACTTTCCACAAAGTGACTCTGAAAGACAAAATGATCACAGTGACGCGGTACCTTCCCAAGTAAATCCTTTGATATTTAAGGTCTTCAACTGCCATCCTTAATTATGTCTGCATAGTAAACTATGTGTAGAGAACAGAGTTCAAACCAAGGAAGTTGAGTGGTTGGTTTTCCTTTGGAGTCTTTTAAGATAATCCTGAGGTTATTTTAGGGTTATAACTTATCAGTTTCCAAAAGGAATTTGATTCAGCATATAATGTTTAGCATGATTCATACTAGGCCAGTTAAAAATATGAGCAGAGAACAGTGAAGAAGTTTAAGAAGATAGAAATTTCCATTTCAGACCTCTGGGATGAGTTGGTTACCATAGTCAACATAGTCATATTCTACTGAGGATAGTACTTTACAAGTGCTTTGAGACAGAAATGAAAGAGAAAAACTGTGTGCCTGTGTTCCCTTTTGAACATGTAGACATGCTCTTTATTTTTCAGATACCCTTATGAATCTGCTCAGATCCATTACACATACAGCCTCTGTCCTTCCCATTCAGACTCAGAGTTTGTCTCCTGTTGGGTAGAATTCTCTCATGAGCGACTGGAGGAATACAAGTGGAATTATTTAGACCAGTATATTTGTTCTGCAGGTTCTGAGGATTTCAGGTCAGAGAGAAGGCTTTGACCTTTGACTTTCTGTTCTTGCTGTCTTGGATATATCAGTATTTTAGCACTTGTGTACTTTTTTCCAAAGCCAAAATGTCTGTTTTGTCTTCCAGAAAAAAAAAAAGGAAGAACAAAGCATATCCAAATGGATTAAAATTACTGATAAGATGAATAATGGTGGTGGTTACATAATAATGTGAATACACCTAATACCTCTGAACTGTACACTGAAAATTGATTAAAGTGGTACATTTTGTTACATATATTTTACTCAATTGAAAAAACAACTCAGTGATGATGTGCCTTTGGTACAAACACTGCAGATCATATTCTTACCATTTTCTTGTCTACGTGGCTGATAACTTTGTGGTGGTGTCTCATTTTTAATTTTTGACTTTTATGCATGATTTATGATTATGATGGTGCCTGGCCAGAACTTTGCTGGACCTGGATACACAGAAGCTTTTTTTTTTTTTTTTTTTTTTTTGTACTTGGGATCAAACTCAAGATCTCTTGCCTGCCAGGCAGGCATTTAAATCACTGAGCTAAATCCGCAGCCCCACAGAAGCATCTTGACATCCTGGGATTAAAGCAAAAGTGTCTTCCACTGTCTTCCTTCTAAGCTTGTGTTTAAATGAAACCATGAGTTGTAACATCAGATAAACATGCACTCCTGGGGACCCTCATGCACCAAATCCAGAGAGAATTTGCTGAGAGTACTCTGATTATCTGCTTTTTCTCATTACTACCCTATGCTTTCCTTGGCTTTCTGTAGCTTAATTGAGTCACTGAAGTTCTGGAGGACCCGCTTCCTGCTGCTACCAGCCTGTGTCACTGCCACCAAGCGCATCACAGAGGGGGAGGCCCACTGTGATATCTATGGGGACAGACCCCGTGCAGATGAGGATGAATGGCAGCTCCTGGATGGCTTTATTCGTTTTGTGGAGGGGTTGAATCGGATCCGCAGGCGGCATCGATCAGATCGCATGATGCGGGTAAGGGCTCCTGGTGCATCTTGAAGACTGTGCTTGGTTGGGATGCAGAATCTGCCCTCTTCTCTCTCAGAATCCTCCCATCAGTTTGTTTACTCCTCAACTGCTCAGAATTTGTCATAAATCCCAAACAGTGTATTCTCTGCTTCAAGGTAAAAGAGGGAGAGTGGGGTGCAGACAGTGACTAGGAGGTGACGGTGGCTTGCATTTCTCCCTCTAGCTCAGAACACAAAGCTTTTATGTTCTTCCGTAAGTGGGGCCAAGTGTTGAGCACAGTTGCTTGTGATATATTGAATTGCTGATGAGTAGAAGCTCTCAGGAGGCTAAGGTAGTAGCAGTCTCTCCTTGTTCATATCACTTTTAGAGTTTCCAGTATTGTTGATCTTTGTTTCCTTCTCCAAATCCATTTTATTTCAAGGAGAAAAAGAAAAAAAACTAAAGCAAAATTTCAAAACATATCAATCAAGGGCAACAGTATTACATACATTGGGCAATGTCATCCTTAAATCATTCACCCAGAGCACAAGACATCTGCATTCAATTCTCTGAAACCATTGGTCTTTATTTCAGTTACATACTACTCAATGGGAAGCTAAAGCTTGTGACAGTTAAGGGATGTCTGAGGCTACCCAACCAATGAAGGGCAGGTCAAGGATTCAGTATTGTTTTGTTTAAATTAACATAGTATCTGTGGCCTGTGTTTATGTGTATAAGTATATACACATGTACATGTAGACAGGTATATAAATTTTGATAAATGTGTAGATTCATTTAGCCACTATCACAATCAGGATACAGAATACAAACTATTCCTCAAAGAAACTTCACCACAAGGAGAGCGCCATTATTTTGCCCTTGGCAATCATATTCTTCCGCATTTCTATCCTTTAGCAACCACTGCCCATAATAATACTTTTGTCTTTTGCAAATGTCATAAAAACAAAAAACTTAATATACAACTTTTTGAGGCTGTCTTCCACACAGAATCATTCTTTGGGATTCATCCAAGTTGTTTTGTGTGTTAGTACTTGTTTTGGTTACTTTTATCTCATTGCTGGGACAAAATACCTGACATCCAAAATGAAAGAAGGAGAGGTTAATTTAGCTCACTGTTTGTGGAGGTTTCAGTACATAGCTGGCTCTAAGGCAGTGTGGCACAGTACTGGGGCAACATGCAAGACAGCAGCCAGCAAAAGCAGCCAGAGCAAAAAGAGGAAGAGCAAATCTCTTTTCCTCCTTTATATTGTATGTAGGCCACTCCCTTACCCCCCAGGGCAAATGTAGCATTCACAAAATCTCTGTGTCCTCCTCTTGCACAGGATGAGGATATTTATAAAATAAGGATCCTGGTTCCCTGCTGAGTCTCTTAAACTTCTAAACTTCTCAAGTTGACACAATATATCAACCATAGCAGTATTTTTTAATTGCCTTATCAGCCTGTTTCTATTTTTTTGTTTTTAATCTCAAATTCAATATTGTTCCATGCCAGCTGCTTTTTGTATGCAGCACCATTTAAGATTGGGAACATTTCTGAGAGAACTAACACAGAGCTTTGGTTTTGAAGTGAGGCATCTGAAGTTTACATAATAGTTCTAGTGGGATTTGTAGTAAATCACTTAACCTCTCTGAGCCTGAGTTTCTTCTGTACTACATTCAGAACCTGTGTTCCCTGACTGTGAATGGGGTTTCCAAGGGCATGAAGTGGCAACAGCCTGGGCTAGGGTTTGAGTGGTGTCCACCAAGAGAGCTTGGTTGGGCTAATGGCTTCTTTTTCTCTCTTGTTTAATTTAGAAAGGGACTGCTATGAAAGGCTTACAGATGACTGGGCCCATCTCCACACACTCTCTGGAGTCGACCGGCCCCCCAGTTGGGAAGAAAGGAACATCAGCTCTGTCTGCCCTGCTAGAGATGGAGGCAACTCAGAAGTAAGTGCCTGTTGGAGAGAGTGGACCACCTACAGTCCTTGAGGGCTTTCAGTGCCCCTTTCCTGTGAGCAGGGCAAAATTACATTTTTCATCTGCATGGAGCTTGTAATTAAGTAGACATTTATTTGTGTGGAGAGAAATCCAGAAACTGGGTATAGTCATGCAAACCTGTAATCTCAGCATTCTGGGAGGATCAAATATTTGAGTCTGGGCTAGGCAACTTAGTGACTTAGCAAGACCCTGTCTCAAAATAGAAAAATAAATTGGGGGTATAGCTGACTGCAAAGGCTTTAATCCCTAGTACTAGGGAAAAAAAAAGCAAGCAAGCAAGCTAGCAAGCCGGACTAATACAGCTAAGTGTACAATAATATGTATAGGCCAACAAGACTATAATTATAAACTTGTGGTCTGGGGTTTAATTTGACATATAGATACACAAAGCATTTTATTTATTTATTTATTTGCTGTGCTGCTCTGGGTAGATTTGAACTCCTAGACCAGCGATGGTGAATCTCTTAGAGCTTTCAGTTGATACAAACAGCCCACTGCAGCATACCATAGATTTGCTAGCACTGTCCTAGGGTCAAGTGATTGAACTATGTTGGCCTCCCGAACAACTGAGACAGCGTATACGTACCATTGCATGTACCTTGCAAGGATTTTTAGAATATTTGAGCCAAATTTTTCAAACTTGAAGATTTCATGTAAAAATATGGATTTTATGTGAATTTTTATATAAAAATATATAATACACATAATGTACATGATGTGTGATTCTGTTCTATAATACAAAAGTTATATAGTATAGCTGATATAATGTAATATAGTATAAAGTTATATAGTATAGCTGATATAATATTATGTTGTAGATAGTATATAAAATCTAGCTTTATATTAATTAGCTGAGTCTCAGTCCACATTCGTTCCCAGTCACAATGCACTTTAGTAAAAGGTGAAAGATTTATATGATCTGAAGAGAAACGAGAGTATGCACACAGTGCACTTTAGAAAGGATGTCATATTCCTGCAATCCTAGCTATTTAGAAGGCTGGGGCAAGAGGATCACAAGTTCAAGCTCAGACTGGGCAACTTAATGAGCTCTTGACTCATAAAATAATGGAGAGAAAGGTTGGACTGGGGTTACAACTCAGTGGGTAGAGTGTTTGCATTGCATGCACAGGGACCTGGATTCAGTCACCAATACTAAAGAAAAAAAGAAGGTTGGCAAAAGGGAGATACGTGTTTTTTTTCCCCTGAAGTTCTGGATTTCTTGTGTCTGCAGACATGCCCATAGGGGGAGATCTAGTTTCTCTAGGCATTTGAGAATATGACCCCTGTACAACAGAACCACAGTTAATAGGACACTAGTAGGGCCACATCTTGCTTGGGAAGGCAGGAAGAGTATCACAAGAGGTGGGGTTTAAGTTGGTCTTATAGAAAGTGAAGCACAGAACCAGGAGGAAGGTGGGACTTAGAGAAAAGAGAAAATATTGCTGTGTATGGGTAAGACCTGGCTCGGGCAGTTTTCCCTGCCCCTTTCATCCCTCCAGCTGTAGTCAGGTTCTCCTCTATGTTTGACTGCATCTTGGGCCTAAGTCTGCCAGAGCACTTACCAGTATTCTACTGAGGGCTTCAGGTATTGGTTAACTCATCTTCCCTCCCATCTGACTGTGCTCTCTGAGAGGGGAGGCTACAAGTCTACCTGGAATATAGTAAGTGTGTAACGCATATTTATGGAATGTCAGATGGCAGGATGCTGTCTTAGTTACTTTTCTCATTGCTGAGACAACATACCCAACACCCAAATTTAAAAGGAAGAAAGGTTTATTTCAGCTTACAGTTGTAAAAGTTTCTGTCCATAGTCATCTGGCTTCAAAATCTGGCAGAGGGGCACTACAAGGAGAAACAGTTCATGACAGAGCAGGGCAGCAGAAGCAGCAGTAACCAAGCCTGCCTTTATATTTCATCTAGGCCACCTGCCCTTAGGATGGGTAGCACTCCTATCCAGGGTGGGGCATCATTCTAGCATCTCACACTCTAGATGGAGCCAGCTCCAGAAAGCTTCACCTATGACTACCTGAGGCTTTGTGGGAACATCTAGTTGCAAGCTATAACAGATGCTAAGTGTCTACTTACACAGCTATAGGCACATGTGTTAGGGAAGACAAATCCCAAACTTTATATCATTATATCTCTTTATTTATATATTTTAACATTTATAAAAATCTAAAAGATAAGTATTTTTGTTTCAAAACAGTAGTATATGCTACATAGTCCAGGATGGCCTCAGACTCCCAGAGATCCTTTTGCCTCAGCCCCTTCAATATTGAGATTAGAAGTTTGTGCCACCACACTGGGCTTTTTATTGTTGTTGTTTTGAGACAGTGTCTTGCTGTGTAGTCCAGGTTCACCTCGAACTCAAAACGGTCCTCCTGCCTCTGCTTCCTGAGTACTGGGTGCCTGTGTCCAGGCCTGGCTGTCTTTTTTTTAACAACAATAACAAAAAGCTATCCAAAGTATAATTTTATAGTCTACCTAAAAAATTATAGGAATTTCTTGATATGACAAAATACCCAGTTGACAGAAGTGATTTTTTTTTCCATAGATAAGCCCCACATATAGGAGGAAGGCTTGGTGGGTAGGTGCTGAGAGGCAGACAATGGATGGAAGATGAAGATTAATAGAAAAAAAGGGATTCAAGGAATAACGTGAGGAACACAGCAGGGTATCAAGGGAGAGCAAGTAAGAGAAGGAAGGCAGGGCTGGTTGGGCTTACTATTGAAGGCGCTGTGTCTTCTGACCAAAATGTCTTTATCAGACCCAGGAAAGACCCCAGAACTTCCTGCAGGTTCTCCCTGGTACAAATGATAGACTTTTTCTGCTGGAAAAGAGAACAAGGAACATATGTTGCTGGGAGGGCTGTGAAGCTGGGGGTGAAGAGATCTGATTTTAATTTGCAATGAGTCATCGTTCAGTGTGCACAAGGAGCTTCTCTGCTCAGTCTGAAAGAAGGCGGCTGTCTTGGGTGTTATTTGTATGCTTTGCTTCTGCTCCTGCTGCTCCATCAGATTCTGCTGTACATACTTGTGTATTTTGTGGTTTTGGAAATTGAACCCGGAGCCTTCACACTAGACTATGTCCCTAGCCCTTTTACTTTTCATTTTAAGATGAAGTCTCATCAAGTTGCTAAATCACCCAACCTAGACTTGAACTTGTGATCCTCCTGCCTCAGCCTTCCAGTGTGCTAGAATTACCGGCTTGTACCACTATACCTGGCTCAATTCTATTTATTACGAGAAGCATACTATTAGAGCAACGTGAAAAAGAGAGCTTTAAAAATTTCATATATATTCCACCATTGTACCATAATAACAATGTTTATTTCATCCAGTTCGATTCCAGTTTTTATTTGCAGGTACAGATACTTAGTCAAGACTTGTGTGCAAAGCCAGGGTCTTTGCAGTCTCACCTCTGTGCTAATTAACAGGAGGCCAGCAGGTGTTGCCAGCCAGCTTCTCTGCCTCTGTTAGACGAGGATAACCTGATTGTTGGGGTGAGTGTAGGGGTAAAGGACAGACAGACAGAGATGCTGCAAAACAGTGGGATATTTTTCTTCCTATCCAAGGTGGCCCTTGTGTGTTGTCAACCCTCAAGGTTCTGTGCTTGCCAGAAACGTGCCAGCAATATAACGTAGTGTATCATCCATCTGCAGGCTTCACGTGAAGGATTTTTCTATACTTTTATCTTCTTGCTTTTGTGTAGGTTGTGTTCTTCTTGCCCATCGTTTAAGGAACCAGCACATGTGGCACTGGCTTTGTGGAAGTTTGGCTGGCCCCTTTTAGGGCAGAATGCAGAGTGCCCCATGTAGTTTCTTATGTGGACATGTATACATTGTAGCTGGTCGTTTTGTGTCACTTTCCTCCCCCTGAGCCATTAGACAAGGACACTCCCAGGGTAAGCACAGAGTCTTCCTCATGTGTGAATCTCTGATTCCTTGTATACCAGTATATGTCAGCTTGTGCAAGACCATTCAGTAAATGTAGATTGTTATGTGCCTCACGTGGCATATCTTCAAGGGAACTAAAGCTTCTTGTCACTTTTGTCCCAGTCTTGGCTCAATGCTACAGCCCTCAGGAAGTGCCAGAAAATGTTACATGTGCTGCATTTGTGGATGTGGTTGAGAGGAAAACAAGCTATAGTGTATGGAGAGAAACAGGCAAAAGGAGAGGCAGAGAGAGATGGACACATAGTCTGGTGTCAGTGAGCATGGGGAAGGATCAAGCATGTTTGCTACTTTTCATCTGTGAATTATACCTCAGAGAAACCACATCATTGGTATGAGGAACTTATGTTTTTAAAATATTCTAGCTAGTAAATACAAAAGGAATGGTAGAATATCACTATAGATTGTCTCTAAGGAATTGATAGATCTCTAAAAATTGTCAGTGGTAAGCTAACATTATCACCAAGAACAGAAAGTCATGGCCTCTAGGTAGGAATACACAGTATTATTTGGGAAGAATTCTTTCCTGACATTGGACCTCAATTTGTCCAAACCACTAGGTATAGCTTCTAGTTCTCAGAAAGTACAGCACATAGAGGAACATGCTAAACAGTAAAGGAACACAATGAGCACATCTAGACTGTGTACACTTGCAGGACAAATGAGCTCCTTCGGTAAATATACTGCAAGGATAAGAGACATGAGAGGAGTTTATGTCTTAAAAGAGAATTAAGAGATGTAATTTACTGCAACAAAAGGACCTTAATAGAATCTTATTTTGGATAAATAAAATGTAATTCCTTTTTCCTTTGAGACATTTGAGGAGATATATGACATAAAAATTTTTTAGGACCAGGGATTTAGTTGAGTGGCACAGCACATGCCTAGCAAGCACAAGGTCCTGAGTTCAATTCCTGGTACCAAAAAAAAAATTTTTTTAAATTGTGATTATTTTTAAAAGTGTTTCTTTTAGAGATATTTCCATGTTTATGGTTAAAATAATATGTGAGTTTTGCTTCAAAATAATTGATGTACGTGAGTAGGTAAGGGCTATAGGTGAAACAAGATTATCTGCAAGTATATAATTTTAGTGGCTTGATATGTAGGGTTTCTTATCTTACCCTTTTATACACATATGAGTTTTTCCATAATTAAAAAAAATTTAGGTGGCTGACATCTGTAATCCCAGTATTCAGAAGGCTGAGGCAAGAGGATCAAAAGTTTGAGGCAGTCTGGACAATAGTGAGTTTCTGTCTCAAAAATAAAAAAATTTAAGAGAGTGACATTCCTATAGAACAGATTTTTAATCTTTGACATGAAATTACTTCCTCATGGTTAACAAAAATGTCAGAATTTGGTTTGAAAGTATAGCTCAGTGGTAGAGTGCTTGCCTAGTATGCATGAGGACCTGGGTTTAATCTCCAGGACTGCAAAAAAAACAAAGTAAAAATTAGAATTTAAGATGAAAAAAAATTGCAGGTCAGGTTCCCAAAGAAGAGCACTTTAAGTTTGTAGGCTGTTTATTAAGCAGAGTCTTTGGACTTAGCACCTGTGAGAGAGAGAGTGGAAAGATACGGGAATGAGCACAGGGAGAAGCGGAGCTGTAGCACTGGCTCGCTGATCATCTCAGAGGGCCCCAGATGAGCCTTCACAAATGAGCCAGGTTATGCCTACGTGCTAGGCCTTTATGTGCACACAGCCTTGCTCATCATTGATTGGTTGTGGCATCCCAGGGAATGGAAGTGAACTTAGACCAGGCTGCTCTACTGCTCCAGATGTCACTGGATGCACTAGCAGATAAGCTGCTTGGGAAGTGCTTTCAACTATATTAAGGCAACAAACCACTGCTGAGGGATCTAGGTGGTGCCTCATGATGTCTGCCATAGCAGTACAATTGGTCTCTTTATCTGTGGGTGCTGCATTTATTAATCAACCTACCACAGATCAAGACATTACAGGGAGAAAAATTGCATCTGTGCTGAACATGTACAGATTTTTTTTGTCATTCTCTATGAATTAACAACTATTCACATAGCGTTTATATTCTATTGGTATTATGAGTACCTTAGAAATGGCTTAAAATATATAGGAGAATATATTTAAGTTTTATGTAAATTTTATACTGTTGTGTATAAGAGATTTGAATATCTATAAATTTTATTATTGATAGGGGGTCCAAGAACCAAAACTTTTCAGATATTAAGAGAGAACTCTGTATATTTTACAATAGTAATAAAGCACTGAGGATTATAATATGAGTCTTCAGAAGTTTACCAGATGCTAATATATTGATAGGGCCATGGATTTAGCTCAGTGGCATAAGCACCTGCCTGGCAAATGCAAAGGTTGTGAGTTCGATCCCTAGTTCCAAAAAAAAAAAAATACCCTAAAAGATACATTAAAACAATGTGGCTAAAATAGTCTACAGTTAATTTTAGTGTGGAAAACTTTTGAAAACTAAAAATGAAGTTATACATTTATGTAGATGAAAACTGAGATTCAATGAGATGGCATAGGAAGATTGTATTTGTCTTGTGTTATGGGATAATGTCTGTAGGTTCTGTGTGTTTTAGGGTTCTAAGTTGAAAAGAATAGCATAAATCCTTTCAAAATATATAAAATTACCATTTTCTACTATTTAGGTTTGGTTGCAAGTTTTTTAGAGGGGGTATTGGGAATTGAGCATAGGACCTTGTGCTTGCCAGGCAGGCACTATGCTGCTAAGCTGTATCCCTGGTCTCATTTCATGTTAATGCAGCCCTAATTTTCAGAATGTGCTTTTTGAAAATTTTATTGGTACATTTTAGATATACATAGTGATAACATTCATCAGGAATTTGTACCTGTACATGGTATATCTTGCTGCTTCCCACCCCCATTCCCTTCCTCTCCCTTTGACCCCTGAGAGTGTGGTTTTGCTTTATTTTTGTTGGTTTGTTTTTGTTGTTTGAAATAGTGTCTTGCTATGCACTGCAGGCTGACCTTGAACTCACAATGTAGCCCAGGCTGACTTCGAACTCAGGGCAGTCCTTTTGCCTCAGCCTCCTGAGTGCTGGGATTACAGGCATGTGCCACCATGCCTGGCTGTGCTTTTGCTTTAGATTTTAAATAAATAAATAAATAAATAAATAAATAAATACTGAGAAAAAAATTACCCAGGGGACTAAAAAATGGTATTCATGGTAGTCACTCAAACTATGTCGTTTGCCCTTTTAAAGTAATATTTAGGCACCAAGTGCTGCCAGATTTGCTTTTTAAATTGGGGTGTTTTCTATTTTATTATGGCAGACTGGGGATTGTTCAGGATTGTGAATGAAATTAAGTGTGTCATGTAGGGCCTGAGGCAGAACGAGGCAGAAATGTATGTGTTTCAAAGATGACAGCAACAGAGTTGTCTTCATTTTAGCTAACGTTTACCAGGGAGCTCTGGGCAAGTAGCAGTCATGCCTTTTTCCTTCTTTTAGGTGCCTAGGAGAACAGCAGGCAGCTGTGCATGGTGGAAAAAGCTCTACCCAGCCAGCTGAGAGCAGCAGTGTTACCATGACTCCCACCTACATGGACAGCCCACGAAAGGTAAAGGGGCTCACTCCATTGGGGAGCTGCCATGTACTCCAAGATACCCCATGTGGACAATGTAGTGGAAAGCTGTTCAGTTTAGGGTTCAATGTGCTGAGTGAATTCTGCTTCTCACCCTTTTAAGGTTCTGTTACATCTTTATTGAGGGTACTATTTTGTTCACCATAGTAAGGAAGTTAATTTATAGTTAAGTGCAGGTATAAATCAGTCCAACCCAAGATCTGGCCTGTGTTTTGATACCAGCCTTTTAGTAGTCCTTTACCATCATTGTTAGCTTTCCCACACAGGAATAGAAAGCTATTGAAGCATTCCACAAGAGTTCACTCACTCTTTGATAGTTAGTTTTCTTAGTTCCTTGAGAAATATAGTCAAAGAAGATCTTGGGATGAGGGAGTACAAACAAAACCCTCTTTAGGTCTTTATAAAAACAGCATGTACCACACAGATGGTGGAAAAGTCCATAAATTAGGCTTTTTGTGTCTTTTAAGATCAGTAGACTTGACTCTCAACTTTGTTTCCTGAGAAATTCAGAATCTAAGCTCATTTTGTTGTGGTCTCATAGTTTGAGCTGACTATATAGTCTCTTACTTGGTCTCTACCACTGGGAGGTAAAAGAGACTCAGTGAATATATTTTATTTTTCAAAATTATGGCTAAATTGTATATCTGTTCTTGCATTTGTTTGTTTCACTTTGTGTCATAAAAATTTTTCAAAAGCATGTTTTTCTTTGTGATGCTAAGGATTGAACCTAGGACTTTGCATATATGTAAAGCACACACTCAATATGTACAGTGCCCTGCATTTTATCCTCAGCATCAGACACATACACACACACATGCTGTATAATTTTTCATTTCATCTTATGAATTTACGTTTCTTTTTTTTTATTTTGAAAAAAATCTCTAGATAGATTAGGCTGCCCATGAACTCACTAGGTAGCCCAGGCTGGCCTTGAACTCACAGCAACCCTCCTGCCTCAGCCTCCTGATTGCTGGGATTACAGGTGTGTACCAGAGCATCTGGCTGATTCTGCTTTTTAAGATAGATTTTGGCCATCATATAATTTTTTTTATAATTGACAGTGCATCACAATTATAAATAATGTCATAATGAACTTCCTATTTTTAGTGGCAGGGATTCAACTCAGGGACCTTGGCATGAGTGTTCCATTCATTTTAATTTTTTTTTTTAATTTTTAATCTTATTTTGAGATAAGGTCTCCCAGTTTTCCTCATCTGGGCTCGAACTTGCAGTCCTCCTGTTTCAGTTGCCCAGAGTGCTGGGATTACAGGTATTTGCCACCGTACCCAGCTAATGAACTTGTTGTAATAATTAGTTGATCATATCTCTGATTATTTCCTTTGCCTAAATTACTAGAATTACGTTACTAGGATGGAGGGATTAAAATCTGAGAAAAATTATGAACCAAGACTGCAGGCAGTTTGTAGACTCTATAGAGCAGAGGTCAACAAACCCAAATACATATTTCAGGCTCTGTGGTTCAAGAGGCAAAATAAAGCTTTTTATACATATTTCTGTAACCATTTAAAATTGTAAAAATTGTTCTTCATTTGCAGACAATAAAAAACCAGGTGGCTGGGAAGATCTAAGCTATAGTTTGCTGACCTCTGCTCATTCTGTTGGCCTAGAAAGTTTTTTCACCTGTTTTCATTCATGTGTACATAAATCTCAGTATCATTAGTACCTCTGCTATATATGTTCTGTCAGAGAGAGGACAAAAGATACCTAAGTCCCCTACATGCTGCCTACTTATTTCTTATTTTTTCCCTTTTTTCTAAATATTGTCATCTTTTAAGATTAGAAACATTGCCAAGACAAGAAAATAGTGAAATTACAGAGTCACAGACATGAAGGGTAATATGCACCAGAGACCAGATATGTTTAGAACACTTTCCTTCCAGTTGAACACTGAAGTCCACATGCAGGAACTGTCAGGATTGCTGGATGTTGACCCCAAATTTAGGGGAAGCAAAATGCTCTGAGATGCCATGCTGGCACACTCACAAGTTTTAATTGAACTTTTCAAACTGAAGAAAAGGTTTAGGAAATTAGGGAACTTGGTCAAGTGCCACTTCAGAATTGCAGCAATAAGCATACAAAGTAAAAAGATCTTAAGAAACAGAGATCTACGGAATGGTCTTCTGTGCCATTTTTGTTGCCATGTATCCCACATAAATACAGTGGGGAGGGAAAGATGGTTTGAGGAAGCACCTCAAATGAGTGCTTTTTAACTTCTCAGCTTCTTGATGGTTTCATTATATAGTGGAGGAAAAGGTATGGTTGCTTCTTTACCCTCTGCATGCTCAGAAAATTAATCAAGAACTTTGCTTGCATTGAATCCTCTTCTCCTATCTGGCTGCCATGTTCAGTACTAGGCAGGCAAAACATTATGCTTTAGTGTCTCTCTTTCAGAGACTTGCTGGTCATCCAGGCAGGTGAGAGACCAGGATTTGCCACTGCTTTCTTTTTTCCACCATCCCAACCAAGTAGCTCTATGGCCTTTCTCTCTTTTTGCATAGGTCTGAATGCATTTCAGAGCTATATGTAGGGCAAAAGCATGGAGGCCATGCTTTCAGAAAACACAATGCAGCTTGAACACCCCTTCTGACCCAGGCACTTTCTCCCGTGCAGTTGGGATATTCTACCTGGGAAGGTATAAGTTCCTGCTCATGCTTTGCATTTGGATGTTGTCCTGGGTGGATCTCTTTTCTCTTTCTTTCTCTCTTTTCTTTTCTTTTCTTTTCTTTTCTTTTCTTTTCTTTTCTTTTCTTTTCTTTTCTTTTCTTTTCTTTCTTTCTTTCTTTCTTTCTTTCTTTCTTTCTTTCTTTCTTTCTTTCTTTCTTTCCCTTTCATTTCCCTCATGTGCCCTTATTTCTCCTTTCCTTGTTTTTATTTTTACTTTTTGTTTTTCATCCACCTCTGCTTCCCCTGATGGTTAACCACTGGTACCCACTCCATTTCTTTGCTACCTTGCACCTGCACCTGCTGCTGTTGCTGCTTCCTCCTCCTCTGACTTCAGGACGGGGCCTTCTTTATGGAGTTTGTCCGCAGCCCACGCACAGCATCATCTGCCTTCTTTACTCAGGTTAGTCAAACTCCAGGGCTCAGCAGCTCATGCATGCTTGTCCATTGGCAGAAGCCACAAACTGGCCTTCTGTTCAGTTCTGAGCAGATGGAATTGGGCTGAATCTGATTCTGAATGGCAGCTTAAATTGAATTTGGTCTCCAAAATGTACATTCCCTTCCTTGGTGTTCTCAGTGGTACAGGAAAATGGAGATTCATGTAAGAGGACAAATGATTACACTAGCTTTAAGTCAAGAGTTTCTCATTGCTGCATGTCCGGTTCACATGGTTGCCATGGATTCTCACCATACTGCAACATCTTCTAAGCAATGTAATATATGTATCATTAAGGACTGAACATTTATTTTTCTCCTCCCAGTACAAAAGATAAATTTATAGCAGTGTGACAGGAAGTGGTGAAAAACAAGAGCCAACATTTATAAATAGGTATGTGCTACATTACAGGCTAGTGGTACATCACCCTAGACTGCTTGCTTATCCTCTAGGCTTCCTTATCTCATTTGACAAATAAAGGGTTTGGACCAGATCTTCAAGGGCCTTCCAGGTCTTAAAATTGTTTACTTATTATATACCAAACATATGCATTATCTTTAATCTCACAGTACAACATATGAATTAAGTAAAATTGTTATCTCAGCTTAACAAATGGAAAAATTGAGAGATGAAGAAGTTGCTTAATTCAGTATCGTAGAGCTGAGATTTAAATTCAGAATCCACAGGCTTGATTCAAGATCTGCTGTATAATTAAAGTTAATAATTACTGTTTTAACAAGTCCTTGGTGAAGAGAAACAGGGTCTGCTGACCTTTCTTGAGGGTGCTAAGTAGTATGTGAAATTGGCTGTTACAGAAAACTGGTTACAAAGCTCTGAATGAATGAATAGGGTTATGAAGAGTGGGGCAGGCTAAAGAAGATGAGACTTAAGAGGTTCAAGGACAAAAATTAAGGCGTTTTTCTTTAGTAGAAGTCAGAAAACCAACATTTATGGATTACCCACTTGGCTAGTGCTTTATTAACATAATATTTGCAACAAATCTGTAAGGTACAAGCATTATCACCTCATTTTCCATATGGAAACTGAGACATAAATAAACTAGCTGACTATTAGTGAGTGGCTAAGCCCTTACACTGTTCTGATAGGATAAGATTTTAGCATTGGAATTTTACCTTTCTTAGGAAAGCAAAGGTTGCTGTATCTGTCCATTCAGGTTTGCAGATGTATGTACCTAACTCTTCTCAGTGGACTGCATGTTCCTAGGCAAATCTGTGTCAGAACCTCTAAGTTTTAATCTAAACATCTCTCAACTCTCAGAGTGGGAGGCACACTATTTTTGGTTTGAAATAGATTTAGGTTAATCCCTTTAGTTTTTTACTTTCTAATAGGAGACACTTAAGAGCAGTTTTGGGCTTAGATTAGAATTTAACATAAGAAAAATCAAAGAGCTGGAAGAGATTTGTTTAATGAATCCACAAGCTCCATATAATGAAATTTGCCTATAGAACAAAAGTGAATGAGTTCCAGCAATAGGGAATAACAAACAGAGATCATACTTTAGGCACATAAACAAAATGTGTTGTTAAACGGTTGTATAGGGGCTGGGGATTTAGCCTAGTGGCATAAGCACCTGCGGACGTGAGTTTGATCCCTGGTACCGATAAAAACAAACAAACAAACAAACAAAAAACAGTTGTATAAATTTAAGGTAGGATGTAACTCAGTGGTAGAGTGTTTGCCTAACATACTTAGGACCCTGGGTTCACTATATAGTACACTGAAAAAAAGTGTCTGAGCTTCTATCAGAGGTAGCAAGGAAGCACACATCCTGTACACAAAGTTAAATTGTACCTTTTAAAAATGTTTATTGTTGTAAGATATACAAAACAGCAAATGTGTTTGTTTTCTAACTTGCAACATAGCTTTTGGGAAAGGGACTAGTGGAGTAAAAAGGCTGCTTTCAAATCTTTGCTTCAGCACCATACCTAGACCCTTGTTTGCAAAAGGAAATAAAAATAATTTTCTTACATGATTGAGTATTATAAATATCTGTTCTCAACAATTTTTTTTTTTTTAAGACAAGGTTTCCTTATGTAGTGCAGGTTGGCCTTGAACTTGCTTACATAGCCCAGGCTAGCCCCAAACTCACGGTGATTCTCTTGTATCAGCCTCATGAGTTGCTGCTGTTCCATAGAACTTTGTGCAGTGAAGGAAATGCGCTTCTGCATTGTCCAGCTATTACTTGTAGCTCTTGAGCTACTTGCAGTACAGCTAATATGTCCTAGGAAATGAATTTTAAATTGCATCCTTATTTATATCTACATAGCACAAAAAGTTGTTTTTCTTAATATGTAAGTAATTTCTTTCTTTTTTTTTTTTTTTTTGGTACTGGGGATCGAACTTACAACCTTGTGCTTGCAAGGCAGGCACTTATGCCAGTGAACTAAATCCCCAGCCCTAATTTATATCTAAATAGCCATGTATGCTATTTAGCTATTGTTACTTTATTGCCTGGCACAACTCCAGATGTAACGATGTTGTCTTAGATCAGAAAGTACTTAGACTATAAGTCTACACTTTTTTCTACACTTGTTTTCACTGGATTTTCTTACGTATTTATCTTATATGTGTACTTATTGGTAACCTCATGTTTTGTGGATTACCATCTACAAAGGGATTGGGGTAGACATATGGAAGAGAGAGGCAGTAACTGCAGAAAAAAATTATTTTAATTGTGATAGCAAATACCAAGCACCTACTGGGTATAGGGCCATGCCAAGTGCCATGAAATATACAGGAATAAATGAAACCTTTATTACTTTTTTGTTTGTTTGTTTGTTTGTTTGTTTTCACTGTTGGAATTGAACCCGGGGCTTTTGCACTGAGCTACATCCCCAGTCAAGCCCTTTTTTCTTTAATTTTGAGGCAGGTTCTCACTAAGTTACTGAGTTGCCCAGGCTTCTTCTGAGTAACTTTAGCTTTTCTGCCTCAGCCTCCTAGAATACTGGGATTACAGTCACTTGCTGCAACACTTGGCCTTAATGAGTATTTCTTAAAGTGTGTTGTATTTCCCAGGTGGTAAAATATGAGGTTAGGGAGAAGGTTTTTATTTGGGGTATACTTTTCTTCTCTGATGTCATAAACCTTGGAGAATGTCCAGGTTGTGGGCCTGGCAGTTACTCTTAGGCCCTCCTGCTTCCCTTCAGGGTATTTAGGATTCTTTAGGATGCCTCTGTCTCCCCTTGTTTCTATACTCATGTTTCCTCCCCTCTCCTGCTCTGTACTGGGGATTGAATCCAGCAGAGGCCTTCATACTGAGCTATACCTCCAACCCTATTTATTTTATTTTCTTTAATTTAAACATTTTTTTATTTTGAGAGACATGGTCCCGCTAGGTTGCTAAATTGCCTGACCCGGGCTTGAACTTGTGATCTACCTGCCCCAGCTTCTTAGTGTGCTGAGATTACAGGCATTTCCCACCATGTCCAGCTTCTCTCTTCTTTGGTGCTGAGGATGGGACCTCAGGCCTCGTGAATACTAAGCATGTGCTCCACCACTTCCCCCGCTCCATTTCCCTGTTTTTTATTGTCTTGAGGAGTATCCTATAGAATGGTAGACCCTAAGCAGGGATGTAGTTAGTATCCCACTTGTGCAACAAAGCCAGGATATCCTATAGAATGTCTCCAAAATTGGTTTTCCTGATATTTTTCTCACTGTTAGATTGGAACTATGCTTTTTTTTTTTTTTTTTTTTAAATATCCTAGAAGTGAAGCAGAGTACCCTTTTCATCCCATCATATTGAGGGTATATGGGACCTGCATGATATTTCTATAAGGGTAACCTTCATCATGTGGTAATGCATTGCCTGGTGTTTCCACTATCAAGTTATTAGTTTTCCTTTTACACTTTATTCTTTGAGGCAAATCACTCTAAAGAGGAGAGTTTAGCCTACTCTAAAGAGGAGTTTCTACATGTGTTAAATGGAACCCTTCTGTAAGGAAGATTTGGGATGGGTTTCTTAAGATAAAATGCATTATAAATGAATACCACCCAAGGAGCTTGGCTCTTTGCCAGGCTTCTACTTGAGGTGACTGCCATCCACCTTGTCCTTTCTTCTTGTTCGCAGCTGGGCTTATTTTAAGAAGTTACCACTTGCTGAGCATGGTGGCACATGCCTGTAATCCAAGCTTCTCAGGAGGCTGAGACTAGAGGTTTGAAAATTCAAGATCAACCTATACAATTTAAGACTAAAAAAAAAAAAAAGCTATCACTAAACAAAAACTAAAGAATATTGGTGATGTAGCTCAGAGTCTTCAGGTTCAATCCCAGTACTTGGGGAACAGTTACTTCAGGTGGATTGTGGAAGTAAATGCAACTTTGAGCATAAAAGTGTGCCTAGATGTGGGAAATTCAGGATATGAAAAAAAAAGGCATAATATAATGCCATGTAAAATAGCTAGTTTTGTGCTAAATTCAGCTCTGACTTCCTATAGCCAAAGAAATGTGGGAAACATCTACTCCAAGATTCAGAGTGGTCAAAAGATGAAGACAAATCAGTTCTTCCAGAGAAGCATAACTTTTCCTGATACTAAGATCTGAGCAAAAGGTGTAGTTTTATGAAAGACAAATTTATGTGATAAAGAGCAGGGGTCAGGCAGCTATGGGGCAAATCTGGCTCACCATCTTGTTTTGTAAATAAAAGTTTATTGAAGCAGAACCACATCCATTCATTTACATATTGTCTATGGCTGCTTTGGTGCTTTCTTATGTAGAGTTTAATCATTATAACAGAGACTACATGGCTGACAAAACCTAGTATATTTATTATCTGATTGCTTATAGAAAATGCTTGCCAAAATGTGATTTAGAGGGTGACTCCTTAACTATACACTTCCAAAACAGAGTCAGGTGAATTTGTGGGAGCATCCCTCAGGTTAAGCTGGTAGAACAGTCCTCAAGGTGTAGTACCTGAGAGAGAACTCTACTGCCCTAGCAGGCAGGGCATATGAGGCATTCTTATGTACCTAAGAGCTGGGTCTAGTTCCCCTCAATTAACTTGCTCTAGTTCAATTTATGGCATGGCAACTGTTTCTAAGTCTTTCTGGTTGTAGCCATATGGTGACTGGTAGTTAGTAACTGCTTCTTGCTACACTTCTCAGGGTGTTTCGGGTCCCCAAAAAACCTGTGTGGTCCTTTTCCTCACCCCCAAATCATTGAGCCTATTGTAAGAGGATAATGGTTGTTTTATTACCAGAGATGATTTGTTCCCGTAAGAGACATTTGGTAACATCTAGTCACATCTGGGAATTGCATTTAGTATGTAGGAGCCAAGGATACTGCTCAGCATCCCACCATGCACAGAATAGTCCCCCACAACAAAGGTTAATCTGATGCCAAGTGACAATAGTGCTTGACCAAGGTATATTATTTTAGAAAGATTAATCTTTACATCTTCTAACAAAATATTTAATAACACAAGGCTTCATTTTGAAGTAGTATCTAAGAACCACAAGTTAAAAGAGCCATATACTAGCCAGGCATGGTGATGCATACCTGTAATCCCAACACTTGGGAAGCTGAGGCAGGAGGATTGCTGCAAGTTTGAGGCCAACCTGGGCTACAAAACGAGTTCAAGGCCAGCCTGAACTGCATAGAGAGACTTTGTCTCAAAAAAGACCCCTCCCCCAAAAGAAAGCCATATACTTTTCTAGAAGTTCTCTGGAAGGATTAGTAATTCTCTCCAAATATATGTTGTGGGATGCAAGCTTTGTTGGAAGCTGCAGGGATTCTAGGTGAGCAGGCCATAGTGCTGTCCTCCAGGGTCCTTAAAGCAAATGAGACAGATATAACACTACTGTATGAGGCAAAACCTGGCAGCTTCCAAGTGAGATTCGTAGAGGTCTAATTCTTATGTACTAGGGTAGAGTGAATCAAGAAGCATTTTACTAAGGGAGAGGCATTTGAAATGGCTGTTCAAGACCAAGGATTTTCAAGCACTTGCCTGGCAAATATGAGCTTGTGAGTTTGATCCCTCTTACAAAAAAAAAAAAAAAAAAAAAAAAATTTTTTTTTCATTTTTTGGTAATGGGAATCAAACTCATAACCTTGCACTTGTCAGGCAGGCACTGTGCTGCTGAACAATATCCCCGACCCCTAACCAAGGATTTTTAAGCCAGTGGTTGTGAGGAAAGGAATCTCATGGTTTACAAGCAGCTTTTGATTTGGCTGTAAATGTATTTGAATGGTAGGTGGTGTGGTGAGACCACAGAGACACAGATTTTAGAGTAACAATGTAATGGGCTTGGAACTATTCTTTAGGCAGATGGAAATAGAGGTAGCTCATAGTTTTTAGGGGAGAGGCTGCAGTAGTAGGGCCAGTTAGGAGACTGTTCCAACTCTCACTGGTTGGAGAAAGGTGGGCATGACTTAGAGATACAGGTCAGTCTACAGAGGGGATGTCACAGGACTAGGCCTGTCATTGAATACAGAGCTGAAACAGGTATCTGTCAGATGCCTGTCAGGTTTGAACCTGGGCAGTTAGAAGGCTACTGATTTTTTTTTTTTTTTTAATCGGTACCAGGGATCAAACTCATGACCACGCGCTTGCAAGGCAGGTGCTTATGCCGCTGAGCTAAATCCCCAGCCCTCTAGAAGGCTAAATATTCACTGAGATACAGAAAGAATGATTGGAATGGAAAATAGTGTGTTGTGGCAGATTAGGGTGCCCATAGGAATGTTTACCCATTCGTCTATAAAAGTGTTTGCTCTCCCTCCCGCTTGCCTCATAAGAAATGATTCTGTTTCTGTGGGAAGTTTTCTTTAGTGTAAATCTTGTGAGTCAGGTGATGAAACTTTTTTTTTTTTTTTTTTTGGTCCTGAGGATTTTTTTCCCCCTGAGTATTTATTATGAACAATTACCTCCCATCTGCCTTGTTTGGGAGGGTGGGCATCCCCAGTTGTCCTCAAAAAACAGTGCATGCAGAACTGCATATGGTCTCTAGATTTCTTTAGCTCTTTTACCTAGGACCATTGGGGACTGGAAATGAGCCATGGAAAGAACTACATATGTAAGTAGTGTTAAAGATGAAAGATGGAGGTATATTGGTTTTATTTGTTTATATAAATGCTTCTTGAATGAGTAAAATAGATCTGCTTATTTACTGTATTGGTTAGTTTTTTTATCTAGATATGAATTTCTAAATCTTCTACAGGTGTCTGTGGACCAAACAGTTGCTCCAGTGTTGGATAGCACCGGTTTGGGGGTAAGCGCAGGCCAATCAGTGGACAGAGGCAACAGTCAGGCTTTTGGGAACTCCCAAAACATAGAACAGGCCTTCCCCTCCACAAACTCCAGTGACAACAGGTGAGATTCAAAATGACTAAACTTATGCTCTAACGTTAAAGGCTGCTGAGACTGGAAATCCATAGCTATGAGCCAAGTTTTGATTTTGTCACAAATCATCTGCAGGACCCTGGTCATCTAGTCCTTCCACACACACGGTGCAGCTAATGATTGGTGTCTTGTTTTCCTCACACCAGTAGCTAATTGGTTCCTTCAGAGACACAGGAAAGTGTCAGACACTGTGTCAGGACAAAGTGTCAGGACCTCAGAAAAGGGACCCTATGCCATATCTATACTAGTCACCCTGCTACCCATAGCACAGTGCCTTGTGCAAGATAGTGCACAGTCAGTAGGGAAATGAACAGTGAATGAGTGAGTCACTCATTGTGGCCAACCATGGCAGTTTTTTTCCTATTCCTGAGTGTCCAGGGGAAAAAGAAGCTGCCTGTACCTCATTTTCTTGAGAAAGTACCCTTGCTTTTCTGGGAAAAGTTAATTAAACATTTTAATCAGCATATAATATATATGTTTATAGGCTGATGTACCCTAGCTTTATATGCTGAGGTCAAGTCAAAGTTCTTTTTTACTTCCTTTCTACCTGTGTCTGCTTTATAATAATTCTGCCCAGTCTGTTCTTATTGCTTCACTGTACTGACTGAGCAGTCCTTTAACTAAATGATCTAAGAAACTTGACTTTTACACTACTGTCCCTGAGAACAAAAGCTTGTTGTAAACTCTATGCTGGCTTTACCTCTGCCTCATGCTCCGCATCATGTTCATTTTGGACAGTGAAGACAGAGATCAGCTCAGTCCTAGATGTCTCTCTTGTGTCTCCTCCTAGGCCCAAATTCCTTGTCAAGCCTGAATGGCTTTTTGGTTCTGGCTTTGGAGGAGATCGGAGGGGCTGACCTGTGTGTGGGAAGGAACTGCATCTTTGCACTTCCTCATTGGTTATAAGGGCAGAGCAACAGTTTCTTTTTTTTTTTCTTCTGCTTTTGGAAGATAAAAGGAACCAGGAATATAGTGTTTAGGTTGGAGGTTAGAAGAACAAAAGTGACATGGCAGGTAGAATCAGGGCCAATGACTGGAAGTTAAAGAGAGAAGATTGCATTTCATTAAGAAACTTACTAGCAGTGGATACTGCTGCATGGAATGGACTGCATTTGAATGAGCTAAGTTCTCTGCCTTTGGAGGTTTACATGCAGGGAAGACAGCTGCTTGTCCAGACTCACATTCAGCAGAGATTCAGGGTTAGAAGAAGTTCATGTCAAAGGTCCTTAAAGGCTCTTCTAACCTCTGTGTTTTGAAACACTGCAGTGAGTCCTGAACACTCCAAATAAGCAGAAAAGTGTGGAAAGGAGGCAAAAAAGAGGTTTAAGAAGCTTTAAAAAGCTTCTGAATAACCCCAGAATTGACCCAGTTTGGTGTGATGAGTGGCCACTAAGCAGCTGAGTATTAAGTATGTTTTAAGAGACTGTCATACAGTCAAAGAGGAACTTGGGTAGCAGGTAATAGATCTGGGTTTTGGGATATGGCTGATCTGTATTCAAATCCAGACTGTTACACTTCCCAGCTTATACCAGTTCCTTTAATGAATCTGAGGTGGATTGTTATTGTTGTTGTTTTGTGTTTTTGTTTTTGGTAGTACTGGTGATTGAACTCATGACCTTGCACTTGCCAGGCAGGCCTTTTCACTACTAAGCTAAATCCCTGGCTCACCAATTTGAGTTTCATAGAATCAAAGTTACTGTTAACTATTTAGTTTTGCTTACCGTTTGGGACTTCATGTGTTATCATTCCTATACTCAGTATTATGCCTCACAACTACCCTGAAAGACTAGAATAGCATCATCTGTTTTCCAGCTGAGAAAACTAAGGCCAAGAAAAGCCAGAGGTTCTGTAGTTAGTGATGATACTGGAATTCTATTCCCTAGGCTCTATTTTTATCCTCCCTCCTTTTTTCCCTCTCTCCCTTCCTTTTCTTTCTTTCTCACATATATTTTGGAAGTAGGTAACCCCCAGGATATAGATGTCCCCAATTTGCTCAAGTACCTTTAGTATCAGTAGTGGCTATTGTATCCTGATTTCAATCTCCATAAAACAGAGTGTTTCTAATATTTGTGCTTTTGACCCTGTGTGTGTCTTCTTGCTTTGTTACACTCCGTTACAGCTCTCAGCAGCAGGCGGCGAGTTCCTTGACATCCTCCTCCACCCTGATAGAGATCCTAGAAGCCATGAAGCACCCCTCGTAAGTGACTTATCACATGTATGGTGCAGGGACAGAGGTTTGGGAGGTTCCAGAGGTTTATGCTGTTCAGCAAGTGTGGTTGGTTGGATTCCTCCTACCTGTCTCTGCTGCTCACCAGCTATGAGATTGGATTGTAGGCAAGTTACTTGACTGTGAACCTCTGTTACTTTGTTTATAAAATGGGATTTTTTTTCCATTTTCTTTTGTACAGACATTTTTTAAAAAGTGATTTAAGCAGTGTTGTTAAAAGGATTAAGTAAAATAGTTAAGTATAATGCCGGCTGAGTAAGATATTCTCTAATGTCAGTTCCATTCTCCTCCCCCTCTCCTGTTTCCCCGTACCACTTTTTTTTGTCCTGCCCTGGGGTGTTCTCTTCATCTAGGAATTGCATATTCTAGAGAAACTGGTTTATGGGGTCCTCATTTCCAGTAGTAGGTGATTTTATGGGAATATCTTCTTGTCTTTTCTTCGTGCTTGTTGTCATTGGGCACACTCATACCCTGCTCACTGCCTTGGAACCCAGGACAGGAGTCCAGCTGCTGTCTGAACAGAAGGGCCTCTCACCTTGCTGCTTCATCAGTGCCGAGGTGGTGCACTGGCTGATGAACAATGTGGAAGGGGTCCAGACACAAGCAATGGCCATTGACATCATGCAGGTGAGATAGCGAGGCTGGACCCACAGAACTGCTGACTGAGGTCCTCACAAAACCAGGCCCTGCTTCAGAAGTAGTCACCCAAAGCAGTGCTGAGATTGGTTGCTTGGTAGGAGATTCTGTTTTTAGTAAGTAGGAGGCCTACCTGTAATTGATAAAAGGAGAGGTTTTGCTTTGCAAAGTACTTTTCCTGGACTCAAAAGTGTGACACAACTTGTCTGAACTGAAATGTTCTATATGGAATCTGTGCACTTTTGAGTCTCAGAGAAATCTCTGTGAAAGATTTTCAAAAAACATTGTCCTCACACCTCAGGTCCCCATTGTAGTCTGGGTAATGCCTGTTTATCCAAAATCAGAGTCAAGCTTGTGTCAGCAGCTTCTGGTGCCCTGCTTACTCTGTGAGAACTCTTACTGTACCAGAATGAAGAATATGTCTTTATCTCTTTTGTCTCCTGCCTGGACAAGGGGGTTACCAACCCCTTCTCTTCTTTAGGGATCAAACCCAGAGCCTTATGCAGGGTAAGAAAATGTTCCTCCACTAAGCCATATTCCCAGCCCAGAGGGCTACTTCTTATTGTCTATTTATTTCCACATCCCCATTGCTTAGCATGTTGCCTGGCATGAGGTAGACACTTAGCAACTATTTGCTAAATTTAGTTATGCTATTCAGAACTGGAATTAAACATGAGAGGAATGAGTAAGGTCACTATGACTGAGGCAGTTCATGCCATCCTGTTGATACTGGGGTCCCTGGTAGAAATCAGTAGCTTGTCAACCAGCTGGGTTGTTATCACTGAAACGTAAAATCAGTAACTGGCTTGAATAGTTATGTAATCTTTGCTTCTCTCTTTAAAGGTCTCACTGTGCTATTTTGCATAGCCTTTCCCTAGTAATTTTACTTACTCTTGACTCTCTGAGAATAATATTTCCTTGTTCCCACAACGAAATACTACTAGAACAGTTAAAATGAAATGAGCTAGAGTATACATATCAACATAGGTAAATGTCAGAAGCATAATATGGTTGAAAACAGTTTATAAAATGATATGATATTATGCCTTTTGTTTAAAATTTAAAATCCCATAAGCATACCTCATTCTCATGCCTGTATATGTTTATATAATAACTTTTTAGAAAACATAGTTAAGGATATTACTGTAACCATTTATTTCTGGGAAGAGAGGAAGAGGACTGGTACTTGGAAGGATCCATAGGGGCCTTTTCATTTTTTTAAAAAAAAATTTAAAGTACAGTAGTGCCTTTTATTGACAATTCTATTTTCCAAGGACCTGTAGTCAATAGAGGTCCAAAAATATTAAATGGCAGATTCCAAAAATAAATGTTTTAAGTAATTTTTAATATAATATATTCTTACAGTTTTTCCATTTTATTGTTAATCACTTATTGTGCCTAATTTATAAATTAAACGTTACACACACACACACACACACACACACACACACACACACTTGTCTCTCAGTATCTATGAGTTGGTTCCAGGACACTGATAGATACCAAAATTTGTATATTCTCAGGTTCCTTATAGAAAATGGCATAGTATTAGCATATATTCTACATATATCCTCCCATATACTTTAAATCATCTCCTGATTACTTATAATGCCTAATACAATGTAAATGCTATGTAAATAGTTTTTTTTTTTTTTGGTACTGGGAATCGAACTCAGGACCTTGCACTTGTTAGGCAAGCACTGTGACATGGAGCAATATCTCCAGCCCTTAAACAGTTGTTATACTGTATTGTTTAGGGAATGACAAGAAAAAAGTCTGTATGTGTTTGGTACATATGTATTCTTTCAAATATTTTTGATCTGCAGTTGGTTGAATCCATAGATACAGAGGGCTAACTATAGGATTTGATACTATCAGGTTTTAGGCATCCTTTGGGCATGTTGGAACACATCCCTGTCATGTAAAGGGGGACCAGTATATAGCAAAATGTTTAACTTATAAAACTGGATGATAATGTGCTTGGATTTTCTTTATACTTTTCTATAAATTTGACATATTTGCTAACATAATGTGCATTTAAATCTCTTGCTATAACTTAGATCAGGCACATTTAACATAGTGCAACCTTCATGTCTAATGATGGGGGAAGGAGAAAAGGGAGGATCTCCTCAGTGCTTCTGTCACTTCATTGGCTCCATTGCATACCTGAGGGCTGCCCTTTTGAGAATCTCTCTGGGAATTTCAGAATCTCATTTTCTCTCCTAGAAAATGCTGGAAGAGCAGCTCATCACACATGCCTCTGGTGAAGCATGGCGGACCTTCATCTATGGCTTCTACTTCTACAAAATAGTAACAGACAGAGAACCTGATCGAGGTGAGAGCCAAAGCAAGGCAACTTCCAGCAGGGACCAGTGTTTTGACAGTGCTTCATGTGACAGTGGTACATATAACAGTGCTTCTTGAGCTCAGAGTGTGATTTTGTATTCCAGGTTGACAGATCTGTTAACTTCTTTGATTGTTTCTACTTAAGTATAACCAGAGCAACAAGAATTTCTTAAGCTACAGTATGTTCTTGTTGAGGACAGTGTAGGTGGGAGATAAATATAAACCAGACCCAGGGACCTGGTGTGAGAAATTCCCACAGGTGTTTTTTGGTAACCATTGTTAATGTAGTGTCTTGCTCCCACTACCCAGTGTAGGTGGTTCTGATAAAATATGATGGGCTCCAATCTATGACTTGTCACAATCTTTAGCACTTTTCACTTGCTGAGTTTCCTGGCTCAACTTACTCCCTCTGCATGACTACTAAGTCCTAGCAAGTTTTCCAACTTAAGCTTTTAGTATAGTCATCCCTCAATATTGGAGGGGGATTGGTTCTAGGATGCCTTTTTTCCTAGGATACAAAGATCCATAAATGCTCAAATCTCTAATATAAAATGGCATATAGTATTTCCATATAACTGCTATGTATTCTTCCATATACTTTGAATCCTCTTTAGATTACTTGTAATACCTAATACAGTGTAACTACTGTGTCATGCTGTATTGTTTAGGGATTGATAAGAAAAACATCTTTACATGTGCAGTGTAAATACAGGTTTTTTTCTGAATATTTTTGATGTGTGACTGCTTGAATTTGGATACTAAGCCAGAGGGCTGACCATGGATTGATTGGTTGCAGTGTTAGGAATCAAATCCAAGGTCTCGCACCTGCTAGGTAAGCATTCCACCACTGAATCACACTTCCAGTTCTCTAGCTTTTTAAGGAGGAAAAGTAATTCCCCAGAAAGGAGCAGTTTCTAGCAGGTCTCATATATCACTGGTAACACCCAGGATTCACACAACAGTGTCTCAAGTACACACAGCACATATGAAGATCTTGCCTAAAAATGACTCTCATCCTGCAAACAGATGGTTTCTCCACATCTGGATCTAAGGAGTTGTGTGTGAAATGATACAGCTGGTGCCACTCATTGTGTTCCCTTGTTCAAGTGGATCTATGTGGGGTTTTTCTCTCCTTATAGCCACTGTATTTCTGTTGATGCTTTTTCCCTTAAAATCTAAGTTTGACCAATAAATACCTGTTTTGTCTGTGAATTGAAAAACAAAAGAGGTTACCATTTTATGCTCTGAAACTAGGGGTATAGAATTGAAGTAATGTTAACATAACATAAAATTAACCACTTTAATTGGGCACCTAGAACTTCGTGTTGTTGTATAACCACTATCACTAGTTCCAGACCATTTTTGTCACCCCAAAAAGGAATTATCAGCCTCAATGGCAGTCACTTCTTATCTATCCTTCACCCATCCCTGGGCCAGCACTAGTAAGCTTTCTGTCTCTAAAAGATTTGCCTACTTTGTATATTTCATATAAATGGAGTTATACATTATGTGACTTTTATGTCTGGTTTCATTTTCTTAGAATAATGTTTTCAAATTGATCCATGTGTTGTAGCATGCAACAGTGAAAAAAATAAATGTTTCGAGGAATCCTTCTATCCCCTCTGCTTTTTTCCAGTGGTCATGCAGCAGCCCACAGCCACCTGGCACACAGCGGGAGTGGATGACTTTGCCAGCTTCCAGCGCAAGTGGTTTGAAGTGGCCTTTGTGGCAGAAGAGCTCTTGCACTCTGAGATTCCTGCCTTCCTCCTGCCCTGGCTGCCTAGCCGACCAGCCTCTTATGCAAGTAGGCACAGCTCCTTTAGCCGAAGTTTTGGAGGACGGAGTCAGGCAGCTGCACTTTTAGGTAAATGCTTGACTCTGCTGGGGTCTAGGTATACACTGACAAGTTGCTGGGAAAGGGTGGCAGCCAACAGGAGAATGATGCCAGAAATAGAGCCACTATGGCCATCATGTTAGCCATCATGTCTGTTGGCACTGAGGATTCCTGTGCTATCTTCCACTGACAGAGTAGGTCTAGGTTTATTACCACCAATCTATTACTACCAATAGACAGTATTTAGAACCTCTCAAATCAGAGTAGGCACCAAACCTGCACAGTTAGGAGAGAATGGAAGGTATGATTGACTTTTTCTACAAAGCCCACAGGATACCGGGGTTGTAAGCTGGTGCTTCTTTCAGTTTAGTTTCTGCCTGAGGGCTTCCTAAAACTCTAGTATCCATAGGATCTCAGAATAGAAAGAGTTATAAAAGGTCATCCATGCTACACTCTAGCTGAGCACCACTCTCCCCTCATCTCTTTTTCCCCAGTTCTTCTTAACAAGGAATGTCAGCTGGAACTCTGTCCCCTTTTCTGTGGTTCCCATGGCTCTGAGATAGGAGTGAAGAAGGAAAAAAAGAGATTGGGTGAATACCTGCTCTTGGAAGTAGATAGGAAATAGAAACCTTTGTTCTCTCTCTCACATTTTGTGTATTTGTATAGCTTGTGTGTTTTTCTGCTTCCACAAGGACTTACCTGTGTAATTAATTTCATTTTATTCATTGGCTACTCTTACACCTACAACAGTACTTGACATGTAGTCAACTTTAATAAATGTTTGTATGAAAATATATAAATGAATGTAATTTGGTAGTATTGGGGAAAATTGAATTTGGAACATTAGGTCTAGAGTCAGCAAACCTGACAGTAGGCAATTAACTCATCAGAAAGTTTTGTCATTAATTTCATTGAAAACACTACCAGCCTGTAAATCCTCTCCAATCTTGTTTCATTTCATCCTCACTCCTCCTTTGTGAAGCAGCTGGGGGCTGCCACATCTCAGTTTGCAGACAGGCATCAGGAGAAATAAAGCAACATTCTCAGAGTAAAGCAACATTCTCAGAGACACATGGCTAGTAAATGGCAGAACTTAGATTTTCTAATTCCAAATGCAGAACTGCTCTCATTTTGCATGTTCTAGTTTTGAGAGAACAATAAGTGGCACACTTGGCAGTTCAGTACCAGATTGCCTGGGTGCTGTTCAGTGCCCTAGCTGTCATCGCCTTGCCTCTCAACGGCTCATCAAAATTGCTGTCTCAAGACATTAGCCCACCAAATCCAGATACTATCTGTTTGTTTTATAAATACCTATTTTTTAAAGAAGAATTTTAAGTTCACAGAAAAATTGGGTAAAAAGTTTATGAATATCCCCTGCCACCATACATATCCAGTGCACTGTCGGCATCCCCCATCAGAATGACACTTGTTACAATCCATCAACTTGTGTTGACACATCATTATCGCGCAAAGTCCACGATTTGTATTAAGGTTCACTCTTAGTGTTGACTATACTGTGGATTTGGACAAATACACAATAACATGTATTGACCATTAGCATATTATACAGAATATTTTCGTTGTCCCAACAATCTGTTTTTGTAAATAAAGTTTTTTTTTTTTTGGTTCCTGGGGTCGAACTCATAACCTCGTTCTTGCAAGACAGGCACTTATGCCACTGAGCTAAATCCCCAGCAAAAGTAAATAAAGTTTATTGGAACACTTCCAAGCTCATTCTTTTACCACACAGCTATAGCAGCTTTTACTCTATAATGGCAAACTTAAGCAGTGGTGACAGAAACCATATGGCTCATGAAACCTAAAATATTTATCTGTTAGCCACAATAGAAAATGTTTGTGGATCCTTGGGCAGATTATTTTCAGGAAACTCCAGGAATTTGTGATTTTCTCTTAGGTGATTCTGCTATTTCATATCTGGTTGTTCTTCCTCGTCATCCCATTCCTCTCCTCTCTGTCTTCATCCCCCTATATGCTGACACAGCTGCCACTGTCCCAGAGCAGAGGACTGTGACCCTGGATGTTGATGTGAACAACCGCACGGACCGGCTAGAGTGGTGTAGCTGTTATTATCACGGCAACTTCTCCCTGAACACAGCATTTGAGATCAAGCTACACTGGATGGCAGTGACAGCCGCAGTGCTCTTTGAGATGGTGAGACCTTCACACACATAGTCAGGGTCCTACGCCTTTCTCACAGAAGGGTCTGGAGGATGCTTAGTAAAGATTCATGTCACATTATTTGGGTTGGGCTCTTACTACCTTTCACTTGAACTATTGGAATAGCCTTGAAAAAACAATTGAACAGGCTTTGAACAGAGTTTCTCAACTTTCATACTACTGACATCTGGGGTTGGATAATTCTCTGCTTGGGGAGTTGTCCTGTGCATTGTAGGTTGTTAAGCAATATCTTAGCCTTTATCCACTAATAGGCCACCTATATACCCTTATCTGTGAAAACCAAAAATGTCTCCAGAATTGGCTCATGACACCAGGGAGATACAGAGTATTGCTCCAGTTCAGAATCACTGGTCCAGAGTGAAAAGTAAGTCTCTCCTGGGACTTCCATGTAAAGTAACCACCACTATGCTGGTTTCACTTAGTTTAGTATACTTCTACAGCAGGGGCCCCAGACTTGGACCTGTTGGAACTGGGCAGCACAGCAGGAAATGAATGATGGGTGGGGAAGTGAATGAAGCTTCATCTCTGTTTACAGCCATTCCCCATCACTCACTCTGCTGCCTGAGCTGCATCACCTGTCAGATCAGAGTGGCCTTAGATTCTCATTGGAGCTTGAAGGCTGCCATGAAGTGCCATAGAGGGATCTGGGTTGCATGTTCCTTTGAATCATCCTGAACCCACCTACCACGCTCCCACCCTCTTCATGAAAAAGTTTCTTTCATGAAACCAGCCCCCAAAAGGTTGGGCACTGCTTTCCTGGAAAGATTCTGTGCATATGCAAACTGAGTTCTTTCTCTAGGCTGGGCTCAGACTTGCAGTCCTGTTGTCTCAGCCTCCTAGAATGCTGAGATTATAGGTGTATCCCACTGTGCCTAGCTGTTTTTCTCCCATAGGGCCTTAGTGTGTTTCTGAAACTGACCTCAAATTTGCAATCCTTCCTCAGCCTTGAAAGTACCTGGAATTACAGGTGTGCACCACTGCACCCAGCACTTTGTTTTTTTAACTAGGATGGTAGCATGGGATGTATTCTATTTGCGTTTATTTTTCCTATTATACCTATATATTTTCCTTACCACATATGACCAAAATATAAAGTGAATGTTTACATTTTTAAAAAATATAGTAAGATTTGCAATGTATTATAAATTACATTTTTAAAAATTTACAATAAAAACATATTGGGATTAATTATCTTCTTCAAAATACATCTCCTTTCTTCAAACACATATCCCATCATTGTTGCCACTTTTTGAAGCAATTCTGGAAGTCCTCTTTCGTGAATGTCTTTACGTGGTGTGATCAAAAATTCATCCAACAGAAAGACAGGCTCAGAAATACATTGTATGCCTGGCAAGCATGAGGTTCTGAGTTCGATTCCCAGTACCAAAAAAGAAAAAAACATTACATCCACCTTATTCACCAGATCTGGCTCCATGTGACTCTGGCTCTTCCCCAAAGTCAAAATGACTATGAAAAATAAACACTTCGAAGCTCCTCAGGGCATTGAGGCAGTTTTACAGTGCAACTAAAGACATTCATAGAGGTCTTCTAGAACTGCTCCAGAAAGTAGCAAGATGATGGGATAAATGTGTTTAAAAAGAAAGAAAGTATTTTGAGGGGGATCAATGGCAATGTGTCTTTTACTACACCAAATTTTAAAAGACATTTACCATATTGTTCCATCATACCTCATATAAACATCCATCTTGTTTGTGTTTGGTATTTTTCAGTAGTTGGTTTTTGGTTTTATTTTATTTCATTGTATTTAAGGGCTGCAGAATGTATTATTACTTGTACCATAATTTAATCCTCTGTTGATGAGAATCACTGTTTTTAAGCATAGTGAAGGCCCCCCATATTGCATTTGGTAATATCTACAGACATTTTTGCTTAAAAGTGGGGGTAAGGGTACTACTGGCATCTAGTGGGTAGAGACCAGAGTTGCTGCTTAGCATTTTACCATGCACAAGATAGCACCTGAAGAAAGAATTAAGTGACCTAAGATGTCACAAGTGCCAAGGCTAAGAAATGCCACTTTAACTGATCTTTCTGGCCTGCCTGTCTAATCAGGCCATTCATTACTCCTACACTAAGAATCTGTCTCTGGCCACTGCCCATTGCCAGTGCCAGTGCTTATAGAATAAACATTCCTTAACCAAGCTGTTTATGTTTTCCCAGAGCCCTCCCTATCATCACAATCTGCTACTCCTTTATACATTCCAGTTCAGCCAAAAAGAATATTTTCCTATAGATCAGCTGAGTCTATTCTGCCCCCACCCCACCCCAGATATTGTACAGCTGAGAGCAGCTGGAAAGTTCAGGAAGAATTTACTGAAAGCTGGGAGATGACCTAAGAGAAATGAGCACAGCACTGGCAGCAGTTTTGTTCTCCAGAGCTTGTGGGCCTAGTTTTATCCCACAAGACACAGTATCCTATGGGAAGGGTTTGGGTCTGTATCTGCAAGCACCTTGATATATGGCATTAGCATCTTGGAGGACCTCTCTCTCAGAAGACTATCATCCATGGAGCATCCTTAAGGTACAAGTGAAAAAGGCTGTCAGCTTCTCATCCTGCCCAGCTTATAGACATCAGACACAGCTCTTCCCCAGTTGGTTGACACTGGGATGAATGCTTCTTCCAGACAAAACTAACCCTCAGACCCCATAGACATAAGTTGTCCCTTTACAGGCCCTGCCAGATAACCCTATCTCAAAACAACACAACCACAGCACTCAGAGACAAGCATGTACAGTTAAAGTTGGAAAGGAAGAAGAATGTTTATTTCTTCTGAGGAATTTATGAACTATCTTTAAAAAGTACACTTTTTAATACCTATTTATTTAAAAACTTCTGGAAATTGCTAACGTGTTTTGTTTTGTTTTAGACAGGATCTTATATGTAATTTAGCTTGGCCTTGGACTGTGCTCCCCAAGCTGACCTCAAACTCATTACTATCTTCCTGTTTCAACCTCCCAAGTGCAGGAATTATATGTGCTATCATATCTGGCTTTTTTTTCTTTCGTACGGGGCATTGAGTTCATGACCTTGTACTTGCCAGGCAGGTGCTTGTGCCACTGAGCTATATCCCCAGCCTTTTCTTACTGGTTCCCCACCCTCCCTC